>PVJL010000648.1:19317-87330 GCA_004026885.1 Lyroderma lyra
CAAGAGGTCACACGGAAGGGAAGGCAAGGAGGAAAACTACAATCCTTGTTTCAGATTGAATTATGCAGGAAAATATGACTTCCTGTTCAGTCCCCATGCCAAAAAAAAAAAAAAAAAAAAAAAAAAAAAAAAAAAAAAAAAAAAAAAAAAAACAACCAAAAAAAAACCCCACTTGGAATTATGCACAGACTCTGACTATGTTATATCAGCTATCAGCCTTTCATGTTTAACCACTCCCAGCAATGGACAATACCCTTGGCTTGTAGGCTGCTTGCAGAACCCACTTCACAAAAATCCTCTTCACCCAGAAGCCTCTAGTTTCCTTTTGGTAGGTTATAAAACAGAACATCTGTCATTAACAGGAGAGTGTTAAATACTTTTTAACCACTGACAAGGCTTCAGGAAGTTTCACAGTTTCATTATGCTCTATTTTATTACTATCATATTTACATTTTTATTTTTTATTTTTATTTTTTTGCTGAATTGCTGATTTTCCTTTTCAATAGAATTTAATTCTGGAGTGTGAGCAGGAACCAGTTAACTACATTCATTGTCCAACCCCCACTGGTTTGAAAGAAGACTCCAAATTCTTGGCATATGAATCAGCTGTTCAATAGCTCCACCTTGTCCTTGCCGCAAAGCAGCAGAACCGCAGCGGTGGCATGCTCAAGGTTCACGCTGTGGGTGGTGAGGCCTTTCGCTGAAGGAGGTACTGGTGGATGCTCTCACCATCTCGCTTTAGCCAAGCAGCATTCAGCAGGATATTTTCACAACACTGCTGGATGGTACGCTCAGCTGAAGGAGCTGGGTGACTCTCGAAGAAAGCCTGGTATAAAACAACCCAGAATGTAGGCTCATTACTAGCAATAGTTAGAAGTTAGTGTCATAGAAACACCCACTGGTCTATAAAGGACTCATAAGCTTCACTCATGAAAATTTACCATTGCCAACCCTCAGGCTAAAAGAAAACAAGCAGCTACTTGAACTTGTTTATAGGAACTCTCCCGTTAAGAATTACATGCTTAAAACCTAATCAAAAGTTAACAGTAAAGAGACAGAACCCACAGCCTTTCTTTTAGGCTCATTGTCCAGTTAATCTAGAGGCTTTGGAATCAGGCTTGAGACTTGAATCTAGTCAGGGTCATGTATTAGCTTGTGACTGAGTAAATTAACTGATCTAAGTCTGTTTTCTCATCTATGAGAAAATATTTACTCCAGAGTATTTAAGAAACAACCCATGTAAACAGTCAGCATAATACTTAGCACAGAGTACTTAAGGACTCAACACATTTTGGTTGCTTCAAAAACAAGGCAACTCTTAAAAATACTTCCCAATTAAATGCAATGAAAGGCTTAAAGATTTTCCTAATCAGTGTAGCTGTCCCCAAAATGCTGAACTTTACCAATAGAATGATTATTAACCTTTTAAGGGCTAAGAGGAGAGTTCCTACATAGTCAACTTATCTCACTGTGCCTATAATAGACCTATGAAGATTATTAGAAAGGGAAAAACAACTAACATCAAGGACCTACTCTGTTCCAGCTACACTACACTACTTAATCTAAATAACAATATTATCATCACTTCATTTTACAGAAGAGGAGACTAGCTCATGGTGGTTAAAAAACTTGCTTAAAGTCTAACAGCTAACACAGGGTGCAGCATAGCTTTACACCCAGGTCAACTAACTCCAAGTTCCACATTCTTTCAACCACATTTCAACACCCTTAAAGATGATTCCAATTCTAAATTCTTTAGGCATACAACCTAAGCTGTCTTTCTCCAAACAAAAACAAGAGATACTAAAGTACATTATGCCAACATTCCATGATTATAGTTTGGATAGTGATTTTACTTACTAGATGGAAAAGGAAAAAGTACTTTCCTTACCTTAACCTCTCCAGCCATTTTATCAACTGCAAATCCCTCAACTGACAGCTGAAAAAACAATGGTTTAATAGTAAGTGCCAATAAAAAAGGCTAGAAACAAACTTCATTTACCCTAAATACAAAGTATTCCATTTGCTCCCAACTTGAGTTTATTCTAGAGGGTGTAGGATGAGTGACAAAGACACCCTTTAATAAAGCTAATAACTACTGGGGGTGCCAAAAAAAAGCTTACACATACATGTTATCTATGCATTACTTTTTGCAGTTGAATTATGGTAGCAATGTGTAGAATGATGTTCACTCAAAACATGGCATTAATCAAATGAATGCCAGTGTCACCACATAACAGGCAGGACAGACCAAGAAAATGGTGGAAGGACGGTTGTCATTCAAGGAGTGCAAGACCATTTTGAAGAGCTATTTGAAATTAGAGAATGCTGTTTGAGTTTCCCCCATGTTCTTCTGACTGAATACCCCTTGACTTCTACCTATGGGGGACCTTAAAGGATGTGGTGTACCAGAGAAAATCAGCTACACTGGCAGTACTTCGGGAAAAAATTGAAATGGCATGTGCAGCGATACAAGTGGACACTCTGATCAACGTTGCTCAAGTGGTAGTTCGCTGTAATAAGAAGTGTCTGGACACTGATGGTAACTACTCTAAGCACCTCTTGTAATTGCAGAAGTCAAATGTGACTTCTATTCATCTTTTGTTATCGCTAGATATTGAGTACTACAATTACAACACCGTTTTTTCCTTTCTTAAAATGTGTACATTTTTGACATGCTTTGTATTTAAGGAAATTCTTTAAGAGCAAAGACCATAACCTATGGGTCTAGTGAATCATAGATGGCTCTCAATAATATCCATAAGCAAGCTACTCAAAATAAAAATCTTCACCTACCTTTATTAGTCTGGATATTAAGAACCCTCCCTGGTATCGATTATAAAGTTCTTCCCAGTTGTCCTTTATAAATTTCCAAGCAGCCTTCCTTCCGTGCTTGCTGCCTCCAGCCACTCCACCAATTACTGACACAGTGTCCTGTGGACGTACCTCTTCCTAAAAATACAAAGAGAACTAAAAGTCTACTGTATCCAAAACATCTTCTGGTGCCAGAAAGGGCTAATGCTGTTGAGGTACCCAAGTTATCACACTGATGATATTCATTGCGTTTTAGGAATAAATGACACCAGAAGCTTCCAGCAAAGAGGAGGATGTTTAACCTAAAGATCAGCCAAATTGAGAATGAGGCACTGAGACAAGCACAAACAAGCTGCTGTGCAAATACCTGCTTGGGCTTCTATAGGGTAAAGAAAGGAAGAGACAGAAAATAAGCACAGGGATAAATCTGCTTTCTTTACTTCCTCTCCCAACTATTCTGATTCTCACCAGTAGAGGTCAGCAACAAAAGCTCATTCTCCAGCTTTCCTAGCCTGAGAAGCCTTACTCTAGGGCAGTGGTTCCCAACCGCTTTCTACTTGTGTACCCCTTTTTTAAGCGCATTTCTATAAATTATATCTCGTTTTTAAAACATCTGTTTTTAAATGACACTGACACTTTTCTTCAGTGCCTATCTTAATGTAAAATAGTGGAAATGAGGGAATAAGTTAGGAAATAAAAATTACTATACTAAAAGTACACAGATTTAATTTTACAATATTTATAACACAGTTAACTATTGATAATGATGATCAAGTATTTAAATATTAAATAAAAAAACTACTTGTGAAGAATCATGATTAATGACAACGTACTTACTTTTACTCAGTCAATAACTAAACCGAACCAACAGTCTGGCTAAGGATGTATTTATATATTTAGGGAAGTTCTAGAAAATTCGCAAATGGATTGTTCTGATACTGTGCATTATGACTGGTAGAAGAGCCATTGGGGGGAAGGGTTCATAGCCATGCCCTAACCAATCATCATGCACTAATGTGATCCTTTTTTTTTTTTTAATGTGGGTAGTTCCCTGGCTGGGAATCAAACCCAGGCCACAGTGTTGACAGCGCCGAAGCCTAGCCACTGCACCAGGGAACTCCCTAATGTGATCCAATTTTGAAGTGTCTCCATTAATGATGATTCAAACTTAACATTTATCGTTCCATAACTAACATTTTGCATTTTTTTATTCTACTTGTTTCTTTACCATTACTGATTATCTTTCATGTACCCATGAATGGCTCATCACATACCCTGGGGGTACGTGCACCACCACTTGGGAAGCAATGCTCTAGGGTTAAGGCAGATCAAGAAGATACTGAATCAGACACTTGGCAACAGATCAGTGGTTAACAATTCTCTCTAGAAAACACTTTTCACTGAAACTTACTGAGAGTGCAAATGTGAGGACTTTTTGAATCAATTCAGGTGAAGGAGTAGCCCCAAGGACTCTTTCAATTCGGTTTTTCTCTTCCTGCATATCTGCTTGTTTGTGAAGCTATAGTGAAAAAACAAAGATTGAGCTAGTTAAGTCTCCCCTGGAAGTGATGCATATGCTTATATGAGGTTCTCCCCCAATAAGGTGAAATTTTTGTTCTATTTTGGCTAAGATTGCAGGGCAATGAAATTAACAAAAGAGAATACTATTCAAGATGTTCAGACATTAAAATTTTCATAAGCCATTTTATTAATAGTAAATTACTAGATGTAAGTGCTCACTATATGAAGGGCTTGTCATCAGTTCTGAGCAGTTTAACATTGAGATCTAAGGGGTAAACCTGTCATGGCCAAATTCTTCACATCACTGATGTCTGACTAATGTTCTATGTTAGATGAACAAGCTAATTATTACTAATGCCACTGAAGATAATCATAATAGTGAAAAACACGTAAGATACATTATTTTTATTTGTTATATATATATATAGATATATATCTATATATTTCCCTGGCTGGCGTTGAGAGCGCCGAAGCCTAGCCACTACACCACAAGAGAACCCCTGTTTTATTTTCTTCTTCATACTTTTCTAGTATCTCCTATAGCGGATAAACAAAATCTTTTTTCTTTGACTCTTTTGAATTGTTAAACTTATTGGGGCAACATTGGTTAGTAAAAATTACATAGGTTCCAGGTGTACAATTCTACAATACATTACCTTTGTGTTGTATTATGTGTTTATCACCCAAAATCTTTTTTCACAGTCAGAAAGAATTATTATATATTTTTAAAAATTAGAACTATGAATGTATATGAGATACTTCTCCAAGACAACTTAATTTATAGATTCTGTTGCTTTTCTCCCCCTGAGGATTTAACACTGACCCACGTCTGGAGTCCCCATTTCAGCTCCCAGTTTCCTCTTCCTTTTCTTTGGACTCTTTTGAGCACCAGTGTGGTAAAATAGATAGGAAGTCAGGAGACCTGGATTCTAGTTCCAGTTTTGCCTCTAACTAGCTGTGAGATCTTGGCTAAGTCCTTAATCTCTCTGGGTTGCATTTTTCCCCATCTGTAAAATGAGCAGGGTGGACTGCTGATTTCTAAGGTTCTTTTCAGCTCCAATACTCAACTGAACTCTGGCTTTCTGGAAGATTTTCCCCCAAGGAGAACCTGTTACACTAGTCCACTAGATGGCACCATAACACATACTTTGAATTCAAGTTATTTATTTTTATCTTGACTCATTATTCCTAAATTCCCAACAGAAAACAATCCTCTTCATCTCTCATCAATTGGTTTTTTAAGAACTCTGATTCTATCTTCATGAGAGCTCTTTCTACAGTAAAGCTGACTTATTGTGTGCTCCCTTGTATCAAATAGATGCAAACTCTTATTAAATATACATAAAATTCTTAAAAGTATGCCATGACATAAAAATGTCAAGGTATCTGTCATCAGATTTTCAGAACCCCTATTTTGTCCCATACCATTTATGGAACAGACAAAAACCATAAAATATCTTATTTCATATGCAAAGAAATACATGATTTATAGTATAATACACAGGTTCACAGAGTATTAAGAATGATAAGAAACCTTATATTATTTAGTTGAAAGGTAAATCCAAAGTAAAATTTTATATATTAGAAAGGAAATACCTTAACTACCCTTTTACACAATGGGCAGTCAAAGGAGTACTTCAAAAAAAAAAAAAAAAGAGTACATTTTGTGATGCAGTTTCTTAAACAAATTGAGTTTATATTAGAACATTGTAATCATTTAAGTAGGATTTGTTTAAAACTAAAATACTAGAAACTAGACTTGCAATTCTGATCTATTTGGAATCAGAAAGTGTTTTTAATCCATTCCTATTCTGTTCATCTCTCTAAGTGTGGATCTTTCGATGAATGGGCATAGATGACTTGAGTATTTAGGAACACTTTGCACATTTTATTTGTGGTAATAAGTAAACTCAGCTCCCTCCACTGCTAATGCAACCAATATAGTCAAGCTATCTCTTAGATAGATAATTGCATGGACTGGAGACAGCATTTGTTCCACAGTATCAGGACTTTCAAACAGATCACTGCCACTACAAGGACATGGAAAGTTTTGCCTATACTTTTTCTAAGTCAGAGTTTAATTATATGCCAACTACCATAGGAAAACTACAAAGGTTATGCAGGTGAATTAATTTCCTGTCCATTCATAAGAGGCACTGGCATAGTTCTTGAGACACCTGATCATCTATCCTTTTTCTAAGCACAGAAACAAATCTTTTGTTTAAAATGGGCAGAACCCTAAGTTTACATTCAAGGGAAAAATTTTAAGAACTTGACTTGTTAATCAAAATGAACATTTCAGTGTTAAGATTTAAGATGCATAAAAACTTATCAGTAAAATAAGCAGTGAAAAAAACTAGATGACTTTTTACATCATATTGGTATCATATAAGAACAGACATTATACAAGGGTTGTCCAGAAAAAATCCAACCATTAATGCCTCTATTTTTCATATTATATGGCTGGATGCTTTATGAACAGTCTTCATATATTTCTCCCATTTCTTAATATTTGATGTCTCAATACGCATATCTGCATATATTTCTTTTCCCAGGACTTTTTTTAACCACTTAGAGCTCATACTATCTATATCAATCCAAGTTCAAAAGTATAAAATGGGACCCTTTTCCAAATTTACTTACCTTAAGCATAATGTCTAAGGTAGTGCCATCACCATGCTTCAAAACAGTTAAATAGACCTACAAGAGAATATAGGAATAAAAATAGAAGGCATCTAATTAACTGTATCTTGTTCCAAATATTCTGATGCCAAGAAAAGGCAGAGAGCAAGTAAAAAAATTTAATAGCCATGTGTTGATGTTACATACAAGTTGTGGCAACGACCTAAGAGCCCACATAAACAGAAAGGTAAATGGCACATGCATACCAGCTTTCTCAGGGGAATGTGCACTGATAATCACCTTTCAGCACCATAGTTATAGATTGAGAAATTTTAAACAAATGAGAAGCTGGCTACAAACCATCTAAATAGCATATATTAAAATAGGGTCAGACATGATTTGTGGGTCAGTACTTAGGACATTTTTGGTTACTATTAAATATGTTCCACATTACACAGAATGATGATGTCACCTAGAAATCAAGGTAATTCATTATGAAAACCTACAGGACTCCTCAGATCAGCAGAGAGAATCTGTTTCCCTTCCACATGGTCCTTAAACCGACGACGGGCTTCTTCTAACGTTGCCTTATGTCCTGCTTTTCCTAGTTTGCCCAGAACCAAGCCCCTCAGGAGTGCATCTAGATGACCTGATTGAGAAGTAAAAGAAACACAGAACTACTTAAAAAGCCTATTTTTACAAATACGCCACCTGGATATCTTATAATTGTGTTATACAAATACATGTCTACAATCTTGAACAAACAGAATCAATCACCTTAGTACTTGAGAGAATACTTGATTTAAATTTATCAAATCACAAGAATGAAATGAAGTGTTAGACTAGACAAGCAAATAAATTTGCTGACTTTGTCTATACTCACAAATGCCAACTATATGAATTTACAAAATGTTCACTCCATCAAGGTGATTACACCTCTAAGGATTATGTGTGAAAGGAACAGTCTTAGATTATGCAATTTTAACCCATGATTCAGAGAAAGGTCACATACAGAACTAGTATGCTAGTATAAGAAATTAAAATCTTAGATTTTTAAAATAAAAATCTGATGGATCTATCACTCCAAATATATGCAAATGGCCAATAAGCACATAAAAAGATGTTCATCATCACCGGTCATTAGGGAAATGCAAATCAAAACCATAATGAGGTACCACATCATACCTACGAGGATGGCTAGAATAAAAAAGGTAATAACAAGTGTTGAGAAGGACCTGGAGAAATCAAACCCTCATACATTGCTGGTGGGAATGTAAATGGTGCAGCCACTTTGAAAATTAGTCTGGCAACGTTTCAAAACGTTAAACACAGATTATCATATGACCTAGCAATTCCACTCTTAGGAATACACTCAAGAGAAATGAAAGCATATGTCTGCACAAAAAAATTATACATAAACGTTCATAGCACCATTGATAATAGTCAAAAAGTGGAAATAATCCAACCATCCATCAACTAATAAATAGACAAACAAAATGTACTGTATATCCATACAATGAAATATGATTTGGCTATACAAAAGAAAAAGTACCGATACATGGTGAAGCAAGGATGAACCTTGAAAACATGCTAAGTAAAAGGAGCTAGACACAAAATGTCACACAGGGCATGATTCATTTATATGAAATGTCTGGAATAGGCAAATCCATGAGACAGAAAGCATATTAGTGGTTGTCCAGGACTCTGGTTGCCTGGGACTGGGGTTGCCAGGGAATGAGGAGTAGCTGCCAGTGGGTACAGAGTCTCTTTTGAGGGTAAAGAAATTGTTCTGGAATTAGATGGTGGTGATGGTTGTGCAACCTTGTGAGCATACTAAAAAAGACTGAATTGTATACTTTAATTGCATTTTATGGTATACTGATTATATATCTCAAAAAAAACAAACATTAACACTAAGCACAAATCTGTGATGGACTGCAACAGTACAGTGGCCAAATAAGTTGTGGTACAGTCATACAATGAAATACTACTCAGCAGTTAAAAGAAGCCAAATATAAGAACAGAATATGAGGGGGGATCCAAAAAAACTGGAATTATCTTCTGGAGGGTGGGCCCCTTGTAGTACAGGCTACCCTCACTACGTGAGTGTTCTAGGAACCCATCTACATCAGTGTAGGTGTTGTTTGTTGTGAGAGGCTGTGTTTGGCTTCAGTGAATTTCTTTGGAGACTCTTTCAACGGTGTTTTCCCATTTCATGATGGGTGATTTACATGAACAATGTGTGGCATGACACTGCACTTGCCCACACTGCAATGAATGTTCAGCAGTTTTTGACTAAGAAATGGCATGACCCTCATGCCCCACCCTCCCACCCTCCCTATTCGTCCAATCTCACCCAAGTGACTTTTTTTGTTCCCCTGGATGAATAAAAGTCCTCAAAGAGAAACCTTTTGCCAATGAGGAAGAGGTAAAACAAAAAGGGCAGAAGCACTAAAAGGCATCAAAATTGATGAGTTCAAAAATTGTTTTGAGTAGTGGAAAAAGTGTCTCTCTACAGGTATATTGCATCAAAAAGAGAATACTTTGAAGGTGACTGAAGGTTAAACATGTAAGAATAAATATACAATTTCTTATAAATAAAGTACAGGGTTTCTTGGGTTCTCCCTTGTATATATACAATAATTCCATTTATATAAAGTTCTAAAAGAGACAATATTAATCTAGGATAAAAGAAGTCAGAATACTCTTTGCCTCCCAAAACAAGACTGGTTAGGAAGAAATACCACCTTTAGTTATTAACAGATGGTAGAAAATAATTATATTTAAAGCCCTGAAATTTCCATTCCCAACATTCTCTTAAACATGTATAAGGCCAAAAACTTCCTTAATTCAGAAAACTGTTCTCTGTGTCTCTAACACCTTTACAAGTTGTACGTAAGGTACGTGTTATTTATGGTAATATAATAATAAATAAAACAATTCAAAATTCTCTGTGGCTTTTCTTGACTATAAATGAGCCTTTGGAACTCGTAAAAGACTTTTATTTCTACCATTTGCTTTATGCACAAACCATATTTAACAACAAATACACATAACCACCACTATTTTTATATTGGTAACCCATGTAACTTCACCAGTAAGCTTAAAAGTCCTAAGTCTTAATTTCTGGCTAGCTAAAAACAAAGTAACATTCAGGTGATACAAAGATGATGCTACTGCTATTGCTAACCACAGATAATAAAAAAAAGAGTAATTTCTGATCAACTCTTTTCCCATTCAGTATATCCATTACCTTCTCCAGATTTGGGGTCCCAGCCCAGTCTCTCCCCTATAGGTGAAAAGACATCTTTCACAAACTCCTGGATTTCCTCATAGAAGTCTGTGTGGGACAAGAGAGTTGAGAGAATCCCCAGGTTACAGCTCAGGTCGCTCCATACAGTATAATTGGGCTCATTCACAAAAGCCTCCATGACTTTTAGAACCTCTACAGTGCTAATGATTCCAGCTCGAGCCTGGGATAGGAAAAAACATAAATTAACCTAGTCTTCAAACAAAAACAAAACAAAAAATACAAGCATGAATTTTTGGCATTATCTACTGCTAGTCAGTCATCTCTTTGCTTTTTAAAAGGAAATGAGACTAGGTAAGCTTGAACACTATAGACTTTTACAGAATAAAAATCCTAACATGACAACATTCCTTATTTACCTTTTTGCTATTTATAAAAGAGCCACTTAAAAAAATATGCTAAAATTCCACCAATTTGGAAAAGAAAGAAAGAAAAAAAGAAGTTAACTCTCTATTTCTATCCAGTTTCAGGGGCCTTGGCTTTGTTTTTCTTTTCAAAATTTTCATGCGTTCAGAAAAGTTGTAAAAATAGTTAGGGTTTTGGTTTTTGACAGAGGCTCTTTCAAAACTGGACCTGCAAACTGTGTCAACTTCAGCCTGTCCTTTACTCACTTCTAAAAGAACGCATACTGGAAGGCACTACAAACTCAGAGTCCTTTCAGAATTGGCTAAGAGAGTTAGGAAAAAGAACTTCTGTTACAGCAGCCAACTGCACAAACACACCACTCTCCTGGGACAGGTCTCTCTCAGCAATGAGATCAGCAGATGTGAGGTTTTGTGCATCAATGCTAATCTGTGTTTATACAAAGGAGGAATCCAAAACCAGTTACTACAGAGGGGAGGGAAAAAACTTCAAGTCCAATTTAAAGGAACCCTAGGAGGAAATCTGACAATTTTATCACAGTCAGGGACATCTAGAAATTATCTATATTGGAGCCATAAAGATAATAGTACTAATTGCTGCTTTAAATCTTTTCTGGAACAAAGCCAAACATAAATATAATTCTAAAGGTAATGGGCTATTATTGAGTAGTAATGGAATGTTAAAGAATTCTAGACTTTTCCAGCAAAGTACAACCACTATTTTAGAAAAATAAAAATCACTGACTCAATTAAGGATTTAAAAAAAAACCGTAACAGTAAGAAAATTTCTTCAAGATTCCTATCTATTTCTATTGGAAACAATTTTTGTTTTACAAAGGATAATAATTAATTTTGTGAACCCATCCTAGAAAAAGTGTTACAAACCTCATTGTTGAGTATCACTATGGTCACCTTCAAAGTACTCTCCCTGGGAAGCTGTGTACCCATGCCAGTGCCTTGTCTACCCTTCAAACAATTCTGAAATACTTTTCCTGGAATGGCCATCAGAGCTGTTGTCGTCCCCAAAATCTGACAATTAAGTTCACCAACTTAAATGTTTGTATAGTACTGCCAATGTAAGCGCACAGTGGCAAGTTTGCAAACTTAAAAAGGTTTGTACAGTGCTGCCAACATAAGCACATGGTGGCAAGTTCGAGCACTTAATTGTCAGATTTTAGGGACGATGACAGAGCTGATGGCCATTCCAAAAAAAGAGTTCCAAAACTGCTTTGAAGGGTGGCCTAGGCGCTGGTATCAGTGCACAGGTTCCCAGGGGGAGTACTTTGAAGGGGATTGTAGTGATATTTAGCAATGAGATATGTAGCACTTTCTCTAGGATGAGTTCATGAAATTAACCGTCTGAACTCATAGCTGTAAAAAGCTGGTTTTGGAGTAGTGAAATGGGATTTGTGTCTAGTAAATTAACTAAATTCAATCTTGTCAGGTTCCTTAATAATTAGTCATTTGCTCCAATCCTAAAAGTATTCAACCTTTAGGAAGAACTATATTATTCTATCAATAGTTATGTTTCAGTTAGATACTCCAGGAAAAACAAAATCCTTTAACCAACAAAATCCATCATACTACTTGAGAGAGGCTCACCAAGGAGAAGAGGTCATTTTGTAATCCCAGTCGATCCACAGGGGGCAGAGAAAGGTCCCGAATGCCTGGTAATAAACTTTCCAGCATGGATGAGCTGTACTGGGTCCGATAAAACCCAACTGTTCCTAGGTTTAACTGAAAAGATACCCAGTAGGATTTTTTAAACAGTTGCATTTATTTTTTTAAGTCAATTTTTTGTAGATGTGAAAGGAGTTCTAGTTTTAGTATATTTGGATGAAAACCAACAAAGATCACACATGTCAACAGATAGGAATTAAAATGAAACAACATGCAAAGATAGAAATCAGTTGTCAAAGCGAATACAGAGGCAAAAGAAAACAAACGTGGTGGGGGCCAAAGTGAGACAAAAGGAAGAGCATGGAAGGGAGGGAAAAAACAATGTGGATAATTTCTGTTTCTAATCTCAGTTGACAGTTTTAAGTACAGAAAATATGTACTATATATAAAAACATGTGGACAGGGGAATCTCTGGGGAAGATTAAGCCTTTACAAACATTGATCTATTAAGCATAGAATCTCAATAGAACAACGACTGTCAGGTCCTAGATTTTAAAAAATTACATGGACTTAGAAAACAAGTTTATATGACTTGGAGTGAGGTAATCATATATAAATAGTTAAAAAAAAAAAAATCACCTCATAATGCTAATACAGGGAGTTCTCTGGTGGTGCAGTGGCTTAAGACTCCGGTGCTATCAGTGCTGCGGCCTGGGTTCGACTCCCATCTAGAGAGCTACCCACATACAAAAAAAAAAAAGGCAAAAAAAAAAAAAAAAGGCAAAAAAAAAATTCTAATACAACTATTATTTATTGATCCCTTTTATCTTTTACTATGAGAATACCTTTATTTCCCTAGTTACACTCATAGTGAACATAACTTTTTTCTCATTTATAAGAAAATGTTCATATTGCTATTTAATCTTCCAGATTATAATTTCAAATGTAACATAGTATTCCACTGAGTATATTTTAAAAATTAAGAGAGAGAGAAATGACTCTTTTCAGAAAAGCACAAAAGTCCGGCCAATGTATAATTCCTATTAGGAAGCTATAATTAAGAGAAAATTTTGTAATAGGTAGTACTTTCATTATGAATGGTACAGAGAACAGAGTAACGAAAAATAGTATTTTACCAACTGTTATTTCTGTGAAATGGTTTTAAAACACGAGCTAAAGGAATTTCACATTTCAGTGACACAAAATGATTATTATGTCTGATCTCACTTGATTATAGTTGTATGCAAACCATGAAAACACAGCATTGAAGTTAACATGTCATTACAATGACAGGAAACTTCGAAATTATAAGACTACAAATGTTTTGGTTAATGTGACTTTACACATAGTCTACTATTTTTTTTCCTCTTTAATCCTATCCTTTTGTATGTGTTTATCTTCCACTCTCCTACCTGACATAAGGGCAAATATCTAGACCAGGCATGTCCAACCTGCGGCCCAGGACAGCTTTAACTGTGGCCCAACACAAATTCTTTTTTTTTTTTTTTTTTATATTTTTTTTGTATGTGGATAGTTCCCTGGTTGGGAATCGAACCTAGGCCACAGCACTGACAGCGCCAGGGACGAAGAAGCCTTAAGCCACTACACTACCAGAGAACTCCCCAACACAAATTCTTAAAACATAATGAGATTTTTTTTTTTTTGCGACCTTTTTTCTAGCTCATCAGCTATCATTAGTATTAGTGTATTTCATGTGTGGCCCAATACAATTCTTCTTCCAATGTGGCCCAGGGAAACCAAAAGACTGACTACCACTGATCTAGACAATACTATTTGAAAACTGGCCCTAAATTTCACACAGGAAAGTTTAGAAATGTTTTTTACTTTCCAAGTCCTAGTTTAAACTGAAGCGGTAGAATTTAGAACCAGCCATAAAATGCATAAAGGAAGTTGAGAGAAATAAATCAATTTAGGTAAGATAAAAATGGCCATGCCATTTCCGGACTCACCTTCACCCACTGGTCTGGTTTAACGTTTTTCAAAACCACATTCATCTCTGGCTTGTCCATTAGAATTTTCAATTTGGCATGGCTGGGATCTTCACTAGTAGAGATTGTGATAGGAACCATCCACTGGGGACAGTCTTCTCCTTAAGCAAGAGAGAACAAGTAGAAAACTTGAAAAAATAATTTCTTACGTAAAAACTAGAAGATAAGTTGGAGAAAGAGGACTGGTATCCTATGCTTGAGTCTGTTAAGCCAATAGCTCTTTTTTTTTTTTTTTTTTTTTTTTGCTTTTTGGTATGTGGGTAGCTCCCTGACCGGGAATCGAACCCAGGCCGCAGTGCTGGCAGCACCAGCGCCGAAGCCCTAAGCCACTAGACCACCAGGGAATTCCCAATAGCTCATTTTTAATGATACATGAACTCTTCCAGATAACCTGAATAATATTAGTACAAAGGAAGAATTTATTAACAAATTCACAAATCTAAAAAAGTTTACTCACTTATAGAATCCCAAATACACTGATTTTAATTGTTGTTTTCCCTTTATAGAACAATAAAGACAGCAATGACTTTATTGTTTTAAAAGAAATTTCAAATAGGTGAAAGCCCTCACATATCATTTAAAAACAAATTCTAATGTGTAGTTTTTAACAGGTATATATACTGCTGAAACACTAAAGGGTTGGTTTTTACTTTTCTGATAGACAGGCTATATACCCTGGGAGCTACTGGATTCCATCACTGAGGAGTCGTATCTAAAAGTCAAAGCTTTTGGAGTTCCCTGGTGGTGTAGTGGCTTAAAGCTTCGGCACTGGTTCTGTCAGTGCTGCGGCCTAGGTTCAATTCCCAGTCAGGGAGCTACCCACATACCAAAAAGCAAAAAAAAAAAAAAAAAAAAAAGTCAAAGCTTTTGTAAGGCAGATACATATACTCCCTTAGGTATCAAACAGCAAAACTGACTTTGCATTAAGATGCCAAACAAGAGAGAGACAATGCTCAGCACATTAATGGAACTATTTTAACAAGCTATATAGCTTTATGCTATCGGGCTAAACCACAAATTAAAATTTCCTGACACCGGGACATTTCAGGTTTTATTTATTTATTTATTTATTGGGTTGGTTCCCTGAGTGGGGATCAAACCCAGGCCGCGGTGGTGAGAACGCCGAAGCCTAGCCACTACACCACCAGGGAATCCCATTTCAGGTTTTAATACTGCCTATATTGGTCAGAGTATCAGAGAAACTTGCAATACCTGTCAGTCCTACAATTCAGACTGCAGATATGAGGAAGAAAATGGCAACTGTGATGCTTAAGGATTTCTCTGGATAATAAACCTGTCATCTGACTTGTCAAATGTATTCATTAAAAGTAATTCTAAGGAGTTCCCTGATGGTGTAGTGGCTTAAGGCTTCGGCGCTGGCGCTGTCAGCGCTGCAGCCTGGGTTGATTCCCAGTCAGGGAGCTACCCACATACCAAAAAGCAAAAAAAAAGTAATTGTAAACGCTAAGGAAGATTAAGGGTGGAAGGCTGGGCCTCAGAACCTTAGCAGAGCACATCATATTTAGATGGGTGAAACATGAAAATAAATCAATTTAGGTAAGATTAACATCACCAATATGGGTGATTCTAATATATACCTCTCCCTGTTGAGATCTGCTGTTTTAAAGGAAGTCAACAGGGTGCAGAAAACACTTCATTTTTAAAATTTTTCAATTAAATTTAATTTCTACATGTCTAATGACATGTAGAAATATTTGAAAAAGCACAGTTGTGTGGTAGCTGAGGGCATAAACTCATAGAATCCAACTATTTTGTTTGAATTCCTACTCTAGTTAACTCAAGGTGACCTTAGACAATTTAACTAACCTAGCTGTGCCTCAGTTCCCTCATTTGTAAAATAGAAATAATAATATCTATTTAATAGGGTTGTTGAGAGTATAAAATAAGGATAAGTTATAGTGCTTAGCACTGTGACTGTATACTCGTATAACACATCTAAATAATCATTGGATTTTATTTATTTGTTTACTTTTTATGCCTAAGAGCTAAAAAAAATTAGTCACCCAAACAAATGTATATCAATTTTTCTTTTAGGGGTTAAGGCTAAGAGACATCACTTCTTTGATGTTCCTGTCCTTCATTTGTTATAACCTCCAATAATACAGTGACATGAAATTTCAAAAATTTAAGAATATGACAATATTATAAATACTTCATGAATTTACTTTTTTGATTTTCTGGATTTCATTTTTATTCTATTATCATTTCCTTGTTTTTATTTAATTCTATTAAAATACTTTTAAATGGATAAAATAATTGTCCATTTAAAAGTATTTTAATAGAATTAAATAAAAATAAGGAAATAATTATCCTATTAGTTGGAACACTACTGGTATGATATCCAAACTCATTCATCAGTTCCCACTTATAGCCATGTGCTTACCAACATATGGTCCACTGGCACAGAACTTCCTTTGGGACAACTTTAGTAATCTGTCATCTTCCACCTAAAGAAGCAAAACAAAGACTATAGTAGTATCAACACTTTTTTTTCCTTTTCAGAGGGGCAACATTTCTGTGACAAAGTAGACAATACAATCAAATGTCTCAGGAGTACACAAAATGCAATGGGGATGAAGATGAAGATACTATATGGAATGGGAGAAAAGTCACTATTTCTCATTTAGGTCTCAAAATAACAATACTCTAAATAAAAGACGAGGTTCTATGCAATATGGGCCCTCAGAAGAGTTATGTACCCAAAAGAGAACTTTAAAGGATTAAAATCTTCAAAGGAATACATAACAATATATAATACTACAGTGAGTTATTTTAATCTTTATAGAGGACAGTTATGTCTTTAGTATTTTTCATTTCCAAAAAGTGGAGACATTAGATTAGCATATGGACTCAATATTTAGAATTCAAATTTTTAGAATGAACATGAGGTTCCCCGGTGGTGTAGCAGCTAGGCTTCAGCGCTCTCAACGCTGTGACCTGGGTTCGATTCCCAGCCAGGGAACTATCAAAAAAAAAAAAAAAAAAAAAAAAAAAAAAAAAAAAAAAAAAAAAAAAAAAAAAAAAAAAAAAAAAAAAAAAAAAAAAAAAAAAAAAAAAAAAAAAGAATGAACATGAGAGAAGCATATACCTTGTTTTCAAAGGATGAGCTTTGCAAGAAACACATAGAGAAGTAGGGGAAAAATTGTAAAAAACAAAAAAGCCAGAAGCAACAATGGCAAGTACGTATTCTTTAAAATACTTCAACAAAATGCAGTCATTTGTTTCATTTATCATTTGTTACTACACCTCAGAACATTTTAACACAAAATATAACAAATTTAAGATTACCTAAATAAAAAGTGAAATTGGGCCAATGACTTTTATGGATAAACTGAGAAACAGAACTGAAAAACTAAAAACTCTGAGCAAGGAAGCAATGGCCATCTGATGGCTTAGAGAAACTACTAATGAACTTAAACACTACATCATTGATTAGTTATGCATCATAGATTTCCTAGAAAAGTTGAAAGGTGAATTTTAAATTGATTCAGAAATAAAGCAAAAATATTTAAATTTAGGGACTATGAATTGAGAAATAGATGATAATCAAGATATTTTGTGTTACAGAGCTCTCCTATTTTTAAAAGAATTAAAGAGTCATACACACGCTTTTTATTGTAATGAAAATAGAGGATGAGTTTGGCTCTGCTTATGGACCGAAAAAAAACAACAAAGCAAATAAAACCTTGAAAGTAGTTTGATGGAAAAGTTAACTGAGTCTCAATAATATTGGCAGGAAGTCAGGTATTTGTGTCCCCTATTCTAACTTAAAAAGTGTGCTGTGCTTGAAGAAAAAATTATGACCTAATAGCTTTTTGTGTAATCATTAAATAGTTTAATAGTTTTGAGGTGTTGATAGTTTTTGAGAGAATGAAATCCCCAGAGGTGAAAAGAACAATCATCTTTGCACGTTATTATTCTTAAAGCAGTCAGATAAAATGAAAACTAAACACTTGTCAGTCTAGGGCAGGACTGGACAGACTTCCTCAGGGCAAGGGCTACTTCTCCAAATGTCACGTTCCACTAGCTATTTATTTTATTATTCAAGTGGTCACCCCAAAATTGCTTGGTGATCCACTGGTGAATTGCTATGGATGTTTTGCCCAGCCCTGATACAGGGTGTCAATGTCAAGTTTGAGCAGACATCTCTTCTAACAGATTAGTCCAAAATGGAGAAAGAAGACTAAAAAGAAACAATGATCAGTGTTAGCTCACTAAACTTACAGATATCCTTTTCCACCAAATATGATGGACTATATTCCATAAACTGCCTTTTTAACTGCTTGCAGCCAATCTGAGAGGTTCTCCATACTTTATTATAAAATACAATCATGTTTAAGGATAAGATGTGGCTCTAGAAAGTTAACTTGTGAGCACTGTAATGTACCATGTAAATATTAATATATGGGTGCATTCTGAGAGTACAAGGACTAGCTTAAATGTCATCTAGAATTCTTAAAGTACAGAAAAGCAAATTTGGTAACACTGATTGAATTTCATTTAATATAATATTAGGCAGTTTACCTGTTCTGCTTCCACATAAATGAGGGGGAATCCCATTTGTTTGGTCCAGGTATTCATCACTGCTGCTATAGGTTTACCACTAGCACTTTCTAAGCTTTCCCAGAGATCCTCTAGGAGAAAACACAAACAACGAAAATCTTAATGTTTACATTTTTATTTTCCTAAAAAACCTAGAAATTTTATATAACTCCTGACACTGCATTGCTAACCAACTCTTTGGTTCTTTCAGGTTCGGGAAACAAACAGTAGGCCAAATTAATGTCCCCCTTATATTCCCATTAAGTTAACTCTATTATTGGTCTTATATTCTAAGATGTTCTTAATTGTTCCAATCAAAATAAACACAAGACAAACAGGTGAGTTTGACAGAAGAAACAGAAATAAACAAATGGAAATACATACGAGGGCTGTCCAGAAAGTATACAACCATGGAATAGAAAAAGCAGAGGCATTTAAGGCTGGATTTTTTTCTGGACAGCCCTCATACAGTATCACTACTAAACAAGTATTCACAAACATAAAACCATTAGATCCACTCAATAAACCAATGGTAAAAAATAATAATGCTGATGAGGCTAAAGTAAAACTTACCTGGGTCAAATAGCAGTGGTGGTAGAAGGAGCAAAACAGTGATGCAATGTGATACATACTACAATGGGGCATGAACACAGGAAAGCACTTAAAGAAAAATCCAAAGAAAATAAAGGATTCACAAGAATTGACTTTTGGTTTTGAAGAGCTGTTCATTAGAAAAGGGAGAGGGGTTCCCTGGTGGTGCAGTGGCCAGGCTTCGGCGCGCTCAACGCCGTGGCCTGGGTTCAATTCCCAGCCAGGGAACTACCCCCCCACCAAAAAAAAGAAAAGGGGGAAAATGCTCATTCCAGGTAGACAGAATAAATGGTCTATGTTCAAAGAGGAAAATATAAGAAAAGATAGAAAATACACAAAACAGCAACATGTTCAACAACCTGAAGATGAGAATGCACATGTGTGGAAGATGGGTGATAAGCAGGCAGGGCTGAATTGCTGAAAACTCTGTTAAGGCTTACAAAGAAATACAGACGTTACCGTGAAGGGAATGTGACATCCCAAGTGTTTTTAATCAGTAGGGTGATGCAATCAGATATTCACTTCAGAAAGATAACCCTAGCTAGCCACATTGTGAGAAATGAAACTGAAGCGACGAGGCAAGGCAAGTAGTGAGTTCATAGGCAACTGCAGAATTCAGTGGCGAGATCAGGAAGGCATGAATTAAGGGAAATGCAGTGGGGATAAAGAGGCCACCAGAACTTCTGCAAGAGGATAAAAACCATGAATGGTAACTAAATGTATGTGAACTGCCAAATATCTTTCATAAACCACAAAGACAAACCAAAGAAAGGTATGTGGTAGGCCTTGCTATTCAAAGTGTGGCCTATGAACTAGTAGCACTGGCTTCCTCCGAGAGCTTGTTAGAATGTAGACTCTAAGGCAGGGAGGTCCAATCTTTTGGTTTCCCTGAGCCACATTGGAAGAGCTGTCTTGGGCCACACACATAAAACACACTAACACTAATGATAGCTGATAAACTAAAAAAAAAAAAAAAAAAAAAAGAGTCACAAAAATATCGCATAATGTTTTTAAGAAAATTTACAAATTTGTGTTGGACCACATTCAAAGCCATCATCATGGGCCACATGCAGCCTGTGAGCCACGGATTGGATAAGCTTGCTCCAAGGCCTCACCCTACACCTACAGAATGAGAAACATTTTAACAAACCCCAGGTGACTGTACATATATTACAATTTAAGAAGTACAAGGTTCTTTCCTCATATATTATACATGGGCACACCTCAGAGATACTGAGAGTTCTATTCCAGAGTACCCCAATAAAGCAAATATCTCAATAAAGTCACGTGAATTTTTTGGTTTCCCAGTGCATATATACTATAATCTGTAAAGTGTAAAAGAGCATTATGTCTTAAAAAATGTAATATCTTAGTTTAAAAGTACTTTATTGCTAAAAAATACTATCAATCATCTGAGTCTGTTTGAAAAATGGCGGTAACAGACTTGCTGGATGCAGGGTTGCCATAAACTTTCAATTTGTAAAAAAAAAAAAAAAAAAATGCACTATCTGTGAAGTGCAATAGAACAAGGTATGCATGTATATGCATGCCAAAGATTCCTTAAACTTGCAAGAGTATATTTTTTTGGTAGCCCTTCTCTAAGGAACAGAATGCCTACTTTATAAACTAAATGGAAATTTGTGGGGGGGATGTCAAAGTTACATCATGTCTTGAAAAGAAGATACTGTATTTTTAAATCACAGTCACAACCTTAGGAACAGCCAATTAGAAACAGGACTCTCTGAACTTTTGTCATTTTATTAGACACTAATGACTACATAAATCTTGTTTTTTTAAAGTTCACTAAAGAACTCAAAACTATGACTCTGGCTTTTTTTTCATATCCAATCTTCTTATGCCTTTATTTATCCTTTTGACTCTTATATCCAATAAATTATAGAACATCATACACTAAAAATACTTCATTAAAACTATGTAATGACAAGTTCCTATCTAAAAATGTAGCTATTTTAATGGCCAATGATTAATTTAAGGCAATAAATAGAACAACAAATCACCAAAAAGAACAAGCTCTGGTAAAGTAAACAAAACTCTTCAGACTCTTTTAAGTGGCAAAACACTGAGCTATGGAAAACAGATTGCTGGAGAATGAGCAAAAGGAGAATGGGCCCTGACTTAACAAATGGCATCAAATAAATCAAATTTATTTTCTATCCATCACATGGAAAGTTAAGCAGTTCAAAAACAATTACATGTCCCACTCTTGATAAGTGTGTCAACATTTTCCATTTCTATCTTAAGCTATTAAAGATTACCTGTGGCAGCATTCTTTTGCTGGAACTTGGTTAAATACATGTTCATTCCTTTCTTAAAGTCCTGAGAAAACACAATTTTTAAAATCCAGGAGTCAAAGCTCAGATTTAACAGTATATTTGTTTGTTTGTTTTGGAGGGGTTCCCTGGCTGGGAATCGAACCCAGGTCACGGCATTGAGAACGCTGAAGCCTAGCCACTACACAATTAGGGAACCCCCTTAACAGTATATTTGCATATTAATAGTCAAAAGCTAATTTATCAAATTACCTGTGTCAGATTTACTGAAAATCTTATGTCCCCCTAATGTCACTGTTTTTTATTTAAGAATGCATAGTCTTTGCCTTTTATTTTTGCTTGTAAGTTTTACAGCAGTCTCCCACTCACACACCCCAAACATAATTGTACATCATTCATCTACAAGATCACAGAATCAATATAAAAAAAATAAAGAGGGAGTTCCCTGATGGTGTAGTGGCTTAAGGCTTCGGCGCTGGCGCTGTCAGCGCTGCGGCCTGGGTTCGATTCCCAGTCAGGGAGCTACCCACATACCAAAAAGCAAAAAAAAAAAAAAAAAAAAAAAAAAAAAAAAAAAAAAAAAAAAAAAAAAAAAAAAAAAAAAAAAAAAAAAAAAAAAAAAAAAAAAAAAGAAAGAAAGAAAGAAAGATAAGCCAGAGCAGGGTAATATCTTTTTAGAGTCTAGAAAACAATTAACAATTACTTAGGAACTTAATCTAAATAAAATCTGATATTGTGCCATGCAAAACTGTATGATTTTACCAAAAAGAATAGAAGACTTTTAAAGTTGTTTTGTTTTTTTTTACCTTATCCCCAATGTAGTCATGTAGCATTCGAATGACAGATGCACCTTTGCTATACGATATAGCGTCAAATATCTCATCAACTTCAGAAGGATGGCCCACACTGACCTGGCAGACAGTGTGATTCAGGGTTATGACAGGAAGCAGATAGCCTGTAACACTGAATTACATAAAAAGCTTTCTAGGAAAATCCTTCTAACTAAAAAGATACTTTTCTGCCTTTAGCTCACTCATCATGTACAATGATGACCCTTAAAAAGAGTGTAACTAACACCAATAAAAGGGAATATATAACATGATCTCTATCATCTCTTAGGGTCAAATCTTGGCTCTGATTTGCTGGGAGGCAAGTCATTGTGGATCCGTTTACTGGAGGTGCTGGTAAGTGGGGGTGGGGAAGGGAGAAATGAAAAACATTTGTTTTCTTGCACTAGTTGCAACTGTTTACAATTATACAGGACTCCAGTTAAATATTTCAAAGTAGACTGTAAGTAGTTTTTGAGGCAAAATTTATACATGTAAACTAGCTGAAATAAGAATAAGCTAAGAGAACAAAAATATATATAAAAACAATGACAACAATAAAAAAAAAATGTTCACAATTTTTTTGAAACAAGCAACGGAATCATATGTGCTCCTATGTACATTACCCAACAGTTATGGTTCTCCCATACTATTCAATAAAAATGTATTGTGAATTCATATTTGGTTATATAGCACTTGCCTCTCCAAAGATCAAATTTTTATATTGCCTGCCTTATGAAGAAACATAATTAGAACAGTCTTACTAGATTTTCAAGACTAGAAATATGAACTATAAAAACAAGTGAAATCACCCAAGCAATTTTCTTTTTCGAATCCTAAGTAACTCTGTAACAAATCATTTATTTCATTAAAAACGAGAGCAAATGGTTGAAATTGCGGCTTACTTCAATAGGATGGCTGTTATCTAAAGCGTCAAGCTCCTGGGCACGGGTATAATCAGCAGAAACAAACTGAGTCCAGATATCATACTCTGGGAAACAGTGGTCTACACACAGATACTCAATCCAGGACGCAAAGCCTTCATTTAACCAAAGATGAGTCCACCATTCCTAAAAACAAAAGATAGAAATAGGTAAAGAAAACAAAATTCTTGTTATTCGACTAATTTGAAAAACTCACATGTCCCTTCCACTATACTCTAATACTTACAACTTAATAAACTAAAATTCAATTCAAAACAATTAGTAAATAAGTCACATCTCTGAACAAAAGAGATGCCTAAAAGAGATTATTTCAAGAAAGGCCAGCTGGTGATATTAGCATTAATGCCTGAGGGAACATTTCAAAACACTGCTAAGTAATTTTTACTATCAAAGGTAGAAAAAGAGGAATGAGGGGTGGGAGAAGCCCTCATATAGAAAAGGGGGAGAGAATAGATAACCATAGGCTTTTTTCCCTATATTATTTCCTATATTGTCATTTAGTTTAATAAAAATTTATTTATTTTTTTAATTCATTTTTATTGTTAGACTTATTGGGGTGACATCTGTTAGCAAGGATTACATAGGTTTCAGGCTTACAGTTCTACAGTGCATTGTCAAATTGTTGTATAATAAGTTCACCACCTAATGTGACTTCTCTTTCCATCACCTTATATTTAGCTCCCCCCCCCCTAAAAATTTATTTTTAAAAAAAAGCAAAAACCAGAAAGCTACCAGAACCAAACAAGAAAAACTGGAAGCTATTTCCATAATGACAGAAAAATCATTGTTTATGGAAGAGTTAAACCTTCTAGATAAACTGAAAAGCAGCACTGCTTATATAAGGATTAGGTGAAATTAACTGAAATGTCATGGCAGTAGAATGGTATATAAACATTTATGGAATATAAAATTCTCACCTGTTAATAAGAATTAATAGTGGAGTGAACAAAGAATATATAATGGGTCAGAGAGAAAATCAACATTTTTTGGAAAAAAACAGCTTCGTAGAGAGAAATTTCAATCTAATTTTAATTAAAGTTGATTAAATCTCTTATGAAAAGAAAGCAATATATGAATCCAAGATAAATGCTAAAAGACTAATGCAATGGTAAAGAACAAAAAGGCATTTTAAAATTCTGAAAAGATCAAATATTTCCAATATTAAGCGATAAATGGCTATTTGCTTTGTGCATTTCTTTAACTACTAGCCTCCACTAAGATAAGCTGGTACAAAGCTAGTTATTCTCCAATCTATTGCTAAGCCCTTGAATTTCAGTTAATGAAATACAATTGGCATCTAACAACTCAAACAGTTACTCAAATCCAGTAAAAAGTTGTTTAAAAGCAATAATAATGCACATTTTTCCTTTACTAAAGTTTATTACTGATAGTTTCAAAATAAAATTATAAAAAATAAAGTCTGCTGAAAGCTGAGCAAAAAAAACTGTTTAATAGCAACAAACTTGCTGCATTAAGTACAAAAGAACATTACTGTACATATATAAATACAGGTACTAGCATGCTTAACTCTACATAAAATTATATTTCAAAAAAATTTTTTTCACTCCTAAGTAAAATTTTAAACATCCAAAGCAAAAGGAAAGGGTTTACTTTCAAGGGCTGACTTTCTTTAGAAACTCTCTCAAACGTGCCATAGTTGCTAAATGTCTTACTTTTATTTCTGTGACATATGGACTCAACTAACATCCAAGTCAGCTTCTGCTTGGTGGCAGCCTAAAATGCCATCAGGGAATTGGCTGGCTCCAGAATCTCCAGTTCTTTCTTTGCGGAGGTACTTCTAGTTCACTTATTAAACCCTGTGCTCCCAAGCTCTAACATAATTGGCTGCTATGGATAATACTTATTTAGAGTAAGAGGGAAAAGTCAAGACTGGAGGACAATGATCATTCACTGCAAAATTATAAGAAATAAGGATGTCAATGGGACAGTTGGAAATTTTAATATACTTTACAGTTATTCTGTAGTTCCTTTGCGTTCATGTCTATCAAATTTCAACTTAACATTTTAGGAAATGAAACACTGGCCCCTAAAAACACTTCAACCTAATAATCAAAGATCAGTTTGTTGCTTACTATGTTACTTTTCAGCTAGTGAATTACATAATAAATATGACTCAGGAAACTAGTTAGCCTGGAATCTGACAGCATGGACTCTCTCTACCTAAGAGCAATCTCATTCCCTCACCCAAATTAGTATCATGACTTCTCCCATTAGCAGGCGAATTCTAGAAAAATTAGCAAATACTTTCTGTTGAATAAAGATTGTCTACATGCTTTGATCTAACACAGAGATTCTTTTTTTTTTTTTTTCCTGGTTAGTTCCCTGACCAGGAAGCGAACCCAGGCTGTGGTGGTGAGAGGACCGAAGCCTAGCCACTAGACCACTAGGGAACCCCCAACAGAGAGATTCTGATAAACATTTTTCAATGTGGATCTTTTAAAATAAAGTTTTTCTATCATTCAATTATTTTTTGGCATAATGTTCTAGGCAAACCTGAAATATTATGTAGCCACAATAATGTGCAGCAGGTGAAAATGAATATATTTGAGCACTTAAAAATATTAAATACCATAGTAACAAGATTTCCAAACCATTGATGGGCGAGTTCATGTCCCACAACCAGAGCAACCCACTGGCGTGATGAAGAACAGGAGTTTTTTGGATCAATAAGCAATGCAGTCTCCCTGTGTTTAAAGAAAAAAAAAGTAAAAGTATTACAATAAAAGCATCCATGCACAAGTGGGAGAGGGAGAGTCAAACAATAAATAAGATGGTCAAGTTAGGCTTTAGAGATGCCAGGTAAACATTTCCTTTGCGTATACAGGATAGAAAAAATTCCAGGAAGATTAAAGACTACATCAATACAATTCACATAACAGAAGATAAAGCTGTGACCCAAGTTTAATTATCAATTTGGAACAGCTGCCTGAAATTTTAGAAAAATTTTGTCTAAGGTATTAGGGATTATTTTTCTAGAGACAGAGAGCAGACAGACAGTCCCTCCATTAAAAGAAAGGGAGTGGCAAGTGAAGGGAAGATGCATTTTATAGTCCCTAAAAGAACACTGAGCAGGTTGTCCAAAATTTAGATCACTCAAAGAAGGCAAATGAAAGAAGGAGGAGGCAAAAACTTGTTTACAGACCCTGATTAAAAAATTATACAACCCACGTTTATACTGTGGTGACAGACATGTAAAAATTTGGCTAGAAAATATTAAATCAGGGCAAGTTCTTGAAGCTGGAGAAATAACTATGAAACTACTGGGAGGAAGAGAAGGCACGGAAATGAGAAACTGAGCCAAATAAATAAATAAATAAATAAATAAATAAATAAATAAATAAATTTTTTTTTTTTAGAGAGAGATATAGATATATCTCTCTCTAAAAATGTTACTAATGTCAGATGCTCTCTTTAAAATCCTGTACGTTTAGCCTGCTCGAGCGCGCTCCTACCTCTCTGGAGTGTACTTTCTCTTCAATAAACTATCTTTTTGTTTCACCACTTTAAAAATAAATAAATAAATAAAATAAAATCCTATACTTTCAGACAGTAGCACCAGAGGTTGGTCATCTGCATTCTTGAAGTGTGTAAGGAAGTAAGGGGAGGTAGGAAAATTTATGGCAAATCATAAAGCAAAATATAGTCAACTGTGATTAGGGATGAAGCTGTTATGGAATTAGTGATTGAAAAGGTAAGTCAGGGTAGTCATTAACATACCTATAAGTAACAAGGCCCCAGTTCTCCATGGCACCTTCATAAAATAAATATAAACATTTATTGATATACATACATACTTCTTCCTCAAAATCACAAAATTCAGAAAAAGTTATTACAATTCAGCAATAAAATGAAATTTACTTTACCAGCTGCAAAGTCTGCAATAGCAATGAGATCAATTTTAGGTAGAGGATAAGGAACATTGAAGTAGTCCTTATAAAAAGGCAGGGTTTTAGCAGCAACCTATAAAAGTATAAACAAAAGAACCATCTGATAAATATTTTATTGTAATTCATACAGAAATTCACAAAGGAATCCTGTTGCAAGCCAAAGTATCTCAAGTTACTAGAAACCAACCCAGGGGAGCCCAACCTACAAAGACTGCCTTAGCCCCAAGCTTTGTATATGCTGGACAAATTATAACTTGGTATGAAAAACATAATTACATATTTTCCCACCCACTCTCTGGATAAATAAATTATCTAATATTCTCTTAATCATTGTAAAATGTTAATGCAACACCAAAGTTGGTAGTTCCAAAATTCTATTAAAAATAAAACGAAAGTAGCACAACAAATTTCAGACTAAATATAAATAATTGTACTAATAATTGATCAGAAATGTAAATTCCCCAACCTGGAGTTATGGACTGTTGGAACAATCCTCTTCAAGTACATTTACCTCTAACGCAAATTTTCCTTGCTCTGCTTTGCCAACAGGGGTGTAAACACGGACACAGACACCATCTTTTGACCTTGTTTCTACAAAGTCATATTCACCCACAACAAATGCCACCAGATACGTAGACATGACAGGTGTGCGGGCAAACTTCACTTCCACTACATTTTCATCATCAGGGTATGGTTTCCGATCAATTACATTCTTTAAAAAAAAAAAAAAGACAAGAAAAGAAAAATTTAAACAGCTTTACATTAAATACCTTGAGCAAACACTAGTCAACTACAGTAGGCACTGTTGCCTCTCCTTCCCCCTTTCCAGTATTGCTTACTTCTCTATCCCAATTCATCCAGTGATTTTATGCTGTCAAGATATTTCCTATTAGGAAGTAAAGTGATATGGTAACACATGCACACTAAGAAGTTTGGGACTAAAGTATTAAAATTATCAAGTATTTGTTAGCAAAAAGAAAACTTTCCTTGAATACCTATTATATTTTTGCCAGTCACTGGAATGTCCTAGGACAGACCTCAATACTCTCCAAGTGAAAGAAGGATAGGAGACAACAATTATTAATAAAAATAAAATGTAATTGTGGAATCTACATTTCAAAGGGTACAATTTTTTTGATTTAGAGCATTCTCGGCATCAAGGCTGTCTCTAAGTGAATTTGTGAAGAAATCTTCACTTCACTTCAGAGTCCCTAATTTCCCTTCAGTGTTCTCCCTTTTTTCCTATCAGGCTCTCAGTTTCCTCGAGATCTCTCTGTTCTTTCTTCCAAGGAAGACTTATTCAAGAAAACACCTGATATATTTATACTAAACTGTAAATGATATTTCAATTTAGTATATTAGCCTCTTTTCTAAGAATATGTGAGAAGAGAAAGGTATTCTATCAAATGAATTCTCTTCACCAATAAAGGAGGCAAAAGCCAGTCATTTTCAGGCACAGTAAGCTTTTCCAAGTTCCCCAGATTCATATCATAGGCTATAGAATACTCTGTCTTAAAGCAGTCTTACACAATACACTTCAAGTGGTAAATGCTTACTCTATTTATGAATGAGATCAAGAGCATATCCCAAAAATATAATCAGCCAAAAACCTAAATATACTTTATTATGTGGCTCTATCTTTTGGCATTTAATAAGAAAGTCAGATTTTTTTTTCTTTCAGGTAGTATTTATGAAACTTATCACTTACTTAGGTTTTCAAATTAAAAGAAGCACATAATCTTAATATATTTTAAAAGGAATTCTTCCTTAAGGAAACTCTCCAAATAAGGCAATTAAGAAAATGAAGGCTTGCTAGAAATAAAGAAAACTAACATTTGTGTTTCTATCATATATCAAGCACTGTGTTAGGTGGCTTTGTATTATCTAATTCAATCAGTAAACTAAATATACTAAAATTTATTCAAAATTTAAATATACTTACAAACACATACATACCATGTTTGATAAAGCTACTCTGTCTTTAGGAACAACCAATGAGATATCAAAAGTTGCTTTGATGGCAGGCTCATCCCAGCAAGGAAAAGCCCTCCGAGCATCAGTAGCCTTAAAAAAAGAACATAGACTATAAACAACCTAACAGACTAGTTCATGAAGTAAGCACCTTTTATTTGTTTGTCTGTTTATGTCATTCATTCACTTGTTCACATATTTACTTTCTACTCAGTGTAGGCAGTAAGCTAGGCACTGATACAAAGAAAATACAAGGCTTACTATCATTGCCACAACAGCAATTACCCAGGAACTAGGTGTGCTACAGATGTTAACAATTATAGTATAATTTATATTTTTTGTTTGTAATAAAACATTTCAAAAATTTAATGCAAATGGCATCATCAATAATGTTAATACAACACAGAGCATAGGAAAGTCAATAGCACACTGTGAAGATTCACAGCTGGGAAAATATAATAGGTTGCCTCTCTGGCTTTTATTTCAAAAATAAAAATAAAAATATTTTCAGAATCTTTTATGTATTTTGTTCTTTACTTGGGATGGTAGCAATGGGAATAGAGATAGATGCTCTATCAGTTCTAAGCAGGTCATTCATTCAATGGCATTTCCTTATACTACACAGAAAACTGTCACCACTTGATGTACTTAAAGAGACCTCATTCTTTTCTTTAAAAAATAAAGTATCAGCAAACTTGTTACAACAAAATAAAATGTAGTGGTTCAGTAGCATATTAGTTACAAAGAAAGAAATTAAATAAAACAGAACAAAATAAAAAAATAGAACCAATGACAAGATTCTGTGCTACGAAAAGAAGTAACAAAATATGTAGAGGTAAAGCACATCACCTCGAAAAGGGTTTCTGAGGAAAAATGTTAGATGGCTGATTGCACTCTCAAAAAATTAAATTACAAATTCTATCAAAGAATAAACAAGACATGTGAAAAGTACTTAAGAGTGTAAAAAAAGAAATGGCACAGAAAAACTTAAATTAGGAGCAGCAGCAGTACAGAAATGAATTTAAACTAGAGGAAATTAAATGAATAACATGAATAACAAGATTTAAAAGTTTCTTAAACATCCAAAGGACAAAGTGATGAAAGCAACCAAAGGTTGCTAAACCTATTATTAACTGATGTTCCTGAAGTATAGATCAACACACACACAAATACACACAGGTAATAAAATTTCAATACCTGAACTGCTTTCATATCCTGTACTTTCCTTAATTAAAATTATCCTATTAGTAATTTGACACCTATGGCTTTTCCTACTCAATTAATAGTAATGCTGTTTTATATATATTCATTCATTCATTCCCTAACCCACATTCCTAATTTCCTCCCTTCAATAATGAAGATAATTGGGTAAATATAAAAATCTAAAATCATGAATATAATTATGGCCAAAGGCACCTAGCCTCAAAAAAAAAAAAAAATCACACAATTAATAGAATTCACTTTTGTCAGAATATCTAATTTAAGATCCTAATACTTCAGAAAATACCATACCTCAAACTGCGTGACAGCAGCATAGCGTATCTCTCCAGAAGGGGTAGTATATTTACTTCTATAGAAACCTTTCATTTTGTCATTCAGCTCTCCAACAAAATCTATCTTTAAGGTTCCTGTACCTGTGATTAAAGATAAATGAAAACCGCTTTTATGGAAATGTTAAGTTCAACTTATCAAAAATATGTCCTTAAGACACTAATTCAAGTTGGCTATTTACAATGTTAAAATTATTCCTTTCTCAAATACTCCTCCTGGTAATAGAGAGAATACAGTATTTACTAAAGTACATGGTGACTAATCCTAAAGTAAACCTTAAATAATGTTTAGGGTGGATAGTTGCTTAGAAAGTTCTTTAAGTTTACTAACTCAGTCTCAAATTACCAATACATGAAGATAAAAACAGGAAACGAAATCAACATTTACTATTAAATGTATAACATGCTATTGTGGATGGTGCTTTAAAAATATTTATATGCATAAACTTGGAAGTAGGATTGTCTCCATTTTTTCAGATGAGGAAACCGAGACTGAAAAGCTAAGTAACTTGCCCACGGTCACATAATTAATTAACTAGCAAGAGTGAGATAAAAACTTAGGCCTGTATAATTAAAATTTCATGCTCTCTGCCAATTATACCATGTATATTGGTCTTTTTAGATGACTTCATGCCAATAACCCTATAATTAAGACAAAACACTATCTATTCAATCCAAATGGAACACTGATTCCATACTTTTGTAAGAAACTATAGGGAATACCAGTAATTTGATCAGCAAAAGGGCATAAAACAAATTCTTACAGCCACCTCAATCATCTGAAATCTGATATTAAAGAAATACATTTAATCAATAATTATCAAATACAAATAAAAATGAGTATTTATTCAATCTAAACATATATTCTATTGTTATACAAGAGCAAAACCAACTTAGACAAAATGGGAGTTTTTGTGAGTATATATACTTTCTTTTATAACAGAAAAAAATGTTATCTAGGAGTCATCTACTAAATTCAGATGCATGACAAAACAATAATCCTACCCTACATTTTACAAATCAAGTCACCAAAAAAACCAGAAAAATGGTGACTTAGTAACTGATCCTCTTAAAGTGCCTATTTATAACAGGATCCAGAGCATGAGAATCTAATAAATCAAAGATATTGTATGACTATAAAGTAATTAGCCAAAACTTTTATATCCTAAAAGTCATAGAGTTCAAATCTACACAATAAGTAAATGACAAACTGCAAACTGTTTTCTATACAAAGCATTAAGTGTGTCTATGAAGCAATTAAACTGATTTTCTTAGGTGTCTCAAACTGGTTCTGAAAGTAATTGCAAGTGAAAATTTCAGACTTTTGCAACAAAGTCATCACTAAAGAGTCACATTCTTAAAGCAATCATGTTGGGAAAACAACAAAACAATTCAAATGAAGCTCAACTGAATAGGTATTTGCAATTATTTTTTTAACTATAAACAATGCAAAATTTCTCTCCACTTAAGGAATTCAGATTTTTTTTTAAAAAGCAGATACTCATATTCACATTAATAAAGTTTACAAGGAATATCTAATAGATTATAAAAACCCACTACCTTTAAAGATAACTGCTTGATGTTTTATGTCACAATTTCACAAATGGAATTGGTAATTCTGTTTTTATGAAATTAACCATTAAGGTGTCTTTCATATAACTCACATTCCATGGTAAATCTACTTTTGACTTTTCCTATTTGGAATAAAACTCATAACTAAATAAGAAAGACTGCTTACACTTTTACTTGGTTTTAAATCTCCAAGGCCATCAAACCATAACAAGATATTGACAGTGACCACTTCCAAAAGTGGCATACTAAACAAAATACAAAGTATTGGGAAGGGTTATTACCTGAAATTCAAACAAAACACAAGTTAAAGTTTAAAAAAATAATCATTAATAATTTAATTAGTGTCACATTGTATATTACTAATTACAAAGTATTTATTATTAATATAGATTTTAGGGTAAGAACAGGAGGAAAAAAGGACTTCTTCATTATTTTCACTTATCGAATTTATAATATATTGAAGAACTGATTGCCAGATTGTATAATTTTATACTTATTTGCACATGTAATTTACAATGCTTCCTCAAATTAGAAACAATATTTCAATATTCAATGTATTCATTATTTATCTGCTTGGGGGTAACCCTTTTAAAAAATACAACAAGCTCATTTATAAATTAAACAACTGAAAATTTGGGGCTTCCACTAAAAATCTATTTGTTTAACATCTGAGAGATTACAAAAACTGTAAAAGTTGAAGTAGATCTCAAAATGCTTTATTTTTATTTTTTTCTTTTTCGTACGTGGATAGTTCCCTGGCCGGGAATCGAACCCAGGCCACAGCTCTGACAGTGCCAGCGACGAAGCCTTAAGCAACTACACCACCAGGGAACTCCTCAAAATGCTTTAATAAAAATTTACTGAGACTACTAAATGCTAAAAAATGGAAGATTATACAAAAAGGGAATAAAGGTCTTTGCCTTTGTGTCACCGTTTCTTATGTCTGTTTTTCACTCTTCAAAATGTTACTATCTTCTAGTGTTTCTCCAAATAAATGCCACTCTACAGGATTCTTAACCACTGAATTTGAGGTTGTTAGATCTTACAATGATTATGGGAACTTAAACGCTATTCTAGAATGGTGCCAATTTCAGAAAAAAATGTTTTACTTAGCTATATAATAGTTCATATGACTGCTAAGCTTCATGAGACTAAAAACAAAGGTTAGTAAGGTCCTCCTAATATATGTTCAATATTATTCCATTACCAGAAGATACCCTACCTGTACAACCTATTAAAATTTTTTTGCTATTAAAATTTTGAAAAAAGTATAACTTTATTCTTAAAATAAAGAATGACTGGATAAGTTTGAGCCAAAGAATCTTGGGAAAATGTGACAGCCAATGATTTTCAAACAGATATTTACAGCTATTCAATAATTCAATATAGTCACATCTATAAATAAAATACTTTTAAAATTTTAATTTATATTAATTATTTATTCATATTGTTATATTAGCTTTAAAAATGTCCACAACTATGTTGAATTATAGTATATTAAAGGTCATAACTTTCCCTGACTTAATCCTGCTTTTATTAGAAATGACTTCAGTTTACCATGTCTGCTGTTGCGAGGAATGATGCAGCTCTTATATACTAATATACTAATAATAAATGACTTCTTATATACATGTAAGTAAGGAAAAAAGAAGAAGGGTGCAGAATATTATGTGTGGCATGCTAACTTCTGTATTTTTTCAACAGTATATACACAAATGCTTATAAAACCATGGCATAATTTTGAAAGGATATATAAGAAATTGGTTGCTTTTGAGGAGTGAAGCTGACAGTGAAGACAGGGATATAATGGCAAACAAATTTTCATTATATATCATCTGAATTTCAAACCATGTCCATGTATTTATACTGTCTGAGTTCAAATCCAGGCTCTGGTATTTACTAGCTGCTGACCTTGGGCAAGTTATTTAAGTTAATTAAACCACCTTTGTACCTTAGTTTCTTTATCTATAAAGTGAATATAATAGACTCTATTTCAAAAGGATTTAAATAAATTAGTTATCTGTGATGTACATATGACAGTACCTGGCACAGATTAAGCATTCAATAGATACACACATACATTATACATGTACACATTTAACACACACACACACACACACACACACACACACACACACACAGAGTTTCTATTATTACCTGGTAAATTCTAACATAAACACATCTGGCTTTTGATAAATATGGTATTTTTTATTTTTTTATTTATTAAATGGTATTGCCGTACATCCTAATGCTGAACAAAAACTGAATTATGCTCTTTCTTTTTAATTTTCTATTCATGCTATTTTAGGTATCAGACTATTTTTTAAAACTTTAAAAATATTTTTGCTCCTCTCTTCACTTTTATTTCATTAATTTCTGCTTTTAAATCTTTCTCTCTTCCACTTTCTTTTTTTTTTTAATTTAATTTTATTTATTTATTTATTTATTTAGCTTTTGGGTATGTGGGTAGCTCCCTGGCTGGGAATCGAACCCAGGCCGCAGCGCTGACAGCGCCAACGCGGAAGCCTTAAGCCACTACACCATCAGGGAACTCCTCTTCCACTTTCTTCAAGTTACCTGTTCTTTTTGTCTGACTTTGAACTTCATGCTTAGCTAATTAATTGTTAGTTTTTCTTCTTAGCTAAATATCCTCTCTGAGTAATGTTTTACCTGCATCCCACATCTTTTGATATGCAGTAATTTCGTTAAGTTCTAAAAATTTTCTAATTTCCATAACAAGTCATCTTTGGCTCATTACTTTTCAGAGATATAATTTTTCCAAATATATAAGAAGGGATTTTTTTTGTTTCTTTTGCTACTAACTTTCATCTTTTCACAGCATGAACATAGAATGCAGTCTGTAATGACACAGATTTAAAAATTTTTAAAGATTTTTATTTCATCAAAATAGTCATTCATAGCTTAAAACTCATACAATACTATAGGTCTACATATATAAGCTGCAGGCCCCTACAATCCACATTGTCCTGAGTAGCAACTCTGTCATTTCTAAATACCTTGTATGTACAGCTATTCCTTCACTGTTAAGTTTACACATTATTTTTTCTTACTATTGAAAATGACATTTTAGCTAAATTACATCTTCCACTCCTGTATCTTTTACAAACAATTATATTTTCTCTGTACTTGCAAATCTGAGATAATCTTTCTTTTACCCTCTTAAATTCAGTTGGACTAAGCATGGAATTCTAGGTTGAAAATCAGCTTCACATATAATTTTAAAGGAATGGCTTCATTAGAACCTAGTTCCCATTGTTCCTGATGGTAAGTCTACTGAAATTTTGGTCCCTCCTTCCTCTTAACTCTCCTCACCTTAGGGAGAAACTATCTGAGAACCTCACTTTATCCCTGAAAGTTCTAAAATTTGCTTGGTGTGGGACTTTTTACATTTATTGAGTTAGTCCCTCCTAATATTATACCTTTTCAAACTGAAGGCTCCTCCTGCCCCCATCAGTTTAGAGGAATTTTCTTGTTTTGTGTCTTCAATAATTTCCTCTTCCCATGCTCTCTGTCTTCTCGTTTACTAGATGGATGCTGGGTCTGCTAGATTGATCCTCAAATCTTCCTACTGTTTGTAAGATTCCTCTTATTTCATCTTCTAAAACTACTGAGTTTTAAAATTTCCATTGTATTATAATTTCTAAAAGTTTTCTTGCTCTAATTCTTTCTGTTTGTTGATATTCTGCCCTGTTTTTGTTTAATGAATACAATTATTAACTATATCGCTAAGGATATTGATTTTGGTTTTCCTGGGACTTCTTTTCCTGTCAGTTTTTAAAAATAATAAACACGGACATTTATTTCTCATAGTTCTAGAGGCTGGAAGTTCAAGATCAAAGTGCCAGCACGGTTTGGTGAGGACCCTCTTTCAAGTCACAAACTTCTTGCTGTGTCCTCACATGGTGGAAGGGCTCTTTTCATCTATTTTTGCTCCGTCCAACTTCCTATTATCCTATTATACTTACTGTTTTGCTTTTTACTCTATCTTTCATATTACAAATTTTATCAAATGTCTAGTAATTGTTGCCCCAATGACTTTGGGTTTGGCCATGCTACTTGCTTAGGAAAATGAAATGTGAATGGACATCAAGTACACTACCATCCATATAAAGCTTTAAATGTGTCTTTGTGGGTTGGCTCTGTCCCTATCCCTGAACTTCTCCCCTCTTCCATGTGAGAGAACAACATGCTGCAGATAATAGCTGCTCACTACAGGTTCTAGAATGAGAAGACTTGTGAGCTAAGTGGAGCTCAGTAAAGTTGGCAATATGGCTGCATACGATCGCTAGTTCTCACAGAGCCATGTATGTATAAGTAAAAAATATTTTTTATAAGTCACTGTGATTTGTGATCCCATTTGTGGGTTAAATGTATACATTTACTTATATATACATAGAATATTTCTGAAAGGATTCACAAGACAATGGAAGTGAAAGGGGTCAGAAAGAGGGAATCTCAGTTTTTATGTTATATTCTTAGGTATCTTTAATACATGTTCATGGCAAAACATTTATTTTTATAGTAATTTCACACAAAAAATTCTAGTTAGTAACAGGCCAAATGAAAGTCTTTAAGAGTCCTTAAATAAAAGACAAAACTTCTCCAACTTAAAATTTTTTTAAAAATACTTTTCTATTAAGGCAATATATTGTCAGTATAAAAATTATGGAAACCAGAAAAAGGTATAAATAAGAATAGAAATCATGTATTATGTCAACAACCAGACATATTATTTATTTGCACCATTTCAGAGGTATGATTCCTTACCATCTATATGTAATTTTTGGATCCTGCTTTTTAATTTTCAGTATAATAAGCACTTTACAGTGTTAAGAATTCACAAACCTCACTTTTAATTGCTATATATAGCCCACCATACAGACATGGCATAATTAGCTTAATTATCTCCTTAGTGTTGGACAAACATATTAATTCCAGTTTTTTACTACCTTAAGTAATGTCTCAATAGACATTTCTAGGCATAAAGCATTTCCTGTATTTATTATTTTTCTTTAGGATATAGTATTCCTATTATCAGACTTGCTGGGTCATAAGACATAAACATGTTTAGTCTCTTGATACCTACTGCCAGACTGCTTCTAAATAAATTATATGGATTTACACTTCCACCAATAATATCAAGGCAGTCACATCATCAAGAATCATTTTTTAAATTTCAATTTAAAAAATGTCAAAGGCAAAAACTGGTATAACGGTCACTGTTGTTTTGATATTTCTCATTAATAGGAAGCTGAATATTTTGTCACATGTTTATTAGACATGTGCATTTTCTTTCATATGAATTATCTGTTGCTTTTCATTTGCTCATTAATCAAAGTCTTAGTGCTTTACCAATTAATTCATATGTAATTTATTCCACTATCTTAAGCTTGGAAAGTCTTCTACTTCCTTTATGCTTTTATACCTAATAATAGTAACATATCAACAAATCTTTCTTTCATGCCCTCACTAGTATAATACCCATCTAATCTCTAGTTATATATCAAAATCACCTGTGGGGGCATTCATCTCAGATATTTGGATTTCATTAGTAAAAGATGGAGCTAGGTATATTTATTTTTAAAAAACTGAAAAGGTGAAAAACAATGTAGTATGTTCTAGAATAGAATGAGCATTCATTTTTTGGTCTGTTTTCATTTTTCCCTCTTTTTTTCCCCTGGCGGCCCAAATGTTGCAATGAACCTCACTTTAACCTGCTTAAAACAATGAAGGAAAAAAGGTCATACAATAAATATCTTTGTAAGAAATAAAATGTCACTATTCATCATGGGATTTTACAAAAGCCACATCTCTTACCTGGCTGGAGAGTACTAGGAAAAGACAAGGTGACTTTCTCATCTTCATTCTGATAGTTAAATCCTGTAGCATGTATTTCTGGAACGGGGAAAAAAAATTTTACAATAAATCTGACTGAACTGATAAGACCAAATCCAGACTGCAGCAATTAACATTTTCAAGAACAACATAGCTACTGAAACTAAGCACTTTTTTTTTTTGTAACTACTCTGCCATCTTGACTGAACCAGAAACTAAATATTCTTAATTTAATACATTAAGTTCCTACTAACAAGAGTGTCATTTCAAACTAACTTATTTAAGGCTATGTGATCCAAGTTAAATATGCTCCTTAAAAGCTATCCTTGAACATCCTATATTACACAAAACTTTATAAGAGAAATAGGGCAACTAACTATAAATATGAAATGGTTTTCTACCAGATTCTTGGACATGCTTCATTCTCACCCTCATGTGACTATATTGCTTTCTACGTTTCAGTCTCATTCATGAAAAGTTGAAGACAAAGCAAATTGCTAAGATTTCAGTGTTAAAGATAATGTCAGTGGAAGTTCTGTCCCCTACCCAAAGATAGGTAACAATTTCAACTAAGACGTAAATCGTACTTACTTCCAGTAAACAACTTTGTTGTTACATTTTACAGAAACAAGGAAAGTGAAACAGGTGTGTGGATTAAATTAAGGCTTTGATTTACTCTCTACCAGGAGTGAGAAGAGACTGCTTATTCAACAGAAACTTCAGAAAACTTAATTGACACTTCAGGGAAAGAGCTAAGCAGATCAACTTCTAACCATATCACATCTCCATCCCAAATGAAAAGTTGGCCAGTCAAAGAGGTAGCCTTAATAAGCACATGAAAAAATGCTCAACATCATTACCCATCAGGAAATGCAAACCACAATGAGATACCACTTCACACCTACTAGGATGACTATAATAAAAAAGACAGATAATAATAAGTGTAAGTGAGAATGTAGAGAAATTGGAATCTTCATACACTACTTGATAGTGGGAATGCAAAATGGTGCAGTCACTTTGGAAAACAGCCTGGCAGTTCCTCAAAAGATTAAATATAGAGTCATCAATATAACCCACTAGGTATACCTCCAAGAGAAATAAAAACCTATGTCCACTAAAACTTATACAAAAATGTTCATAGTAGCATTATTCATAATAGCCAAAAAAAGTGGAAACAACACAAATGTCCATCAATTGATGAACAGCTCATATGCGGTATACAACAAAATTATTAGTTGACAACAAAAGAAATGAAATGCTAATATATACTACAATATGGATACACCCTGAAAACATTGTTAAGTAAAAGAAAATAGATACAAAAGGCATATATTTATAAGAAATGTCTAGAATAGGCAAATCTAAAGAGACAAAAGTTAGTTAGATTAGTGGTTGGTTGCACAGGGCTGAAGACTGAGGGGAAAAGGGAAGCGACTACTCATGGGTACTTTCTTTACGGGGTGATTCAAATGTTCTAAAATTGATTCTGGTGACAGCTGTACAATTCTGAGTATACTAAAAGTCACTGAATTGTGCATTTTAAATGAATGAATTGTATGGTATGTGAATTACATCTCAATGAAAGTGTTATGCAAAGAGAGAGAGAGCCTTATTAGTCACAGGCTTAACTTTGATATGGGTAACAGTGATTCGGATTTAACATTCTATAAGGCAAGCAAGATGGCTCCAATTTATCATCTTTTTAAATAAATCACCCAAATATTGAATTTCCAATGTTTATAATATCATTATGGTTCAAATATGTCTATAAAGTCAAAATCTTTACAAAACCAGTGAGAAACTATAATTTCAGATTTTAAAAGAACTTTAATCAATTACTCCTCATTTTAGAGATTAAGAAAATTACATATATAAAGTTAATGATTTGCCTAAGGTCACACAGCTGGACTAGAACTCAGTTCCCTTTCTACTCCTATTGCCAAAATTCTTATTATCGTAAGCTAGCTCGGAAATTTGAACAGAAACCCAAGACTTGGCATAATGATGAAATCTACTGAAACAATGACTTCTGATGGCAAAACTAGATCCTTGCTCTAACCAATTCCCAAGAATAAAATTATACTTTGCCTGTAGGAAAGCCAAGAATCATCTCAATGCTTAAGAATGTACCTTTCTAACTAGTATGTAAAATACCATTATGATAGCTCTGAGGTACTGTGATCAAAGACCATCTCCATAAAGGTTTATTTACTAAAGCTAACTTGCTTTTATAAGTGCACATAAAAACTCTGAACTGACAAGAAATGAAAACAGAACAAAAGAATAGCAGTTTTACATTGACACAATTAAGTATTATATTGTTAGATTCCATTCTATAGCACATGCTTCCAAATATACATGTCAACTCTATCACATATGTACAAAAAAACACAAAATTTCCTCCAAAATTCTCTCTTAGAAAAGAGGGAGTAGCCATACATTTGAATTCTTTAAGTCTTTTGTATTATGGAATGCTCTTCCAATTACTTTATATTAGACAACATACTACTTTGCAAACATACTTTAGAGTTTGAAACAAACTCAGTGAATCATAGTTTTGGATATCCTGTAAATGGCATCTTCATTTATCCAGTAGCTTCAGCCAAAACTATGAAACCATCCTGACTGTCTGTCTCTCATACCACATATCCAATAAGCAAATTCAACAGTCTATTAATCCCAGACTTTTCACTGCCTCCACCACTGCAACCCCAGTCCAATGTACCATTATTTCTCTCCTAGACCACTACAACAGCCTCTTAACTGTTTCCACTCTTGCTGCTTTAAAGTCTATTTTTCACACAGCAGCCAGACTAATGAGAGATCAAAATTTCTAATGGAATCCCAAAATATTCAGAACTAAAAGCTAAGTCTGCTTGAGGTTGGCAAATATTTGTTAGAAAGGACAAAAAAAAGCACTAACCTAAAAGAAAACATTTGACAGATCACATTTCATCAATTATTTAAAACTTGTGATTATCAAAAGACACTGTTAAGAAAATGAACAGGCGAGCCATAGACCAGGAGAATATATTTTATACATACTGATATGTCTATAAATATATGTAAGTATATGACAAAGAACTTGTATTCAGAATACACATTAAAAACTTCTACAGGAGTTCCCTGGTGGTGTAGTGGTTAGGCTTTCGCGCTGTCAACGCTGCAGCCTGGGTTGATTCCCAGCCAGGGAAGTACCCACATATTAAAAAAAAAAAAAAAAAAACCTTCTACAAATGAATGATAAAAAGACAACTAAATTAAAACATGAGCAGAAACTTGAGCAATTTCACAAAGGAAAATATATGAATTTTACCAAATTTCATTTGCCAAAAAGCAAATGAAAAAGTACTCAACATAATTAGTAGGGAAATGCAAATTAAAACTACAATGACATGACATACCACTACAGATCCTCTGCAATGGCTAAATCTAAAAAGACTGAAAACAAAAATATTGTCAAATATGTGAAGCAATAACTAGAACTCATATTTTGCCACTGGTACACTTCTGTTACTCTTCAAAGACTGCAAGCATTCTCCAACCTCAGGGTTTCTACAATTGCTTGGAAAGTTCTTTCTCCAGATAGCTACATATTTTGTGTTATTCAAGTCTCTGCTCAAATCACTTCTTTAGAACATCTGTCCTATCACCTTAAAGAACACTCCTCATTTTACATCCTCTTTCTGAGCACTTATCACTACTTTACATTACAAAAATGGATTTATGTCAAATACCTTAGAAAATAATATTTTCCCTGGCACTATTAGATTGTTCAAAAATTAGAAAGCCATTAATGCTAAAGATACACATGAATAGTCTGAATAAATATACTTTATTGACACTGAAGTAGAAAAGGCAATACTTCTAAGTTAATGTTTTATTATTTTAATAGTAACATGTCAACATAATAGATTATATTAATACATTTATAATTTAAAATGTATATGTATAAGTTAAACATTGTAAGCAGACACTTGCATATAAATGATAAACTTAACCAAGCTTAACTTTGACCAAAAAACTTTTTAAAAAACCATATAAATGGGAGAATAGGAGAGAATCTTATAATTAAACATATATGATATTTAACTTTACACCTATAAAATTAAAATCATTACCTACTTCTCAGTTATTTAAAGATTATATAATATACTCTATACAAAGTGCTCAGCATAGTGCCTGATTATCATTAAAAAATACTGTTTTCCAGATCATAACATCTCTATCACAGTTCTTTATCAATTCAATTATAACAAATACACTATAAATGTACAAATAGGATTCTTGCTGAAATAACTTATGATGTGCTACATTTCAGAAAAAATTCTTTTAAAAATAATTGGCATTTTCAAACTTATGGATATAAACATACATAAATGAGTATAAGCATGCATGTGGGAGTAGTATATTAATAATCTACTAAATAGAAGAAAAATTTGAATATAACCAAAGCATGTATAAAACCATAAGAAAAATCTCACTCAAAATTACTGTAACAGATTCACTTTGACTGTAATAGTTTACTCGTGACAATATAGACCTACAGATTTCACAGCATGATCTATAAATTGGATTTTAAATGCTTTATTTTAAAGAGTAATTAAGATATCATTTTGACTGCAGGTAAAAAAATGCTAACACATTGTGCATTTGTGAGCACACACAATATACACTCTGTATATGTATTTGTGTGTCTATATTTCTATATCTAGAGACAGACAGACAGACAGACACACACACACACACACACACACACACACACATGAGGGCTGTCCAGAAAGTATCTAGCCATGTAATATGAAAAAAAAAGTTATTTATGGCTGAATTTTTTCTGGACAGCCCTCATACATCTATAAATGTACTGAACATCTGAGCAAGGATATCTTTGAAGGATATCCATGAAGGATAGTTGGGAGGCTGAGGAAGGGGAAATGAATTTGGCATCATTTGTATGTATTAACTATGAAAAGTTTTTAAATATTTAAAAACTCTTTTAAAAGACTTCTATTGAAATCCTGGTCAAATTTTTATAGCAAGCCCATTTATCAAATAAAAAAACATATGTGTTCCATTCTGGGTTTTCCAAGTATGGTTTATTGACAAGGAGGCACTCTTGCCTACGTCTTTAGGATTCAAGCCAACCATAATTTTAAAATTACACTCATCCTTAGAAAACACAGAAGGTGAAATGGCTCATCTTATTTGTACAATCAGCCAGTCTTTCAAGAAGGTTAACAGCCCTTGATGTGCAAAAAGAAGGCAAGCACTCTTAATCATTGTACCACTTAGCCTCTGCCAAAATTTTAGAACCTCTCCCACGTGAGTTCTTCCAACATAAAGTTTATTTTCTGTTCAACATTGGTGCAGGCACAGTATTTGGTCTAGCATGTTTCCTTTAAATTACCCTGCTCACTTCCATAAAGAATACGAAGGTCTTCAGGAAACAAATGCTTCAGCTTCCAAAGCCTCTTCGTGAATCTACTTTACCTCATTGTAATTATCCCCCTCTCTACTGGCCTTCCTATTTTGTCACTTAATATGCTAATTCTGGTTCTCTCCTTCTGCCACAACAGGCCTCAAGGTGAGATACAATGTCTTTTCTTTAGTAAGCACATACCTCCATAAGGGAGCCTAGTGTAATTACAAAAGCCGATTTGTATTATCAATGAACTAATCAGTAATTATAAGTTATCTACTGCTTTCCTTATAAAATAAAACTTAAATCAGTTTCTCCTAAATGAAAATTTGTCAAATATATCCACATGGATTTACAATCATATAATATCTCAATTCTATCTTTTATTTAATCAGTACTATGCTACATAAAGCAATAAATATAAAAAAAATAAAGAACAATAGTTTTCTTCCTGTGTTTCCTATAGGTTTCACTGATTTTCTGATCTCTAATATTAACCATGTGAGCAAAAAACATTTAGATACTGAAGTGTCTCACACTTCTCTCAAATTTAATATCAGTAGTCATTAAAAAAATCAAATCTATTTTAAAGTACTACTAAACTCATAGAAGACTAACCAAAAACTTAACAGACACTAAAAGTATCATTACTATTATGAGAACTACCAAATAGAACACAGCAGAGGAGTAGGGAAAGGATAATGTTCTAATGAGTGGTACTGGGACAAAAGAATTTCCATTGGGGGATGAAAACCAAGCTGAACCTGCACTCACACTATACCTAAGAAAACAGATTATGAAAGTCAAAACAACAAAGCTTTTAGAAGATAATAAAGAAAAAAATATATTTTCATGATGGTAAACTAGGGAAAGTTTTTTTAAGACATAAAATGCAATAAACATAAAGAAAAAGTAATAAATTTGACCCTATGAAAATTAAGAATTTCTGTACATTAAGAGGTACCATTAAGAAAGTGAAGATGGATGGTGTAGTGGCTTAAGGCTTCAGCATTGGCGCTGTCAGCGCTGCAGCCTGGGCTCGATTCCCAGTAAGGGAGCTACCCACATACAAAAAAGCAAACAAAAAAACAAAAAAAACAAAAAGAAAGTGAAGATGTCCAAGATATTTGAAATACATAAGTGGCAAAGAACTTACATCCAGAATATAAAAAGAATTCCTTAAATCATAAGAAAAAGACATAGAACACAGGAGAAAAATGGGAAAAAAACTTTGAGACACATCAATAGATGAAATAATTTCATTTACAAGGTCTGTCCAGAAAAAACCCAGCTAGTCAATATAATGAGAATGGTTTGCAGCTGGATTCTTTCCAGACAGCCCTTATACACACACACACACCACACACACACACAGAGAGAGAGAGAGAGAGAGAGAGAGATAACCACCTTCATTAAAATCAGAAAGTAAAATTAAAACCTCAATCACATACTACTACATATCAACCAGATTAACTGTGTAGCTAAACAGCAGAACATCAAAGACAAAGAGGCAGCTGGGATAAGGAGGCTGGGGGCAAGGGGTGGGTGGGGGTGGGGGGGAGACAACAACTTAAGACTTGACTTTGAGGATAATGGAATAAAACAATCACTGTACTTAAATTAACTGCCAATCTGAAATTTTAAATAAAATAATCTTCAAACAAAAATAATCTTCAACAAAAATAATCTTCAAAATTTAATGTTATAATGCTGGTATATGCATCTGTCAAAACTCACTGAAATGCAAAATAGACACTAATGATTCATCTTATTTTATGTAAAATGTACTTCAATAAAATGAGAGTTTAAAATAAAGATTAAAAAAAGTAGAACAAAGATATGCTCAAGAAACAAAAAAAGAGACTTTGCTATCAACAGACCTATACTAAACATTCCAAAAGGTATTCTTCAAATAAAAAGAGAATGATTTTAGAAGAATTGCTGGAATGAAAACCAACAAAAATAGTAAATATTTTGGTACAGTTAAATGAACATTATACTATATAACACAATAACAATGCCTTATTATTTTAAAACAAAAATACATACTCATATATAAAAAATTAAACTATATCACAACAATAGCACATAAATCAGAGGGAGATAAATGGAGATTAAGTGCTCTAAGATCTTTGTATTATCCAGGAGAAAAATTAAATGATCAATTAACACTGACTTTTTTAAGGTCAGGGATGGCTGTTATAAATCCTGAGGTACTGACACACATTCAAATAACCAAAAAAAAATTTTTTTTAACTTTTCTAATTAAGAGAATATGAGAAAGCATATTTAAAAATGGCAGATTTAAAGCCAAATAACAGTAATTACATTAAATGTAAGTAAATTAAATGCTTTATTTAGAAGACAAAGACTTTTAGAGTAGAACTAAAAAAGAAAAAAAGAGTACAATGAGCTATTTACATGAACTATACCTAAAACATAAGGATTCAGAAAAGGTGAAGGTAAAGAATAAGAAAAATATGACATGTAAATATTAACCAATAACTTACAAAACAAGCAGGGGAAAATCAGTAAAAATGAAGACTTAAAATTAACAAACGTGACTTAGTAATACATATATAAAACATTACATCCAGTAACTACAAAATCACACTCTTTTCTTTTTTTTTGGCTGATTCCCTGAGCAGGAATCGAACCCAGGCCAACAGTGAGAGTGCCAAAGCCTAGCCACTACACCACAAGGGAACCCCCCAAAATCACACTCTCTTCAAGCATACCCAAGTATTTTAAAAATTGACCAGATCTTGGGCTGTAAAGCAAGTCCTGAAGTCTTAAGAAATGAAATCATTTAGTGTGTTCACTGACAATTAAAACTAGAAAATCTCCAGGTACATCTAAAAATTCCATGGATCAGAAATCAGAAAACATTTTGAACTAAAAATACTATATATCAAAAAATGTGGAAGCAAATCAGTAATTGCCTGGGGATGGGGGAGAAGGGGAGGAATGGATTACAAAAGGGGCTCAAGGAAATGAAGTGATGGGTACGTGCATTATTCTGGTTGCAGTCATAGGTTAAAAAGTATCAAATTACACATTTCAATATGTACAACTATTGTATGTCAATACTGCATATACATTCACATGGCTATTAAAAAAGGAAAGAAAACGGAAGAGGAGGAGAGAGGAGATATGAGGAGGAGGAGGAGGAAGAGGAGGAGGAGGAGGAGCAGCAGCAGCAACAGTCACTGCATGGAGAATTTTCCCCAAAACAAAGAAATGAAAAAAAAAAGTTTGGTATGCAGCTAAAAGCAATAAATTGTTATGAGTAAAATTTACAGCTTTATATGAATATGCTAGAAGAGCAATTAATAAGCCAAGCACCCACCTCAAGAAGTTTTTTAAAAACTGTAAAATAAATCCAAAGAAAGTAGAAGGAAATAATAAAGACAAGAGCAGAAATTTTAAAAAGCCACACAAAAATGGAATTTCAAAGGATCCCAAAGAGCCAAAACAATCTTGAAAAAAAAAAACAAAATCTGAAGTCTCACATTTCCTGGTTACACAGCTACAGTAATAAAAAAATGTGTGTGTGGTACTGGCATAAAGACAAACATACAGATCAACAGAATAGAATGGAGAGCTCCAAAATAAATTCTTGCATATATGGTAAGATGATTTTCAACAAGGATAATGACCATTCAATGAAAAAAAGGGCAGTCTTTTCAAAAAACAATTTTGAGAAAACTGGATATACACATACAAAAGAATGAAGACAGACCCCTTATACCATATACAAAATTTAACTCAAATGGATGAAAGACCTAAATGTAAAAGTTGAAATTATAAAACTCTAGAAGAAAACATAGAAGATAATCTTAGTGTCCTTGAATTTTGCAACATCTTAAATAGATCACAAAACCAACATGAACTAGAAAAGAAAATTCAATAAACTGGAATTCATTGAAATTAAAAACTTACGCTTTTCATAAACCACTGTAACAAAAATGAAAAGGCAAGCCACAGAGTATCTGCAAAACATGTCTAAGAAAGGCTTATATCTGGAATATAGAAAGAACTCTTAAAATTCAATTAAGAAGATAAACGTCTCCCACCCACAAATGACAAAAGGTCTGAATAGATATTTCACCTTGGAAGATAAATAAGGACATGAAAAGATGTCCAACATCACTAGCATTTAGGGAAATATAAATTAAAACCACAACAATATACCACTACACAGCCACTTGAATAGCTAAAATTTAAAAGATGGAATATAACAAGTGTTAGCAAAGATAGAGAGCAACTGGAACCATCATACACAGTGGATGGCAATATAAAATGGTACAATCACTTTGAAAAATTCAGTTTCTTTTAAAATTCCCCATTTACCACATGATGCAGCCATTATATTCCCAGGTATTTACCCAAAAGAAATGAAAGCATATATCCACAAAAGGCACATACTGCTTTTATATATTAAAATGTAGGGGGTTCCTTGGTGGTGTAGTGGCTAGGCTTCAGCGTTCTCAACGCTATGGCCTGGGTTTGATTCCCAGTCAGGGAAACTACACCTCTCCCCCCACCCCCACAAAAAAAGTAATCTTTTACATTGGAAATAAAATCATCAGGAGGATTTCTGGTATTTCACCTTTCTGGTATTTGCATGTAAAGAGCTTAGAGTTGCCACTCCATCCTAACAAGTAAAAAGCTGAAAAAACTGAAAAATGAACAACTCTCTTTAGATCCATGCAAACTGCTGCCAAAAAAAATGGAGACAGTCAGATACGAAGAATCACAACTTACCAGAGCAGAAACTCGTAAGCAGAAACCACCTCTGGCAACCAGTGTGGGACAGGAATACCTGAACTATAACTGACAAACTGCTGGAGGCTCAGTGTGGACAAGCCTGAAAGTTAATAATTCCAGGAAGACCCAGTCATAGGGGTAACTGTATATTTTTGTTTTACCTCCAGGAGTTCTACCAGGCCCTAACAGTGACTATCAGAGAAAAATTCCCCTCATATTTCTAGCAGGGAGAGAGGAAAAGGAACCATTTTGAAATGTACTAGAGCATTCTGTTCTCCTTAATAAAACCTGCTCTTAGGAGAAACTATTTTACCAGAGCTCAACCTGCTGGAGTTTATCAGAGCCTAACCCACCTGCGCTAAGGGCAATACCCAACTCCAGTCCCTCCAGTCATCCTGTCCTACGTAAGGGGGGAAGAAAATCTGAGAAACACTGGTAAAGCCCCCAGAAAGACTAAGACCCAATCACAGGATTATAGAACACTTACACACACACAAACACATACACATGTGCTCTCGCGCATGCGCGCTCTCTCTCTCACCTTACCATCACATTATTAAAGGCCTATTTATCACAGTTCCTTCTACCCAGTACAAAAAATTGCAAGGCATACTTAAAGACAGAAAACACAATTTGAAGAGATGAACAAGCATCAAAAACCAGATTCAGATATGGCAGGGATGTTGGAATTATTAGACCAGATTTTTTTTTTAAACTATGATTAATATGCTAAGGGCTTTAATGAAAAGAGCAGATACAAAGAGCAGATGTATTATATAAGCTCAGAGATGGAAATTCTAAGAAAATGAAAAAGAAATGGTAGAGATATAAAACATTGTAACAAATGAAGAATGCCTTTGATGGGCTTATTACTAGATTAGGCATGGCTGAGGAAAGATTCTGAGCTTGAGGACATGACAACAGAAACTTCCAAAACTGAAAGGCACAGAGAAAAAAGACAGAAAGAAAAAAAAATCCAAGAACAGGGGTAAACTACACAAGGTGTAACATACACACAATGAAAATACCAAAAGGAGAAGAGATAAACAGAAGCAATATTTGAAACAATAATGACTGAGAATTTCCTTAAATTAATGTCCGACATCAAACCATAGATCCCAGAAGCTGAGAAAAGATCACACAAGATAAATGCCAAAAAAAAAACTACACCTCAGCATATCATATTCAAACTTTAGGAAATCACAGATAAATTTTAAAAATCTTGAAAAAAGTAAGAGGAAAAAGACCCTTCTCTATAGAGGAGCAAAGATAAAGGATTACACTAGACTCTCAGAAACCATGCTAGCAAGAAAAGAGTGGAGTTAAATATTAAAAAGTAAAGTGTTGAGAGAGAAAAACTACTAACCTAGAATTCTGTACCCTCTAAAGTTATCTTTCAAAAGTGGAGAATCTTCCTCTCAATCTTGCTATGAATCCTAAAAACCACTTTTAATAAATACAGTCTCTTTTTTAAAAAATGAGAAGAAATAAAGACTTTTTCAGACAAACAAAAACTGAGAGAATTTCTTGCCAGTAGACATACTCAACAAGAAATGCTAAAAGAAGTTTATAGAGAAGGAAAATGATACAGGTCAGAAACTCAGGTTTACATAAAGAAAGGAAGAGCATCAGAGAATGAATAAATAAAGGTAAAATTAAAAAGTTTATTTTTCCTATTCTTAATTGATCTAAAAAATAATAGTTTGTTCAAAATATTAATACCAACAATGTATTTGATTATGTTAGTGTGTGTGCGCGCAAGCACTTATATGTAAGTGAAATGAATGACAGCAATGATACAGGGATCGGAGGAAGGAATTAGGAATATTTTGTCATTATAAGGTACTCACATTACTTATGAAGCAATGTAGTGTTATTTAAAAGTGGACTTGGATTAGCTGTAAATGTATATTGCTAACTCCAGGGAAACTACTAAAAAAAAGTTTAACAGACACTTCTCCCACGAAGAAATACAAATGGTCAGCAGCCATATGAAAAAATGCTCATCCTCATTAGCTATGAGGAAAATGCAAATCAAAACCACAATGAGATACCACTTCACACCTGTTAGAATGGCTGTTATCAACAAGACAAGGAATAACAAGTGCAGGGGAGAATGTGGAGAAAAAGGAACTCTGGTACACTGCTGGTGGGAGTGCAAACTGGTACAACCACTGTGGAAGACAGTGTGGAGGGTCCTCAGAAAACTGGGAATGGAGTTACCATAAGACCCAGCAGTCCCTCTTCTGGGGATCTACCCAAAAAACTTGAAAACTTTGTGCGCAAAGACTTATGTACCCCAATGTTCATCACAGCGCTGTTAACAGTGGCCAAGACATGGAAACAACCAAAGTGCCTTGCGACAGATGACTGGATAAAGCAGCTGTGGTACATATACACAAGGAATATTACTCAGCTATAAGAAAAGATGAAATATTGCCATTTGCAACAACATGGATGGACCTGGAGATCATCATGCTTAGTGAAATAAGCCAGACAGAAAAAACAAAGAACTGCATGACGTCACTTATATGAATACAAAAGCAACAAAGAAAAAAAAATGAACAAACAAACAAATAACCCATGGACACAATCAATAGTTTAATGTTATTTGGGGACGAGGGGGATAGGAAGGGGAGAAAGGGGAGGGGGTGGGAGGAGGGAGGGGAAGCTAGATATAGGGTGATGGAAAAAGAAGTCACAATAGGTGGGGAAATAATCATATAACAAGTTGACAATGCACTGTGGAACTGTATGCCTGAAACCTATGTAATTCTTGCTAACAGATGTCACCCCAAAAAGTCTATCAATAAAAATGAATTAAAAAAAAAAAGCTTTAAAAGAGAAGTCTAATTGTCATGCTAAGAAAGGAGAGAAGGGGGTTCCCTGGTGGCTAGGCTTCCGGGCTCTCAATGCAGCAGCATGGGTTCAATTCCCAGCCAGGGAACCAGCAGGGAAAAAAAAGAAAGAAAGAAAGGAGAGAAAATGGAATCATATAAAATGCTCAAAACTGAAAAGGTAGAAAAAGTGTGACAAGAACAAAGAATAAGAGCAACACACAAAACAGTAACAAATATGGTAGATATTAACAGTAATATCAATCACCTTAAACATCAATGATCTAAATTCACCAATGACAAGAGATTGTCAGAGCAGTTTAGAAAACAAAATGCAATTACATGTTGTCATAAGAAACCCACTTTAGGAGGGTTCCATGGTGGTCTAGTGGCTAGGTTTCAGCGCTCTCACCACCACTGGGTTCAATCCCCGCTCAGGGAACCAAACAAAAATAAAAAAAGAAACCCACTTTAAAAATCAAAACATGTATATAATAAAAGGGATGGAAAAACATATACTATACTAACACGAATCAAAAGAAAGTGCGAATAGCTATATTAATTTCAGACAGAGTAGACTCCAAAACAAGGAAAGTAAAAAGGGGTATTACATAATGATAAGGGAATTAATACTCTAAGAAGACATATAATACTTAATGTGTATGCATCTAACTGCAGTGTCAAAATACATAAGGCAAAAACTAATAAAATGATAAGGAGAAAGATGAAATCTACTATTACAGATGGAGACTTTAACACCCTTTTAGCAGAAATGGACAGATTCAGCAGCAGAAAATCAGTAAGGATACAGATGAACTCAAAAGTACCAACAATCAACTGAATATAATTGACATCCATAGATTATTCCATCAAACAACAGCTAATTACACATTCCACTCAAGTTCACATGGAACATTCACTAAGACAGACCACATTCTGGGTCATAAAACACATTTTAACTGATTTAAAATAATAGAAATAAAATGTATGCTCTTATACCAACAGTAAAATTTAACTAAAAATCAGTAACAGAAAAATTCCCAGAAAAATTCTGAAATACTGGGAGATTAAAAAAACACACTTCTAGGAGTTCCCTGGTGGTGTAGTGTCTTAAGGCTTCGTAGCTGGTGCTGTCAGCGCTGCGGCCTAGGTTCAATTCCCGGCCAGGGAACTATCCACATACAAAACAAAACAAAACAAAACAAAACAAAACAAAACAAAAACACACTTCTAAATAACATATAGGTCAAAGAAAAAATATCTCAAGAGAAATTTTAAAATATTTTGAACTAAATGAAAATAAAAATACAACTTACCAAAATGTGTAGGATGTAGTGAAAGCAGTGCTTGGAAGGAAATTTACAGTACTGAAATCATATATTAGAAAAGAAAAGAGGGAGTTCCTTGGTGGTGTAGTGGCTAGGCTACGGCACTATCAACGCTATGGCCTGGGTTCGATTCCCAGCCAGGGAACTACCCACATTAAAAAAAAAAAAAAAAAATTAAAGAAAAGAGATCTAAAACCAATTACCCAAGCTTGCATCTTAGGAAATTAGTAAAAGGAGAGCAAATTAAATCCAAGGTAAGCAAGAGAGAAGAAATAATAAAAATCAGAGCAGAAATCAATGAAATTGAAAACAGGAAATTGGTAGGAAAAAAAAATCAACAAAAGCTGGTTCTTTGAAAAGACCAATAAAATTAGTAACCCTCTAGGCACACTAACTAAAATCACAACTAAAAGGAGAGCTATCACTACAAATCCATGGACAGTAAAAGGATAATAAAAGAATATTATGACCAACTCTATGCACATAAATTTGATCATCTAGATCAGTGATGTCCAACCTTTTGGCTTCCCTGGGCCACACTGGAAGAATTGTCTTAGGACACACAGAAAGTACACTAATGATAGATGATGAGATAAAAAAAGGTCACAAAAAATTTCATAATGTTTTAAGAATCTGTGTTGGGCTGCACTCAAAGCTGTCCTGGGCCACAGGTTGGACATGCTTGATCTAGATTCTAGATTAAATGGACCAATTCCTTGAAACACACAGTCTGCAAAACAGACAATCTCACTAGGCCTATATCTATTAAAGAAATTGAATCCACAATTAATAATCTTCCAAAACAGAAAGCACACAGCCCAGATAGGTTCACTACTGAAGTCTACTGAACAATTCAGGAAGAAATTATGCCCATTCTCTGCAATCTCTTCCAGAAGACAGAAGCAAAAGGGATACTTTCTAACTTATTCTATGAGGTCAACATTATCCTAACATCAAACTCAGACAGAAATTATAAGAAAACTAGAGGCTAGTATCTCTTATAACATAGAAGCAAACATCCTCAAAAAAATATTAGCAAATTGAATCCAACAATATATAAAAAGAATTATATACCACAACCAAGTATGATTTATCCCAGTATGCAAAGTTCTTTGAACATTCAAAAATCAATTAATGTACTCCATCACATCAACAGGCTAAAGAATAAAAATCACACAATCATATCAACAGATGTAGAAAAAGCACCTGACAAAACCCAACACCCATTCATGATTAAAACTCTTGGCAAACTAGGGATAAAAATTAACTTCTTCAACTGGATAAAGAACATCTATAAAAACCCTGCAGCTAACATCATACTTAATGGTGAGAAACTCTGAGCTTTCCAGCTAAATGAGAAACAAAGCAAGGATGTCCCCTCTCATCACTGCCTTTCAACATCAATATTGGAGAAGTCCTAGGAACACAGTAAGACAAGAAAAAGAAATAAAAGATATATATATATTGGGAAGGTAGAAATAAAACAGTCTTTGTTCACAAGCGACATGGTCATGCAGAAAATTCAAAAGAATTGACAAAAAAACTTCTGGAGCTAATAAGCAACTATAGCAAGGATGCAGGATACAAGATATACAAAAGTAAATCACTTTCCTATACATGAGCAACAAGTAAGTGGTATTTAAAATTAAAAACGCAGGGGTTCCCGGATGGTATAGTGGCTAAGCTTTGGCCCTCTCAACACCACAGCCTGGGTTCAATTCCCAGCCAGGGAACCACCAAAATAATAATAATAATAATAATAATAATAATAATAAAAACACATTATCACCCCCAAAATAAAATATTTAGGTCTAAATCTAACAAAATATATACAATATCCTTATGAGAAAAACTATAAAACTCTGACGAAAGATGCCAAAGAACTAGATAGAGAGATACCATATTCATGGATAAGAAGACTCACTGTCAAGATAGCAGTTCTTCCCAACTTGATTTATAGATTTAATACCAATCCCAATCAAAATCCCAGAAAGTTATTTTGTGGATATTAAAAAACTGATTCTAAAGTTTATATGGAGAAGCAAACAATCCAGAATACTCAACTCAATACTCAAGAAGAACAAAGGACTGACACTACACAACTTTAGGACTTAGTATAAAAATACAGTAATTAAGATGGTGTGGTACTAGAGGAATTAGAGATAAAATAGATCAATGGAACAAAATCTAGAGCCTAGAAATAGACCCACATAAATACAGTCAACTGATTTTTGGCAAAGGAGCAAAAGCAATACAATAGAAGTAGCTTTTTAACAAATGGTACTGGAAGAACTGGACATATACATGCAAAGAAAATTAATCTGGACACAAACCATACACCAGCTGTGTCCAACATTTTGGCTTCCCTGGGCCATGATGGAAGAAGAATTGTCTTGGGCCATACATAAAATACTAACACTAACACAGCTGATGAGCTAAAAAAAGGTCGCAAAAAAAATCTCATAATGTTTTAAGAATTGGTGTTGGGCCGCATTCAAAGCCATCCTGGGCCACAGGTTCGACATGCCTGCCTTACTTACACCTGTTATAAAAATTAACATGGATTACAGACCTACATATAAAATGCAAAACTATAAAACTCCTAGAAGATAACATAGGCAAAAAACTAGCTTCCTTGGGTATGGTGATGACTTTTTTAGATATAACACTATAGACATGATCCATGAGTAAAATAAATAACCTGAACTTCATTAAAATTAAAAACTTCTGTTTTGAGAAAGATAATGTCAAGAGGATGAGAAGACAAGCCACAGACCAGGAGAAAATATTTTCAAAAGGCACATTTGATAAAGGACTATTATGTACAAAGAATTCTTAAAACTCAATAATAAGAAAAATAACAATCCAATATTGTGCAAAAGACATGAATGACACCTCACCAAGGAGGTATACAGATGGCAAGTAAACATATGAAATGATGTTCAACATCATGTCCTAGGAATATGCAAATTAAAACAACAGTGACATACCGCTATACACCTATTAGAATGACCAAAATCCAAAACATAGACAATAACAAATGCTGAAGAGAATGTAGAGCAACAGGAACACTTCATTCATTGCTGGTGGGAATATAGAATAGTATAGCCACTTTGAAAAAGTCTGGCAGTTTCTTACAAAACTAAACACACTATTATTAGAGGATCTAGCAATCACACTCTTTGATATTTACCCAAAGGAGTTGAAAATTTATAGCCTCTCAAAACTTGCATATGGATATTTATATCATCTTTATTCATAAATGCCAAAACTGAAGTAACCAAGAAGTCCCTCAGTAGGCAAATGGATAAATAACCATACAGACAATGGAGTATTATTCAGAACTAAAAAGAAATAAGCTATCAAGCAAAGAAAAGACATAGAAGAAACTTAAATGCATATTACTAAGTGAAAGAAGTCAATCTGAAAAGGCAACATACTGTATGACTCCAACCATATGACATTCTGGAAAAGACAAAACTATGATGACAGTAAAAAGATTAGTGGGGGTTCCCTGGTGGAGTAGTGGGTAGGCTTTGGCGCTCTCACCACTGTGGCCTGGGTTTGATCCCTGCTCAGGGAACCAATCAAAAAAAAAAAAAAAAAAAAAAGATTAGTGGTTGCTAGGTTGTGGGGAGGGATGGATAAAAAAGAGGAGCACAGAGGATTTTTACAGTAGTGAAACAATTCAGTATGATCTATAATGGTGGATACATGTCATTATGCATCTGTCAAAACCCATAAAATGTGTAATACCAAGAGTGAACCCTAATGTAAACTATGGACTTTGAATGATAATGAGGTGTCGATGTAGGTTCATCAACTGTCACCAAATGTACCATAGTTGCATGTGTGGAGATGGGAAATCTCTACTTTCTACTGAATGTTGCTATGTACTTAAAACCGTTCTAAAAATAGCTTATTAATTAAAAATAAAATAAAATTACCATTTCATTCACTAAACAAGATGCCATGAAGGTTACCAAAGAACTGGGGAAAGATCTGGTTCCTCAGTGTAGCCTGGAATAGTGGGGTTGGCCTATGCATTAATTTACCCATTCTTCAGAAGGGTAATAGTACATAACAGACTTTATGTTCAAAATTCCCAAAACTCAGTAACATTCAGGAACAGCAAATAAACCAGAGACAAAATAAAAACATGACCTCAGACATAAGGCCATTTTAGTGATTGAAAAACTCTAAAAGCTACCTAAAAAGAGGTATTGTGCTAGATTTCAAATCTTTTAAAAACAGTATATACCATTGGAACATAAAACAAACTAAAACAATTTGCTTAATATATTAATAGTAAGATGGCATATTTTACATTGCATTAGTTTCAATAAAGAACCTGAAGAATCTCATAGGGTTTTTCCTCTTTTTAATGAAACCGCTATGTTCAAGTCTTCATGTCCAAGTGATAAAGAATACGCGTAACACACCATAGCTCTCTGGAATTCCTTGTTAGGGGTTGCAAATTCAACAGAACTCAGTATGGCCCACAAGAATGTTCTCCTTGGCCAAGGAACTTTCTTTAAATTTTAATATTTATGTGAGATATACACTGTCTGGTTCAGCCTCTGACCCTATATTCCTGTTTTCCTATATTTAGCCTAATTCATTCAGTCTGTTATTTGCTTAACTCTAACAGTATGAGGCCCCTACCATATATCATTATTTTTATAACTGAAGTTATACTCCGGTTTAAACTTTCCTTATGAAATTCTGTATATTTCAATACATTTGTATTAGAAATGGGTATTTTCCCTTCTCTTTCAATCTTCCTGATTTGAGGGCTAGCACTTTATTAGTTGTGTGTATATTTTAAAAATGAGGACCAAAGCAACTCTATTGCAAAGAGATGGTGGTTTATTAATGCTATTACTAATCCACACATAATTGCATGACAGAATATATATTACTAATAGTTGGATAAAGGCTTATGATCAAGTGTAAGAAACCATTCTTTTTTTTCAAGTTAATAGTTTTGCTCAAAAGTATTTCGGGCTAACCTGTTTTATCACATTAAACACACGTGTACATATGCACACACTGAAAAATAAAATCATATTTCAAGAATAAACATGTTAAAATTCACATGCCTTACTTTGATAAGCCAAAGTGATGCTGGTGGATCTGAAACAATGTATTAGAACTTCATATGAAATATTATGTCATTGATGAAAAAATTTTTTCTTACACAGCTAATTCTACATGTACCTGACTATACTAAGGGAAGAGCTGGTACAAAACTTTCAAGTGATTATTTTTTTATATGGTAATGCCCAAATCATCTATAATGATAAAGTAAAAGACTCTTTACCTGTCAGGACCTGAGTTCAGGCACTCAAAAGTTTCGTATTTCTCTTGCAGAAGCTGATGACAATACTAATCCCTGCACTGTGTAGGGAGGTGCATTCCTTGCACTGGCTTAAGTGCTAGTGATTTCACCAACCCTTGAAGTGCAGAACAGTAAAAAAACAGTTTTCAGCCGTTTTTCTTACTGATTTCTCATTTTTAAAATATTACAAAGTAAAATCTCAAACAGGTTTTAAAATAAATTATTTGTTTTAAAGGGCAGTGCCTTAGTTTAAAGAGACACATGCCAATAGATCTTTCTGGGTTACTGCACATATCACAAGATGGCCTTTTTTATCAATTAAAAACTCACACAGAGAAGCAACAATTTCATGCCTTCAAATAATTTTCTGATTTTACCTTACACCACCAAGATTTGGTGTCTAGTTATGTAAATTGGTGTTGCAGAAGGCAAGCATCAATATTAATAGGTACTACATGATATTAGCTGGGTTAATAAATGGTTTCTCTCCTATTGATTCATTTGTTCCCCTGCCTTCAGCATACTGTCCTGGAAGGAGCTGGTAGTCAGATTCACAGCTACTAGTTTCTAAAGAAACAAGACATTATAATATCCCATAAGGTAAAAATAAAAAAATGCTACTATGTCCAAGGGCAAAATTAAGATATACATATATATCTGGAAGGCCAAATCTATCTTTCTTTCTGAATGAAACCTTAAAATACCAAATTAATACAACTTCCTTTCTCTTATACTCTAAAATTAAACGCACTTACACATGACTCCAGGTTTTTTTCCTGATGCTATAGGAAAAATGAGTTGAGAAATGTACCCTAGCTAATTCTATAGAATATATTTTACATATCTAAAAAATTTAACGTTTTATCTGAATTCTCTCCAAATCATCTTCACTTCCTCTAAGATTTCATTTCTCTTCTGACCCTCTTAGTGAGAACACTAACGCTGCTTCCTTGAGATTTTAGGTCATTAAGTGCTTGGCACCATTCACTTATGCATATTCAAAACATATGAGGTCTCTGAATTCTTCTTTCTTGACATTTTAGTAGAGGAAGATAAAAAAAACAAACCTGAGCTGAAACCATGCCAGCTGAAGAAGCACATTTCTTTTATTATCTCTACCTATCTATACTGACACCATTTAAAAAACCCTACATTTAATCACTGAATTTAAATGTTCTCTACCTATAACAAAGAAAGTTTACCTTGATATGCTTGACTAAGGTGCTTCAAAATTAACCTCACTTTCATTTACCAAACAATTTTTTAAAAGTTGGCATGCATTCAAAATCCATTTGAAGGATCTGTTCCTACAACTTAAAATCACACCAGTTTGATCTCATTTACAATCAACTGAACATAAGTACTTCTTGGCAATAATATGCTCAACTGCTACTTACTTTTTCTTCTTGTCTTTCTATGGACAAGAAAATTTAAGAAAAATTCATGAAATAAATATTACCAGGCCTTAAAATGTTACTTGAACGCTTCTTTTCAGTATAATGTAGAGGGAAACAACAATACAAAATGTAAATTAAAAAGTCAAATTTCTAACTTATTTTATATTAAATAAGAAGACTTTCTAAGAGGAAGTATCAGAATAGTACAGACTAACCAATAGACCACGTTGACAAGGAATGTCATGATAAAAAAAGCAAAAAGCAATTACACTTGTGAGTTTATACCAAACTTGGTTAACTTTTAAAAATGCAGTTTACATGGGAGTAACATTTCAGGCCCAAACTGATTACTTAATTGAATCCTTTTGTAATTGCGAGGTCTAAAATAGTTCTCATTTTAAAGATGTTCACTGAGTTCCTACATGTTCTATACCATGTTTCTTTTAAATATATTCTTCCCCGGTAACTAACTCTATCATGTAGCATCTAACCTTCACATTTGATCTCATAAAGCAAATATTGCTCTCCCAATTATGAGTAAGACTTATCTCAATTTTAATCTATGGTACAAGAGGAAAAAACACTTTTAAGAAAACCACATATGAACCCCCTTAATGAACTTTTTGTGTTCAAAGTCCTTAATTTTTAAAATAACTCTTCAGCTTTATATGCATGGTATTATATTCATTTTACACTTAGGAAAATGTGATCTGCTTAGGGCCACAAAGTAAGTTAATGTTTAAAGTAGAATTAAAATTGTGACATTTTCTTTGTCGCAATTACACTATTGAAATATTTCCCATGAACATCTAAAGAATTTTCCTATTTCTAAACAAACATTGACATCTTACCCTACAATGTATGTATTATACACACACACACACACACACACACACACACACAATTAGATATTATACACAGAGACAGCAAATGGAAAACAGCTCTTACCTTCATCTCCCTCTGGTACATATGAAGCTGTAATAATGTCAATATCAGCACAATTCATCACAATCTGATTGGTTGCCTGCCTCACCTAAGGGGAAAGAAAAACCAGCAGTGTCAGAAATAGCCTATATTAGTAATATGTACATCTTTATCTTGGTCTAATGTATTTGCAGGCAGTTTCTTTTTGGGGGGGTTTTTGGGGGGGAAGGGTCTTTCCTTGGCTGGGAATCGAACCCAGGCCGCCGCGTTGAGAGCGTCAAAGCTTAGCCACACCACCACCAGAGAAGCCCCTTTGCAGGCAGTTTTTAAAAACCCAGATATCACTAAAACCTAAACTGAGTATGTATCAATGATAGAAATAAATGAGTAGTTTTAAGTAATTCAAAGCAATTCAAATTTTCCAAATTATATTAAAAGTAATAACAAGTATTTAAGTATCTCACAGAATTTAAACATTTGACCAATAAACTAAAATAAAAGCAATTTTTCTAGTTAAAAACTTTGATTTAAAAACCACTTTTTTTCTCATTTAGCAGTTTTATTCAAAAACTCAGCACCATCTCATTTTCAATTTATAACCACTTAATTAATTTTTTTAATTTCAAAAAAATTTTAACTAGGAAATATTGCTTATATTTGCCATTAATTATGCTCATCATACCCATCAGGAAAAAAGCTGATATCATAAACTATGTCAAAACTTCCTAATAGTCAATGGTATTATAACAGCTATGTACAATGTCAGATGCATAGTAGGCTTGTTGGGGTTATCATTTTGAGAGGAATTGTTTTAGAAACCTGAAACTAATTTTAAGAAGTTGCTTTTGAGCAAACTAAAAAAACTATAAAACACTCTTTAAATTTTTTTCATTTCTCAGAGAAACATTTTGGATATAACAGATACTAAAGACTGACCACCAAGATTAAATAAAGTTTCAGGACTTTGTCTTTCTTGCTTCGGATCCAAAAAAAAAAAAAAATATATAGAAGTAATAACACATTTCCTCCCCTCCTCAATTCCTACAGATAAACACTATCCTAAAGCTAATGTACATCTTTCTCGTGTATGTTTAGTACTTTTATTACATAAAGATCGGCAATGTTTTTTATTTTATATAAATGGTATCAAAATGTCTATAACCTTTTGCAATCTGCTTTTTTCATTTAACATTGTTTCTGAGATGGGCATATGCTGACAGATGTATATCTAATTCATTTTCACTCCTGCATAGTAGTATTCTGTACTATAAATAAATCAGTTATTTATTCATTTCCTTCCTGAAGAAAGTTAGGTTATTTCCACCTTTTTGTTATTTAGTACTATAATAAATATTAGTATCTTGGTCCTTGTTTTCTTGTGCACACAAGAATTGCCAAATTATTAATATCCTCCAGTTTCAACTGACACTCCCATGAGCAAAGATTAAAGACATCTCACTTTCAGTATCCTCCAAAAAACTTAAAAATTGTTAACAATTTGATGGGTATTAAATGGGATTCCATTGTTGTTTTAATTAGAATTTGCCTCATTACTAGTAACATTGGTTACTAAGCATTTTTTGTCATTTTTTCCTCCGCAAATTGCTTGTTCATAATCCTTGCCCATTTTTAATTTGTTTGCAATCTTGTTTTTATATACTTGCTGCATTAAACAAAACCTCAAATTTATTTTCAGACATTTGAATGGTCTAAACCTAAAGTAACAAAAGAACAGAGGCCCTAACTCACAAAGAAATGCCTGCAGAGGCCAACTAAGGAGGTGAATACAGTAGGCCAAGTGAAAGGTATAAACAAAGGCTATGGATTAAGGAAGAGGAGAGTAGCCACTTCTTGAAGCCAAGCAATTATTGCTACAATGAAAAGCAAACTTAGTGTTGACAGATTTTCCAATTAAAAAAAAAAAAGGCACAAATTCAGATTTCATGTGCAATCTCCCAATTTTTAATGAATGGTAACTAATTCAAAATTTCTAAAAACACTGGATAGACGAAACAAAATTCATGTTTAGGTCAATAGTGCCTTCAGAACACTGAATAGACCACAAAACTAGGGAAGGTTACAAGGAGTAATGTAGTATCTGTATGAAAAAGCTATACCTAAGAGTAATCATTTTATTAACAATCAATATATAAACATGATTAATTTTTTTAAAAATTCTATGACCTATATATTACAGATAGCATGTTATCAAGCCTAACAGACTATATGCCTAAACAGCACTAAAACTTTAAAGTCCAACTTGTGATTTATAGTACTACATTTGAACAAAAAGAAAAAAATCTTTGCTTATTCATAAAATGATTTTTAAACATTCAGAAACAGAAAGGAAGCACTTACTGGGTATGCTCCAAAGGGTAAAAATGAATAAAATCTTCCAGAGTTTGAAGTTTATGCCAACAGAATAATAACAGTGGTTTAGTTATGCATCTTAATCTTTATCTAGGCCAGTGGTTCTCAACCTTCCTAAGGCCACGACCCTTTAATACAGTTCCTCATGTTGTGGTGACCCCCATAAAATTATTTTCGTTGTTACTTCATAACTGTCATTTTGCTACTGTTATGAATCGTCATGTAAATATCTGATATATGTTTTCCGATGGTCTTAGGCAACCCCTGTGAAAGGGTCGTTAGACCCCCAAAGGGGTCACGACCCACAGGTTGAGAACCTCTGGTCTAGGCAACTATATTTTCATCCATCAACATCTACAGTGAATTTAATGGTAGCCAATATCATACAATTAATCTACCAATATCAAGATATTGGTATGCAAATTAACATTTATCTCACTATTCTTGTAACATTCTGAGGGAAAGTGTGTACTTTGAAAAGGCACAGTGCACTATATATCCAGTTACAAGTATATTTAAATTCCTCCTATGATTAGGGAAAACCCACCTGTTTGTCTAATGAATTAAGCTATGTGTTAAACAGCTACTAATTTTTTTTTCCAGGAATAATGCCATTTCTGAAAGGGTGGGAAGAAGAACCAAAGGAACAAAAACTTACCTTAATAATAGAACTCCACACAAATTTTACAAATTGGACAGTATATTCTGCTTCATATTAGAAATGCACTTTAAACAACAGGATAATCCATAGAAAGTGCTAGTTGCAGCATTTAGTGCCTGATACACAGTAATCACTTAAGAGATGAAGGCACACACAAAGAGACCAAGATTAAATGTGCTCTAATCATAAAAATGTTACTCTGAATATCACCTAACAGCATTCACTCAACAGTTTATTATGATCAGAATAATATAAAATTCAAGAACTATGTGCTATAATACACTTTGGATATCAGCAAATATGTACTGCCCAAGGAAGTTCATTTAAAATATCCACGTAGACTTAAGCATATGCTCAAGTGTTTGACATCACTCTCTTTGTGATGCTTTCCCAACAATAGCACTGACCCGATGATTCAGTATGGGATTTCTAACATATTAACATCATCATGTTAATGAATATGACCAGTGTGTTCCACTATCAAAAACACAGGTAATAGGGGAGTTCCCTGATGGTGTAGTGGCTTAAGGCTTTGGCGTTGGCGCTGTCAGTGCTGCGGCCTGGGTTCGATTCCCAGTCAGGGAGCTACCCACATACCAAAAAGCAAAAAAAAAAAAAAAAAAATACAGGTAATAAATAAATAATTCAAAGGAATTTCAGCATTAAGATCTTCAGTTTCTAAGCTTAAAAGAGAAGCAAAATGTCCAAGTTGGCAAATAAATTGGGTTAATAATAAGCTCATCTTGGGAGTTCCCTGGTAGTGTAGTGGCTAAGGCTTTGGGGCTGTCAACGCTGGGGCCTGGGTTCGATTCCCAGCCAGGGAACTACCCACATATAAATAATTAAGAAGAAGAAGAAGCTCATTTTCAACTTTTTTATTTAATACTATTAAAGAATGGAACATTTAGTGTATCCTTCTTTATTTCAAACCCAGGGTGAAATCTTCTTGGAGTCCCACTACAGACTACCCTTCAAGTGAGCCAGTGCTAGGTAAATGGCTCTACTGAAGATGTAGTTTGACCACTGGCAACAATTTTACAATGGAAGTTTCCTATGAGCTCGGGAGGCAGTAATCTGAGAAAATTTATTTTCCTGAATGAGTCGTTACTACAATCACTCAGGAAAGCCCCTTACATGTACTATAGTAAAACTCAAGGTTTTTTTTCTGATTGCCAAAGTCCTGAGATTTTAGTAAAAGGAAATATCCAGTGTAACAATTCCAAATACCAGTCTGAAGCCTGAGTCACTTGCCTAACAAGCAATTTCATCATTAAAATTTTGTAATAATTGTGGTCTTTGTAGAATAGGGCTATAATTTCCATAGACAATAAGGAGTAAATAATTAGTAAACAAAGTTGAGCCAAGTTTTCTAACAAAAGAGATACAGAAAGTCAGAGTAATAAAGTAAAAATGTTAAACATACAGAACATTGGTATTTATTGCCTGTGGCTATTTACATATGCAATAAACTTTTAAACTATACATAGGAATACTACTCACCTATCTAAAGGAAGAAGTTACCTCTGGGGGTAAGGATGAGAAGAGATGAAAATAGGCTTCAGTGGTATCTGTGACCTTTTATTTCCCACAAAAAACATGCACAGTCTGAAGGGGCAAAACTTTAATATTTCCTAAATCTGGATAATGGGTTACTTTTCTATATTTCCAAGATACTTCCTAATTTCAAATAAAATTTTAAAGTGATTACAAGTGGCCAAATAAACTCAGAACCACATACTTGTATGGTGCTCAAAATGAAATCTCCGATAAATGCAGAACTAACCTCAGTTAACAACAAAACAGCTCTATCAGAAGACTCAGTGTTTGCCACTAACTCACACACAGATTAGAATAAGACTTACTTTACAATAAGAACAGGCTCATTTACGTAGCAAAGTTCAGAGAAGTTTCAAAGATAATTTACTACTTAAGACCATATTTATCCAGGTTGTATTGGACAATACCAATTATCCAGAACCCGGAAGTTTAAAAAAAAAAAAAGCCTGTATCAAAAGCCAGAAGACATGATACAAAGTCCATACAACAAAGCTCATAGCCTTCACTCAGAAGAGACTCCATCAAACCTTCACTTAGAAATTTATTTTTAAGCTCAAACAAGCTTGTTTATCTGGTTACTTAGACCTCTTCAGATCAAGTTCAGTAAAACAGAAGAGGGAAGAAATTGCACAATAGGCAGCAAGAAGTAATAACCTGAGAGTAAGGAAAACAAACAAGAAAACTTTAAAGAACAGATACGAAACTAACAAATCATAGTACATAGTTGTGGGTAACATATGGTTATAAGTATCAATGGCAGATGTTCATATAAAGTCCAGCATTTTAAAAAAGAAGAGAAGAAACAAACCTAAATTATGAGGAATTATAGAGTTTAAGAAAATATATTTTAGAAATATTTCTATCCAAATCAGTAAATATTTTTTAAATTCTAAGTGCCTCAAAGGGTAAGCTTCATTTATCTGGGCAATTCACTGAAGAATTCATTGGTAGATATTAGATAAAACTTAACATATAAAAGTTTCTTAGGTGTTTCCTAGTAAGTACTTTTCAAAAGACAGAATAATCTGAATAAATTTAATTCCTTATCAATCTTTCAAATTTAATTTCTTAACACCATTTAGTGATCTAGCTCAATGCTGGACAAATGACTAATTTTATCATTTTTTAAAGTAATAAAAAAACTACCAAAATTACTACATAGAAAATAAGCAAAATTTGGGCAGAAAATTCCGTAACACAGGGTTGACAATAACATCCATTTAGATGCCAAGTTTTAGCCTGCCAAACAAACTACTATATCTGTAACTCTCCTCTAAGTGCCAATTTAGTCATCACCAACATGAATATTTAGTTGGCAGAGGCCAGGGATTGTCTAGTATATCCTGACTTCTAGCCTTGAAGGATGAAGTTAATTTCTCTGGCACAGGTAAAACATTTCCATAAGAAAAAGCCCCATTGCTGTATAAATTACCATTCAATTATACAAGGATTTGTAGCCACTTATATAAACTTGTTATTTATTTTAAAATTAATTATCCACAAAGGAAGTGAGTTAGAATTTGAAATAGCTACAAAAATCCATTGCTCTCAAATACACTAATCTAAAGGGAGGGGAAAGGGAATGTCCCATTTCTCTAGGCTCATGATAACACCTTTTCAAACCTGCTGAATTAGACCAAACTACTTTTTAAATTAGAACACACTGACTAATTTCTTCACCTTCCCCAGGAGCACACACCCAGGCCAGGTTAAAAATCCACTAAATTTCTAATATGTAACCTGTACAAATACTCTGGGCTTATCATAAAATTCTGCAACTAAAGCAACCAAGCAACCTGCATACTTCGTGTAATGTGATTCCAACTATTAGGAAACTAACCCAATACCAGTGATAAACCTGGGTTTCTAGAGATAAAATTTTGTCCATATTTTTAGATTTCAAAGATAAGATACCATCTAATGCCACAATTCAACCTTATTGCTCCAATCAATAGATTTCAAAAACATTAACATGTTTTTTTACTGTTAACATTTTACTAATGTTAATTCCTCTTTACACTTTCAAAAGTAGCAAGACATACCATTAAAAAGTCCAATCATCCTTTAATAACACCTGTTAGAATTCACTATAATGCCATCTTTCATTTGTGTTGCCACCTAGTCTAAAAAGAATGTCTTTGAAAAGTTCATGTTACTAAAAAAGATTTGTTTATTTCCTTGTATCAATTAAGCAATTCCCTGCTAATATCTATCACATTACCATGTGCTCTCTCAATGGCCCAAACCAGTCTTCTAAATATTTCTCATCTCTTTGGAAAAGTAAGTAGAAAAGGGATAAGGAGAAGCACATCACTTGCTTGTTGTTTCTATGCTAACACTTAAATAAAACTGTCACTTCCTAATAAAATAATCATTTAAAAATCTTCATTGACAATATTTTTCTGAAAATTTTTCCTACATACTTATTCTTCTCAGAATCATGAACTCATTATGCCAACTACTAGGGTAAAGAAACAAATGATTTCCCAGCCAGGGAACCACCCCCACCCCCACCCCCAAATAAAAGAAAAGAAAAAAAGAAACAAATGATTTTTTTTAATGTTAGTCTTTTCGCATAATGCAAACTCATTCATCACTAGGTCCTTCTTCCCTTGCCAAGTCACAAGACACACTACTATTTACAATCCCTCCCATCTGCCCCCTGCCAATATATATCAAACACTCTAGTCACTTGGCTTAAACAAACATAGTCTCCCAAATAACCCTCTCAAATCTGAATTTAGACACAAAATGCACTCATTCTGATTCAGATTCTTAATGGAAAAATTCTAAATCACTTTACTTTCACAGGGTTAAGTTCTGCCTTCTGATGTAACCATACCCTAGAGCCCCCATGCTTTCACACAAGTGCCCCAAATCCGACAGTATACTTTTTAATTCTATACTTTTAGACATATTTTTTAATCTAAGTACTCAGCTTTCAAAGACAACTGCCAACTTTCAATTCATTCAAAAACTAGTATACATTTCTTTCATTTCATTGCTATATACACACCCTGTTTTTTAAGGTTGAGGCCTACTGATTCCCCCTGCCCCCCGACTACAGTTGGAAAAGAA
>PVJL010000648.1:87430-210138 GCA_004026885.1 Lyroderma lyra
GGGGGGGGGGGGGGGGGGGGACAGCATGAATCACCAAAAACTGCAATGAAGAGTAATGGAATATTTTGACCAGTGGTATGCTAAAACTAACAGCTTCTTTCAGAGGAGAGTACTGCTAAGCAACCATCGCTGTAGCAATAAATCCACCTGCTTCAAAGGCTGCAAAGCTAGGATAATGGGAAGAAAAGCGGACATGGGGTCCTCCTTCAGCTTCTCTAGGGGTTAGAAGAGAATAAAGTCACTGCTGCACTGTCACTTGAGGAGAAGGGGAGGGGGGAGGGGCGGATCATCTTGGAAACCCAGCCCCTGTGCCGGAGCAGGCGAGGAGAATTCAGCAAGGCTGCCTGGGATTAACATTCTCCTTCTCGCCCTCTCCCCCCAACCCCCACCAGAATCTCCCCTTCCCGCTAACACGCGGCGGCCAGAGTCCCAGATGACCGTCCCTTCCAATGCGTCCTCGGAGGGGCGTTAGGAAGAACCAGAGAAAAGAAATGAGTCAGGAGGTTGAGACTCCGATGATCTCTCTGGCTTCTCCCAACAGCCTCTCCCAGACGTTATCAGGACCGAGGGTCGGAAGGATGCCCCACACAGGTGTGCTCGTCCCGGAGGGGGCCGTCGGCTCTCACGGCGCTCCCCGCAGCGCGGCCCAGGGGCCCTAGCCCATCAAGGCAGAGCACACCCGCTCGGGCGCCCCTCGGCCGCCCCAGAGGGGCGCGCCCATCCCGGAGCCGGCCACCCCAGCTCCAGGCCCGCAGCGACCAGGCCCTCCCGGCCGGGCCCCCAGCCCAGCCCACAGGCGCGGCCTAACTGCTAGCCGGGCAGCTCGCCCCCGGCGCCCGAGGGTCGCCGTACCTGGGCGGCGGCCTCCAGCTTGCCCTCGAAGGTGAAGTCCAGCAAGTCAGGCTTGAGGCAAAGACTGTAGTTGATGGGGGAGACATCGGCAGGCAGCCGCTCGAAGGGCCTCTTCTCCGGCATCGCTGTGAGGCCCAGGCTGTGGAGGCGGTGGCGGCGGCGAGAGGAGCGGCTGAGGAGAAGGAGGAGGGGAGGAGGCGGAGGGCCGAGGAAGAGCAGGCGGCGAGCGAGGGAGGGGGCGGCGGCTGCCAGCCACATCCACCGAGCGCGGGCGACCGCCTGAGGAGAACGAAAGGGGGAGCGTAAGGGATGGGGGAAAGACCCAACCCAAGAGCCAGGGGCCGGGAGGGAGTTAGTGCGGGCGGGCTGGCTGCCTACGGGGAAGGGGGCGGAGGGGAGGGCAGGGGAGGAGGGCCTGGAGGGAGGGAGGGAGGGAGGGAGGAAGGATGGGAGGGCGGGAGGGAGGTGGTGGCGGCGGCGGCGGCTGCGTGCGCGGCCCCGCCAGCCGGGCGCGCCCCCTCCCGGTGAGCGCGCGCACGCCGGGGCAGGGGGCGGAGCGGCGAGAGCGCGGCCGGCGGGGCGGCAGGGCACGGGGTCGCGGGCGCGAGCTGGGGCGGGAGGTGGCTCGTAGAGCTGCACCTGTCGGCGCCGCTGGGGAGAGCGGATGCACTTCCTGAAAGGAGCAGAACGAGCCAGGAAGGGTTTGAGAAGCGGAGGGAAAGGTGTGAGCCGTCCCCAGCTGTTGTTGGCAAGGGAAGCCTAGGTAGTTGGTCAGTGCAATCAGGTTTAAATGTTAAAATACCAGAGCAAAACCCTAAACTGGATTTTTACCTACAGATCAGTGGCAAGCCCTGACCCGAGGCTCTTTAACCATAATTATTCCTGTTATTTTAAGTAGCAACTTCAAAGGATGTGAAAATGTCAAAAAATCTTTAATAATCCACGTTACTTAAACCAATGCTATTTGGACCTTTGAGGGAGAAATTTCAAAAGTTAGGAAGATTTTTGTTTGCGTGATTTAATGTTCAAAATAAGATACATTTTACCTTGTTCCCATTTTCATCTTTTGTTTCTGCTTAAAAAAAGAAAAAGAAGCCCCTTTACCAGTTGAGGCCTCTTGACAGGTAAATTAGCTGTGATTCCCTCAGTTCCTTAGATACCTCGCAAACTGAGGTATACAAGGACTGTCCGGAAAAAATCCAGCCATAATTGCCTCTATTTTTCATATTACATAGCTGGATACTTTTGGGACAGCCCTTGTATATATTTAACATAAATATATGTAAAATATATATTATATATATTTTAAAGTGTTAAGGGCAAGGAGTTTTATCCATAAGCCCTGTATGCCTTTATAGAACCTTCTTATGTAGAATCTCTTAATTTCAAAACAATAATGAATGTTGTGCTTGACCAGCACTGTACAACAGAAATATAATATGAGCCAACTAAGTAACTTTAAATTTTCTGGTAGCCAAAACAAAAGTTTTTAAAGGGAAATGGGTGAAATCGATATATGTTATTTAACCCACCGTATCTAAAATATTATTTCAACATGTATTAATCAATAGAAAAAATATTGAAAATTTTTTCTGTGCTTAGGTTTTGAAATGCGGTGTGTATTTTACTTTTACAACACATCTCAAATCACATTTGCAGTGCTCAATAGCCCCATATGACCAGTGATTATTATATTAGATAGCCCAATCTTGGACACTGAACCTGCCCTCGTGGTCTCTGAATCCTACATACTTTTTAGGACAGACTGAAAACCTGCAATTCTTTCAAACTAGCATGTGAGATGGGGCCTTTTTTACAAAGATGTATTTCTATGACCACTTCTTGCTCATAGAAATAATATACTTTTAATAATAATCTAATTAGCTAATATTTGAATAATGTATTGAGTGATTACCAAACACTTTTCATGTGTTAATTTATTTAATCCTTTCAACAACTCTGTTAGGTGGACACCATTATCCTCATTTCACAGATGAGAAAACGGGCACACAGAGATTGAATGACTTGCCCAAGGTAATACAGCTAATAAGTGGCAGAGCTGGCATTAGGACCCAGGCTTTTGTTTTTCTTTCTCTCCTGTAAAACGTACTTTGCAGCAGCTTCCCTATTTTTCGAACTCTCTAGTTTTGTTTTATTCTATATATCTGTATCTCAGCTTCTTAAAAAGTTATTTTCATTAGGCAAGAACCCATAAGGCTTTCCATGAACTGTTCTTACCATTTTCTCAAACTTTTTCTTCTTATCCTTTAACATATATTCTCCAGTCTTCGCAACCTAACCTTTTGCCATTTGGCCCTTATAGCTTGCTCATTCTCTCCTCTACCGTTGTTTATTCATTATTGCTGGAAAGACTTCATCCTTCTCAGCAAACCAATGCTCCTCCCTTCCTTCAAAACTCACATTTACCTGCAAGTCCTCATTGACTAATTCCTTCTAACTCTAACCCCTTTCCCATTAGCTCCCAAGAACTGGCTTTTGCTGATTAATCTGTAACTTGTGCTGGTGTTCTGTAGCTGTATTTTTAATGTTTTATATGGATATCTTTTCAAGGTGTACTACTAGCAAGCGCTAGAGCCATAGATGTCATAGCAGCAGTAATTGTGACCCTGGTGAGAAAAAGTGGAGATGGGGTACTTACTTGGTCCCATCCCTAGCCCCATGACCCAGGAGGTTCCAATGCATCAAGTCAAAAGTAAATTCAGACCTGCTACCTACAGCTTAACATAGGGGAATGGAAGATCATGTGTAGTTCCCATAAATACACTAGCTAACAATCTAACTTGTGCTCCAGGCACGCTTCCCTGGAATAACTGAAATGAAGAACACAAGTACTCTTGTAAACTGATTTCCCTCCATGGTGCTTCAGAAGGAATGGGGAAGTCAGTAATGTCTCAAAATCATTAGTCCTACTTCTAACAGATTTCTAAACTTCTCTGTTTAGAAGCCCTTGAAAATCTTCAAATGACAAGCCTGTGCAAATTATATACTTCAATACAAAGTTAAGAAAAAAATCACACACAATGTTACTATATAGATGATATATTATAAAATTATACACTTGAAACCTATATAATTTTACTAACCAATGTCACCCCAATAAATTTAATAATATAAATATATTTTTAAAAATTGAAGTCAACCTAATCTTAGGCATTTTTATCTTTAGTTTTTAAGCACTCATCTGAGAATCTGAGGATACAGTCCCAATCTTATCACTGACTTTGTCTGTGACCTAGAGCAAGTCTTATTAATTTCTTTGCTTCAGTTTCCCCATTTGTAAAGCAGTTAAGTGCATAATGTCTGGTTTTCTCAAAAGTATTATTTATGTGTGGTTTGGGAATTTCTAAAAAAAAAATGTCTGTTATGTTCTTAATGTCAGAATAGTCTTGAGAGCAATAGTGGTAAAGAGTTAGTATAAAGGATATATAAAGTAAATGCAAGTAATTGAAAGAGATATCTCAAAGGAAAGAGAATATAAAGGTGTGTTAGGGCGCCAAAATATTCAGGGAAGAGAGGAAAAAAAACACTGGCTGTGAAACTTTGAAAGTGGAAGAGAAAGACATGGAAGAGTTTGGAAGACCATTATAAAACCATGGAAGACCATTACAAAAGACCACATTAGGTTTTATGTGGTAGCATTACTGTTACTATTTAGCCTCCCTGACTTAGAGAAATTATGGCCTTTAGTGTCCATTTCAAGCATGAAAATTGTAATTCTGATTCCACTAACATGAGTCTTACCTGTGGAAAACGGTATAAAGGTTCTGAAAACCAGGAACACAAAAAGTTGGAGAGCAATTCATAGAAAGCTGGTGCTATGAGATCCCAGCCTCGACTCTCCTCTCTAACTTAAAAATGGCTGTTGGAAATACGGGGGAGTAGATGGAATGTTGCCTACCCATCCTGGGTTCTTCATGAAAGGGAAGTAGATTAATTCCATATGCTTAAAATGTATACTATACTGATGGATAATAACTATATATAATATAGCAGGTGATATATATGTGTATATATACTGAATGCAAATATAAATATATGTATTTGAAGGTGACAGTGTGACACTATGTACATCCAAATATGGCCAAAGATAGGTTCTCAGAGTTTTATTTCTCTTGGTATCTTTCCATCAGGAAGTTGAAAAAGTCATACGTTTCTACCTGTCTTACTTCCTTTCTAGCTCACTGCCCCCCCCGCTTCTTTTTAGTGCTTCTGCTTCCTTTTTCACAACTACTACCTCAGAATTATTTACCAATCCCAAGTGACTGGCAACTGCATGACTAACTAAACCCATGCCCCTTACTGATGAACTTCAAACTAAGATAAGCCTGTTTGGCTGTGCCCTCTTATAAAGGGTTAGCCACCAGTCTTCCAAAACGTGAGTTAGGGAGTAAAGCCAACACCCTCTGTTGCAGGCAAGAATGCATATGTCTGTGTCTGATGCGTGGGTCTCTGGAATGCTGCTACAACATTTCTTGTGGAATCCCAAGTCTTTAAAGGTTACAGTGTTCTGGAGCTGGCATGCTCAAATTGATTTAGCAATGATGTTGCCTTGACTTCAAATCCAAAAGAGTAAGTGAAAGCTCAAGATACACCAGACCCATAGAGTAGCCAAGAGAATTAAAAATCTCAGAAGCCTGGCAACAGTCAGATAACTTCAATTTCTCCACCCTTGGCTCTATTTCTGTTTGCTTTTTAAGTCCCTCACAAGCAGAATTTACATCTGAATTAGTTCTCTTTCAATACTTGATCCCATGCCTAACAAAGAGAATAGTTTCAATCTCTGTTCAATCCTAGGTTAAGGGTGGGGTGAAGAAAAGAGACCTAAGATATTAAGGCCTGCTAACCTGGTGGAATCATATCCTACAGGGTTGGATTTATAGAGCAATTTGCCTTGGAGTTTTAGCCACATATCTTAAATAACAGAGGATGACAACCTGCTGCTGCCAGCCCTCCTAATTTGTCTGGAAGTCAAGTCAATATTCATAAACACCTAAAAAGTGTGAGAGAAGCTAGAAATTGGCTTGTTGGCCTGCTTACTCAGAGAACTGAACTGAAAGTCATCTTGTCCCCAATAAACTAATAATTGCAGAACTGAAGAGAGACTGTAAGGTAGTCATCTAGGACATTTTCATTTTCAGATATTCTGCATTTTCTAGGGAAATAGTCTTGGTATGGAGGCTAGCCTTTGGGATCTGGTCTGTCTGTCTGTCTCTCTCTCTCTCTCTCAATAAAATCTAGGTGGTAACAACTCTGTATTGTGAATTGACTCAAGAAGAAGCCAAAGAGACAAAAACAATTCAAACAGCTTATATTCTTTAGTCCTGAGAAGCCGTACCAGCAGATTTCTAGATATGGTCTATTTTAGTTCAAAGTGCGATCACACTGTATAAAATATACATTCACTGAGAATGAGGCACAGCACAAATACCCTAGGGACCTGACATCAGGAATTAGGGCAGGCAAAAAAAAAAAAAAAAACAAAACATAAAAAACCTCCCTAGGCAAAAAGGCACATTTCAAACATTCAAGAGAGATTTATATTTTTCTTGCCCCAACCTACATTAACTATGAAGGGAGCCACAGTTTTAGGAACTTTGTATCAGGGAACCCTGAATTTTTACTGTGCCCTGTCCTGATGTGTCTCAGTACCAAGAAATGCCAAAATATGATATCTTTGTTCAGCCCTATGTACTTTTTGCTAAAGTGATTCATGACTATCTCATCTCAACGTGAGAGGGTATCAGTATGTGGAGGGGAGGGTGACAGGATCAAAGGAATTGAAGAGGGGGGAAAAAAGGAGTCACTATTTTACAGAAAGTGTTATTCTTACTGTCTGATGGGGGTAAATCACTTTTTTTAGTTTATAAGCCCCTTTTATTTTTTGCAGGAACTAGAACATCATAGTTATATCCAAATTGGGTTCAGCCTTGAATTTTACAAATTGCAGTCCTGAAAGCAGACACTTGTTTCATCCCCCTAATCAAGGAATTAAAAATGGTAATTTCTTTAAGGACTTGGTTTTTTTCATAACTTTTCCCCTCTCCCTGGTAAAGGGACAGAGAAACCCAGTATGCCATGTTACAAACACTAGGATTCAAACTTAAATTGTAAGGATAGGCAGAGTAAGTCGAAAATGGATTCCTTTTGCTTTGTTCTTTTTTTATTATTGTTATTGGAGGCTTTAAATAAAAGAGAATCAGAAACTGACACAGGACAGAGATGGAAGTGATCATTTGCCCAAGGTTAACTGCAAAGCAATGACTAAAGCATGATGAGAATTTCTGACTCCCAGTGCTGTCTCTTTTCCACATGTCCTTACGGTTGTGGGAAACTGTCAGAGGACAAGTGTTGAAATATTAGGGGGACTATGCGCCCTAGATTTTACTGGACAGTCTCAATTTCACGTATTGCCCTCTGTTGTCATAGCCACATGCCTGTCCCAGAAATTCCAATATTCCAGCATTTGAGTTTAAAGAAAATGAAAGAAGAATTGCTTGCCTAGGAGTCAAGGCAAAGAGGGCACATGATAGCTGGTGTCAAGGCCAGGTAACAGGAAGGAGACAGAAAGATCTGATTGCTAGAATAACCAGGCAGCTCAAATGAGGGTAATAGAATCCCATGCTGGGGAACATCAGCTGATGCTGAAAAGAATGCTCTCTCCATGAGTGCTTAAAAAAGCTTCAGAGCAGTATCACTGTTTTCACCCCACTCCTGAAGCACTTGTAGTCCAGCCTCCATTGGGAGCAGGCTTCTACCTTGGAGATCTGACACAGTATGACAAGTCCCATAAAGCAGAACCATGGGAATAATCTTTGAGTGAAAGAGGTGGGGGAAGAATGTCATTATAAAAAATTCATTTTCATGCAGTAATTTTAAAGTCTTCAAGCTGCTTTATAAAACCAGATTTGTTCATTCCTCACTAGGAATAGGAGGAAACCTAGTAAGAGAAACAAAGTCTCTAGGCTCATATGGTTAATATGGTCAATCCTGGGCTCTTAGCGCCTATCCAAACCAACCCTGGAGATCTAATTGAAGTATCCTCTTTATTTAATACAGCTAATCCATTACCACTCTAAATAACTGGAAATACATTTCATTGCTTTTCAAAGTATTTTTCAGTATGGAAGAGTAGAAATCCAAGGAGCAGAAGAAAGGTTCAAGTCTTCTCTTTGATCATTGCTAGCCATGTAATTCTGTGTAATAACTCTAAAGACATTCTCTTCAGTCATGTGGGACCTCTGGTTCTGCAGAGTAGGCCAAGTAACTCTCCCTTAGGGTTGCCAGACAAAGTTAAATTTGATTTTCAGACAAACAATTAATAGTTTTTTAATATATGTCTCAAATATTTCATAGGAAATGCTGATACTAAAAATATGCAATATTGGTTTTTGTTTTTTTGGGGGGGTGGTTCCCTGGCTGGGAATCGAACCCAGGCTATGACATTGAGAGCACCGAAGCCTAGCCACTACACTACCAGGAAACCCCCAAAATATGCAATATTTGGGGGGACTACTTATACTAAAACCTATTCATTGTTTATCTGAAATTCAAATTTAATCAAACATCCTTTTGCTAAACCTGGCAAATAAAAGACTACCACCAGTAGTCTGCTTTCAGATTTTGAAGATGGCAGCCAGTGGCTTTTGAACTGTTTGATTATATAAAAGAGAATTTTAAAATAGGTTTGCGTATTTGCAACAACCTTTTTCTTGAGAGTCAATTCTGTCATGTTTAGTTTTTTAGGCTATGAAACCCCCAAAGGATTCTCTTTCTTCTAATTTTTGTGTACCCTAGGGTATTAACCTTAGTGGAAAACAGCATAGTTTAATATCAACTGGCTCCATAAAAATCACCTTGTCTCTTCAGATATTTCAAATGCTTTAAATACTTTTTCTGAGATTAAATACTGTGTTCAAAATAGGGTGGTGATTGTACCATATTTTATAAGAGAAATAAATGGCTGTGAGAGTGATGTTGGCATGATTATGTGGCATAGCAGCCAAATGCTGATCTACCACACTGGGAAACCAATGATGGTTTTTGATTTCTCTGTCTCACCACTGTTTCTCTCTTAATATACTTTTAGCATTTCCATTCACCTGCAAATGATGCAGACAGACATTATAGACCTGATTCTGCCACTCCTGCAGATATCAAAGCTTAGCCATTTTAATGGGGGAGGAAAATAAAACCATTATGAAGAATAAATATTCACAGGATTTTATTCAAGGAATTTCCCAAGAGAGTCTCACATTTTAACATAACCCAGGAGGAGAAAATCTTTTCCATAATTATGAATAATTTAGTCCTTTGGAACAATCATCTCCTCTAACCTTTTCTTAAACATTTATTGAGTGTCTAGTGTGTGCTGCTCATGGTGTGTGTGTGGATGTAAGCTTTGATTGAAGTATAATTACATACAATAAAATGGACAAATACTTTTTTTCTTTCTTTTCAATTACAGTTGACATGAAATATATTAGTTTCAGGTGCACACCATAGTGATTAGACATTTATATAACTTACGAAGTGATCACCCTGATATTTCCAGTACCCATCTGACACCATACATAGTGAATTACAATATTATTGACTATATTCCCTATTCTGTACTTTATATCCCCATAAAATGGACAAATCTTAAATGTTTAGGTCAATGGTTATTGACAGTTTCAACCATTGTGTGACAACCACTCAAAATAAGATGTAGAATCTTTTCATTACCCCAGAAAGTTTCTTCACGGTCCTTTCCAATCCCTCACTTCAGTCCCCACTTCACACAAGCAACTACTTTTTGATTTCTCACCACAGATTTGTTTTGCCTGTTCTTATACTTGGTATCAATGGAATCATTCAATATGTGTTTGGTGTGTATGTTTGTGTGTGGCCTCTTGTATACAACATAGTATTTACTTTGTTAAATTTATTTTTTTTAATTCATTTTTATTTGTTAAATTTATTGAGGTGACATTGGTTAGTAAAAATTACATCAAGTCCAAGTGTGCAATTTTACAATACATCCTCTATGTGTTCTATTATGTGTTTATCACCCAGAATCAGTTCTCTTTCCATCGCCATGTATTTGAGTCCCCGTCTCTTCACCCCTACCCGCTACCCCCACAACATAATATTTTTGATGTACACATGTTGTTTGTATCAGTAGTTTATTCCTTTATATTGCTGAATAGTATTGTAGGACTGTACTGAAATTTATTTATCTCTTCTCTTATTGATAGACATTTGGGTTATTTCCAGTTTGGGGCTATTATAACCAAGACTACTAATGAGCATTCTTGTACAATGGTATGGCTATATGTCTTCATTTCTCTTTAGACATACTTAAGAATGGAATTGCTGGGTCATAGGTTAAATGTATAGCCAGGGAATACCAAAAAATATATATATTTAACCTTTTGAAACTGTCAAATACATGGGAGTTCCCTGGTGGTGTAGTGGCTAAGGCTTCAGCACTGTCAACGCTGCAGCCTGGGTTCAATTTCCAGCCAGGGAGCTACCCACATAACAAAAAGAAAAAAAAAAAAAGTTCCAAGTGGCTAGGCCTTTATACCCCATGTAGCTTAGCCATTGGTTATAGACCACTGTGAGAAAAAGAAGTGACCTTAGGCAAGTCAGGACTCTTCAGCTGAGGCAATCACTGAAGCAGACTGACAATTGAGGGCTGTCTGCTGGCAGCCTTTCCCACAGCTGAGGAATAAATCCTTCATTCCGAAAGGAGAATCTCAGTAGCACACCATAGCATTTACCATTATCTTTTCATGGCTTATGGGCCATTTAAGTCTCTTTGTGAGGTGTCAGATGTTCAAGTCTTTGGTCCATTTTTTAATTGGGTATTTTATCTTTTTGTTGTTGATTTATAGGCTTTTTTTTTTTTTTTTTTTGGTGGTTCCCTGGCTGGGAATCGAACTCAGGCTGCAGCCTGCAGCGTTGAGAGTGCTGAAGCCTAGCCACTATACCACCAGGGAACCCCCCATTTCTATTTTTATTGTTAAATTTATTGGGGTGACATTGATTAGCAAAAATTACATAGGTTCCAGGTGTACAATTCTACAGTGCATCGTCTATGCGTTGTGTTATGTGTTCACCACCCAGAGCCAGTTCTCTTTCCATAGCCATATATTTGACTCCTCCTCTCTCTATAGGCATTTCTTATGTTATCTGGATAAGAATCCTTGGTCAAGGTGTTGCCTGGCGGTGTAGTGGCTTGGGCTTTAGTGCTGTCAACGCTGTGGCTGGGTTCAATTCCCAGCCAGGGAACTACCCACATTAAAAAAAAAAAAAAAAAAAAAGAATCCTTGGTCAAGAATATACTGGGGTGCAAAAAAAATGTATACACATTTTAAGCTTTGTTATCTATGTATTACTTTTCGAAGTTCAATTGAATTACAGTAGCAATGTGTAATATGACATTCACTCAAAAGAGCATTAACCAAATAAATGCTAGTGTCACTATGTGACAGGCAGGACAGTCAAAGAAAATGGCAGAAGCATGGTTGTCATTAGAGGAATGCAAGACCATTTTGAAGTGATATTTGAAATTAGAGAACACTGTTTGAATTTCCCCCATGTTCTCCTGACTTAACACCCCTTGACGTTTACCTATGGGGGACCTTAAAGGTGTGGTGTTCCCTGGTGGTGTAGTGGCTTAAGGCTTCAGCACTGGCGCTGTCAGTGCTGCGGCCTGAGTTCGATTCCCAGTCAGGGAGCTACCCACATACCAAAAAGCAAAAAAAAAAAAAAAAAAGGTGTGGTGTGCCGTAAAAAACTGGCTACACTGGAGGTACTTCAGGAAGAAACTGAAACGGCATGTACAGCAATACAAATGGACACTTTGGTCAGCATTGCTCAAGCAGTAGTTCGCCGTAATCAGAAGTGGACACTGATGGGAACCACTTTGAGCACCTCTTGTGATTGCAGAAGTCAAATGTGACTTGTATTCATCTTTTGTTATCGATATATATTGAGTATTACCATTTTAATACAGTTTTTTCCTTTCTGAAAATGTGTACACATTTTTTGGCACCCTTTCTGTATTATGAATATTTTCCCTAGTCTGTCATTTGTCTACTCATTTTGTTAGTGGTTTTTGATTATTAGACATCTTACCTTTTGAAGAAATTCAGTTTTTCAATTTTTTCTTTTATAACTAGTGCTCTTTGTGTTCTGCCAAGAAATCTTTGCCTCCCTCAATGTTGCAAAGATATTCTTCTGTATTTTTTCTAGAAGCCGTGTGGTTCTTCGTCTACTCACTTTTAAAAATAAAGTTTATAGGGGAGTTCCCTTGGTGTAGTGGCTTAAGGCTTCAGCGTTGGCGCTGTCTGCACTGCGGCCTGGATTCGATTCCCAGTCAGGGAGCTACCCACATACCAAAAAGCAAAATAAATAAATAAATAAATAAAGTTTATTGTGAGGGGGTTTCTGATTATAAAAATGTTGCTTGATCAGTATAGGAAATTTAGAAAATTTAGATGACCATTAAGAAGACAAAAATAGGGAGTTCCCTGATGGTGTAGTGGCTTAAGGCTTCAGCACTGGTGCTGTCAGTGCTGCGGCCTGGGTTCGATTCCCAGTCAGGGAGCTACCCACATACCAAAAAGCCAAAAAAAAAAAAAAAAAAGAAGACAAAAATAATCAGTAATTTCGGAAATGCCATTGTTAACATTTGGTATACTGCCTTCCTTTTTTATATGTACATGTAAACACACACACACACACACACACACACACACACACACCCTTACCATGCTGGGATCATAATCTATTTCTCTTAATATATTAAAGTGCTCATGTTATTAAACATTCTTCAGTAAAACTTAGTGGCTATATATGTTATTTAATTTGTTAACATAAATTAGTGAACTTTTTAAACTATTTTTTTTTTTAATGTGGGTAGTTCCCTGGCTGGGAATCGAACCCAGGCCTCAAGCGTTAACAGCACCAAAGCCTAGCCACCACACCACCAGGGAACTCTTAAACTACTTTTCTATTCTTGGATATTTAGAGTGGTTCTGATTATTTTTGCTGTTTTAAATATAACCAATATAAAACCAAGCCAATAAGTAGTTTAAGCTAAGATTTTAAAGAAAAATCTTCCAGAACTTAAAAATGAAAAGAAAAATCAGGGAAAAAGAGGCAGTGGATGGGGAGGAAGAAGAGAAAGAAAGAAGGTGGGAGAGAGAGAATGGGAATAAAGAACAAAAAAAGTAAACCCTTACTCTCGAAGGATGAAACCAAGGAGTTTATATTAATTAGATATGCCAAAACTTTTCAAAATCCTCTCTTCTCCATCTTTCTTAATACCTCACATAGGACAATTGTTTGCAGCATCTCTCGCAACTAGCCCCTTTTCTCCTGTTTCCTCCCTCTCCTTCCCTTCAATTTCCCGTCATCTTTTCCTTCCCTCACCCCAAACATTCTGGTATAATTCTTCTCACTTTCCTGTAAATAGCTGCCTTTTTTTATGTAAATAAATTTAAAGCTGGATTTCATTTTCTCCAGGATCCAATCCCCTCATTTTTGCTGATCTAGCAGCAAAACATTCTTTTTGCCTTATGGGAGAGAGGAAGGGTATAAAAACTCATACTTAACTTTATTTTTACCTATCATATCAAGAAGCTATATGAACAAACCTATAGTTAGATTCTTTTTTCCCTACATGTGATTGTTTCTTTAGGCTAAATATCTAGAAGTAAAGCCCTGGACCAAAGAGTATGAACATTTTTAAGGCTTTTTACACATGATGCCAAACTGACCTCCAGAAATGTACCAATTCACTCCTTTCAGCAATATATGAGAATCTCTGCTTCTGTACCCTCCAACATTACTAGCTTCATTAAAAAAAAAAAAAATCTTTGTCAGTTTGGTAGGTATCTCATGTATGTTTATTTTACAATTCTTTGATTCTTGGTAAAGAGGATTTTTTTTTCATATTGGCCATTTTTATTGCTTTGGTGACTTGCTATACACTTGCTATATACTGGGCAGGACATCGATCATGGTCCACAGGTGGACCGCCAAGCAATTTTGGGGTGACCGCCTGAATAATAAAATAAATAGCTAGTGGACCATGACACAGAGAAGTAGCCCTTGTCCTGAAAAAGTCTGCCCAGGACTGCTTTCTACTATGTATTCTATCACTTATTCCCCCAAGTACTACATGAAGAATATGTTATTATTCTCATTTTGAAAAACTGAGAAATGCATGAATTAAATGACTTGCCTGGGATCTCAGTGGCTAGTAACTGGCAGAGCCAGTGCCAGAACCCAGGTCAGTCTGACTCAGAACAGGCACTCTTTCCTCCTCAACAACTGGTCTTCCCATGATCCATCTCTGTAAACTCCAGGGCTGATGTAATTTAACCCAGAGAATGGAACAAGACAAGGACTAGAGCTTGAGTTCCTATTTAGCTCTTCCCTAACAGGTGGTGTGTAATATGGCCCCCACTCAAGAGCAGATGACTTCCCATCACCTGTTTTATTTAAATATTAAGAACTATGAAAAGATATTATTTTTCACTTGATAGTCATTAGAATCTCTTGGTTTTCTAATAGTGCCACCCCAAATATGTCTCTAGAACCTCATAGTGCCTTAGTTTCTTCATCTATAGAATTAGGTGTTGGGATAAGTTATATGAATGTCTAATCACTACGTTGTGTACCTGAAACTAACATAATATTGTATGTCAAATATAATTGAAAAATAAATTTTTAAAGAAGAAAAAATTAGATGTTGGATTAGATAGTCTTTGAAGTTCTTTCTAGCTCTTAAATTATTCTTTTCTACTAATATACAGTAGAAAAAGTTACCATGCCCACGTCCATCCGCTTTGGGTAAAGAGAGCTGCATTTGACAGTTTGTGAAGTTTAGGAAATTCCTCTTAAGAATGCTCTTTTCTTTCCAGCCTACCTTTCTGTCCTTCTCACTGTTCTTTCCCCTTGATATGTTGCATGATTTTATAGAGGATCTCTCTCTCTCTCTCTTTCTCTCCCCTGGATTTGGATAGCTCCTCCCCAGTTTTGTTCCCATGTCACAAGCTTTGCGTCTATGGTTCCCCTCTATCTTTCTCTGGACTCTTTACTGTTCTCTTTAAACTGGTCTCTATGTCCATCGCTGTAGAAACTATGGGATAGCCATGAAGTCCAGGAATATAGGTAAATTAGTTTTTACAGATTGAACTCCCTTGATTACTTCTTCTGGACTATGTATGTAGGTTTATTCAGTGAAAATGAAAATCAAAGATAAATTACATGAGACAAAGCATCACAGACTCATTTGCAGGGATTGACAGAAACTCTTAGCACTGCATGCCCTGTGTGTTGGTACATCGCATTGAACTAAGCACTCCTAATGAGGGACATTATATTGACCATATCATGTAATGTTATTGAACATAACATGTATTGTATTGTAACATCCATATGCCCTTCGTTATGGATATGTTTCCAGATTTTGTGGCCACTTGTAGTTCATGAGTGGATTTTTGTCTTTTCCTTTTCTTTCTCTTTGTGTTACCCATATTTCTTCATAAGTATGTTCTTCATTAAAACTGGCCCATGTTTTAATAATTTAGAGCTGAAGATAGAACCAAATGCTTAAGTAGAGTCTATTGAGAACCAGAAGTTTAGAACAGTTAAGTTCTATTTTGGCCCTTCTATGTTTGTCAACAGCCAAAATTTCTGTCCCAATTAAAAGGAGAAAATTTCTCAAAAGAGGCCCCTTAGCAACACTCAGCATCCATTTTTTTTTTTTTAAAAGGCCTATCAGCCAGGGCATTTTTACTTTTCTGGAACAGTCTGAGAATTTATTAAAGACAATAAAATACATCTCTACAAAATACTATTTCCTGAGCCTTTGAATGTTTATCTACCATTTTTTTCTTTCCTTTTTCACACTATTGAGAGACAAGAATTAATGGTTCCCACAGCACAAATGAGAAACTGGCTGGATGCAGATAGGTTGTGAATTTCCAAAGCTCACAGTAAGTTGGACCAGATCTGAAACCAGAAACTGGGTCTCTCTGCTGGCTGAGGCTCTTGTGCATGGCTTTTTATCCTGCAAGAAGCTGTCTGGTTAATGCAGAGGATGTGGCTTGCTTATTCATTGCTCTTGGAAAATGAACCTCTCTCTTCCTTTCTTCCTTCCTCCCTAACTCCTACCTCCAAAACAAAACAAAACACACAACAACAACGACCAAACTTTGTTAAATGAGCAACAGGGAAAAAAATATCCATAACTACCTGCCATCTGGAATGGCTCAGGTAATAGTCAGCCACCTAGAAGCAGAAAATGGCTCTGGTCAGTGGTGATTTTAGTGATTTTTCCCACCACCAGCTGTCATCACAATTTCCAGAAAAGCTGCCAAGAAAAAAATAGTAATTAGCACTTCCCCCCCCCAACTGCTATGGATCTTGGAACTTTTCCTGACTGCTCTTTGCCCACATACCCTCTTTCCCACCACCATTCTAGATAAAGAGGCAAGGTATTTGACCTCACCTATACTTGAAGAGCTCAGTACTCTCGAAGGCTCCTCCCTTCTGCCAGAAACCCTTACTAAGACTGAGTTATGGTTTCTTTCTCTAATCTGGATTGTTTCCTTCAAATCAAACCTTTGGGGATAAGTACTTTATTCCTACTTTCCTTATCCCCTTTCTCCTCTTTGGCTGTCTCACTGCAAACAACACACTCAGGCCTCTCGCTCTTGAAGCACTTATCACACTGTAGGTAACTGGTAACTGAAGTGCTTATCTTCACTTCTAAGGAATGTGACTTATTTAACCAGCATAATGCCTGGCTCATTGTTGGGACTCAGTCAACCTTTATTGAGTAAAACTTGCCTAAATTGGCCTCAGGCATCTCCTGAATTCCATACTGTGCTGAGTTCCAGGGAGAATTAGACTGACTAAGCCAACTGCTCCCTTCCTGTCTGGGTAGACCCGCCCAAAGACCAGAACAGGGAGGCCACAGCTCTGCAGAGGGAGAGGGCTTGACTGATGTCCCCCTCTGCCTGGAATTCCCACCCCACACTTTCTGCACTGCCGAAGGCTAAGTAAGGCAGTCCTGAAACTTGTTTTTTTCCAGACACTTTTATGGGAGCATAGCTGCTAATGGAACAGGCTGGGAAAAAAAAGAAAAAGAAAAAAAGAACAGGCTGTGAGCTAGATAAGGATCAGGGTAGAGGTCAGAACTATCTCATAGGAATCACTAAGAAAGTTAGGTTAGAATCTGATAAGGACTTGAGTACTAGACTAATCTCCCAAGAGAAGTGTCTGTAGGGGTGGGTTAAGAATGCCGTCTCTAGAGACCTACTGTCAAGGTTCGAATAGTTATTTGTGCGATTTTTAAACTGTAACCTTAGACAAGCTACTTAAAATCTCTATACCTCAATTTCCTCATCCTTGCAGTATGGATAATAATGGTACCTATGTCATAAGATCATTAAAGGATTAACTAGGTTAACATGTATTAGTGCTCAATATTGTTAGTACTGGGGAGAATGGCTTTGGATGGCAAGTTTACTACATTGAGGTCTGTATGTGCAAATGTAGGGCTGAGGCAGAGTTAATAGTAGAGCCTGGAGAAAGCAGAATTATTTTGTATAAATGAGTGCAAAGAATTTGCATTTCAGGATGGAGGATCAATCAGACAAGAAAGTAAGAATGAGAAAGAGGGAGAAAGGAAAAATTAAAAGCAATTTCAAATTTCCAACAGTATAATAGGAAGATATCTTTTTAATATGTCAATATTTTATTTAGGGAGTTACCTGGTGGTGTAGTGGCTTAGGCTTCAGCGCTGTCAATGCTGTGGCCTGAGTTCGATTTGGGGACCGCCTTCATCAGTGTCCCTCAGTATTGTATACCTATGTAGTGGAATACTATGTGGCCGTTAAAATATTAAAGTAAGGTTATGCATGTTATTTATGGAATAATAGCCAAACTCAAAAAGAAAATTCTATCCTAGGCAGAAGGGAAACATCAAGAGTCAATGGGAGGAGGAGTTCCCTGGTGATGTAGTGGCTAGGCTTCGGCACTGTCAACGCAGTGGCCTGGGTTCGATTCCCAGCCAGGGAACTACCCACATTAAAAAAAATAAAATAAAATAAAAATTTAAAAAAGTATATATATATATATATATATATTACAAAAAGAGTCAATGGGAGGAGCCATGCCAAAGTCCACACTGGAATGTAAATACCTAGAAGAATATAGAGACTTCATGTTTGGAGTGGCTGGTGTGGGTAATGAGGGTTAAGAATCACAAAGCCTCCCACAGAGTTGCAAGGAGGCAAGGCCAGGATGACAGCAGGTGTAGAATTAGCAAGGGAAATACGTCCCTGATAGTTCCTTTAAAAAAAACAGCTGATATTTGTAGATCCCATACAGAAATATGTGGTACCTAGGTGGGTCTGGTTTGCTTAAAGAGCTAGGGACAGATCAAAAAAGGATAGTAAAAAAGCAGGAAGATAGGAATAGAAAAATGAGCATGGGAAGGTGTGGGTGAATAATCACAGTTATGTGGATTTTAAACTAGCTTTTCTGCTGAACTGAAAGAATGTGAATTAAAAGACTGATATCAACAAGGAGAGGGGTTTCACTATCTCGTTAAACCTTTTCAAAAAGTCAATAACTTAGATGATGTTCTAGCTGGGAAACGTAATTAATAGAATGGATGATAGAAACAAGATTTAAAATCATCTTAACAGATTAGAACAAATGCCAAAATCAACAAGAAATTTGACCAGAATAAAGTGAAGACTTACATTTAGGTTTAAAATAAATTACCAAAAAAATATGTAAAATAAAATAAATCAATTGTACAGGAAGGAGTGGGACTGGCTTGACTATATTTAATGTGAAAAAGGTTTGGGTCTCACTAAACCCCGCACAATCACAGTTTCATGAAAAGATACAAGGTCTGATCAAGAGAGATAAGTCTCATTGTATTTTGAACTGACCAGTTCTGGATGCCCCATATTATAAAAGATCCTAATGAACGAGTGATTGCCTAGTAAGAGATCAGGTTGGAAAAGGATCCAATAACTTTACCACAGGTGAGGAAGAGTGGGTGGAGTCTGGAAATGTTAAATATGGGGAAGAGAAGACTAAGGTGGATAAATAATAGCTGTCCTCAAACAGCTGATTTTTGTTAAGCATAAGGCTAACACTATGAAATAACCAATATTCAACCATTTTGATCTCTCACATGGCAATTTCATTTGGTTCAACCTGATAGAAGAGGATGTAGACTCATTCTGTAATGCTGCAGAAGATAAATGAGAATCACTGGATAAAAGAGGGAAGCAAAGACTACATCAGTATAGGAAGGAATTTGTCACAATCAAAGTTCTAGGCTCCCTGTCACTGAGAGGGCACAGGCAGAGCTGGGTGATAGTCTTTTGAGGATATTTAGTAGTTACAATTTTCTGCACCCAGTGGGAGAGTCTCCATGATCCACCCTGAGTCTTCAACCTCTCCAACTAGACACACAGTACGGAGACAAATGCACGAGTGCCCTGGCCTTCTCATGTTGTCTTACATTGCTGTGTCTTTGTGCATATCAAAATCCTCTTGCCTAGAATTTCACATCTCCTCGCTATGCACCCTGCAAATTCCTATTCATCTCTTCAGACTTAACTCAAGTGTTGGCCCATCTGAACTCTCCAAATGGTCTATCATACTCTTTCCTTTTCATCTTGTACCTTACTCCTGTAGTAGCACTTATTATTTTGCAATTTTTTGTGGACTTGTCTCTTTTCTACTAAATGTGAGCAGTCTGTGGGCCAGAAACATCTTTATATCTCTAGTGCTTAGAACAATATCTGTAGCTTCATTTAATATTGATTTTGATTATATATGTAAATTTTAAAAATTATTATAGTATATGCATTTTAATCATATATCAATTAATTAATCAAAACTAGTGTCCTTACTATGTGTGATATACATTGATATTTTCTATTCTATTATGTTCATTTTTAAAAATGGCAGTCGTGACCTGGGTTCTGAATTAATGTAATTTTCCAGCCTTATTCTGAAAGACACTAAACTGCATGGTCAAGAGCAGGGATTTGAATGGAAGGTATGAGAACCTGATAGACGACACTATGGGCCTTCTTGCCAGAAAGATGCATACATGCACAAAATTGACATTCAATTTGAGAGGTTCCCTGGTCCCACCAAAACCCTTCTGATCATCATAAGCTATGAAAAAGTTCTTTCTACTTTGCAATGCTATTTTTCTGAGAAGCATTAAGAAGTAGTCTAGGAGCATCTAAGAATCATAGAGAAAGCACAAAATTGAAAGGGAGCTACCTAAAGAACAGACTAGAGGGAAAATTCTGAGGTGGGACAGGCAGGACAGACAGATAAGTCACATGAAAGATTAAGGAATGGGGAGCAAAGTAAATCCTGGCTAAGGGTTAGGAGGAAGAAAAAGATGTAGGGTTGCCAGCTAGGATTTCAGGCCTACTAATCTAATATTTTTTTCATACTGTGGGACTTGAGGTTCTAGTCCTGTACTTCTCTTCTTCCCTCCTTATGGCTCACTCTCCCTTCCTCCCCTTTAGGCAGCCTTTATGGAAACTCTGAAACTCTTTTTGCTTCCAGATGGGGAGGTCTGGCAGAGAGAATGCTCTGGCCTCTGTGCAATGACGCCATTCTCTCTGCCAAGGGATAAAGCTAAAATCTGCTTTCCTGGAAACCAGTTAATGTCTTTAGGAAGCATGACCCTAGTTAGGGAGAGATTGGGACCTTTGAATAAAGGAGGGATAGGAAAATAATTTTCAGCATCCACTGATAACAGTGATTCACGAGGATAGGATGTGACTACCAACAAATGATTTAAAAGTGGCATCTGCTCTCTCTGAGATCTAACTGCAGGATCACAGAGTGCTACACTGGTCTTCTTTGAATCTTAGATAATTCCATTCATCCAGTGTTTTCAACAACCTGTGGAGAAGGCAACAAACATACTCATATATCTCATATTTCCATAGGACGTATAGTGAAAGGACACACAGGAAACCTATAAGCATAACACAATTGATTTCCTATGGTACCCTCAGGAATTTGGGGATTATAAGAACTTTTGTAAAGTCCAGAAAGCCCAGAGCGTTATTATAGTCCATAAGTAACATGGCTGAGTGAAACAGAATGGACTTTGGGGTGGAGTTAGGAACCTGAGTTATGTGCCTAGATGGGCCCTGACTCATGATGTGATAATGGCCAGGCACTTCCTGGCTCAGTGTACCAGCCCCAGTCCACTTTCTCTCCAGCCCCTTCCTCTGCCCCTGTAAAATAAAATAGCTATTTTATTCTTGTGTGAGAAAGTTAAGCCTGATTGTTTCTATTATATAAAGTGAACTGGAAAATAGCCAATCTCTGAGTGTAGCAATGTGAGATAATTTTCTTCATTCTATAACCAATGTCCTGGGTGGTACATAAAAACGGGAGGACTATAAACTTTTTGTTGTTGTTGGAAATCCTTGGATGGGGAGGAAATAAATAGGTGGTCTCCTTTCCTCTTCTCTTCTGTCTTCTGGGATGACACTGTTATGTGGCTAACAAGGGCCTGTCCGTGGAGAGAGATTTGGGAGATAACTGGGTAACACCCAACTAGGTCAGGGAATGAGTCAGGGCTCAAGGACTCGATACCAACCTCTCCCACTCCTGCCAGGAAACCTCTGGGGTGAGACAGAGATGAGAAGGGAGCCAAGGGGCGGGCCTCACAGTGCCTGCGCTGGGGCCTCTGGCTTGCGGTTTCACCCTGGTTTGCCCTGCAGCTGTAACGTGTCTGCTGACATGCAAGCCCTGACATGCTCTCCCTCCCTCGCTCCCAAATTTTTGCTCAGTCTCAGAAACAGATGGCACATTCCACCCCAGAAGTGACTAGGAGAGATGAGAGGAAAAGGGAAGAACAGAACCAGGTAGAGATGTGTTGCTTCAGAAAACACAGGACAAAATGCAAAAGACATTTTGTCTAGCAGGTGAGTAGGAAGCAGAAACTAAACTCACCTCCAAGGAAACCAGGATAAATAAAGGGCAGAAGAGCTTTATGGCTGGGTTGCTGACACAGATGATAGGACAGGACTGAGAGCTAAGGCTGAGGAGGACCAAGGAGCATTAGCGAGAGCAAAACAGCAACAAACCACATTCTCGTCTGGAGGTCCTCAGCTCTTGCAAATCTCCCTCTCTTTACTTCACACCATTCCCAGTGTGTGGCAATTCTCAAAACTCTCCTCCAGTGCGAAAGTAGTTTTAGGTGCCTAATATCTACCAGTCACATGTTTCCACATATGATAGTACTCACAACAGCCCTATGAGGTACATTTTATTATCCCCATTTCACAGAGGGGCAAGCTGAGATTTAGAGGATTTAAGTAATTTATTCACAGAGTTTGGAAGAAGTGGGGTCTCTATCGGTTGCCAGACTCTCCATGGATTCCACTCTACCAAGCTGCCTTTGATTTGAAGTCAAATCAAATAAAAAGGATATCACATAGTAGAGACTTCTTAGCCATCCAAGGAGCAGTAAGGAGCAGACCAGATAAAGAGCAATGAACAGAGATCTCTCAATCTCTGAATGAGGTATTAAAAATCCTGGAATTGTTGGGTTTTACACAGGCCTCCCTCCAGTCTGAGATCCCAGTGCAGCCTTGGTACCCTCTAGTGGAAGTTTTCTGCATTCGCACAGCTTCCCTTCAATCCCAAAGATTTGAGAGGGAAGCCCTCATCCAACCCCTGGAGAGTGTCCCAAAAGAATGGTCAGCTGGAAGATACGTGGTTGTATCCTCAGGTCCATTGGCGGAAAGAGGAAGGAATACAGACTAGAGGGAAGTTGTACTGAACACTTAGTTCACAAGGGACCCCAAAGGGAGTCCTTGTCAATGTATAAATAAGCTCAGGCCTTTGTGCATTATTAATAAGAGCTCAATACACATCACATGGGTCTGTAGGCTTTTAGGGCTCTAGAGTGTGATTTACTTTTTTAAAAGGAAAAATTAGTGATCAGGATGCAAAACGACTTGCCTAAAGCCACAGAGTAAGTCAATGTCAGCAATGGTGGGACTTTCAGAACCCATGTCTCCTGCTTCTCAACCCAGAGCACTTCACACTGTATCACACTTCCCTATTTGTTGGTTGATTGATTTTAACCATAAGTTGGTGTGAATACAAGGACATGTGAGGTTATAGGCATAATCAGGATATTATTTCTGCTTCCATCAGACCACAATCTATATACTTTTCATTCTTTGGTTCGACACATTATTATAGAGTGCCTGTTATTGCCAAACACTTCTCTAGGCATTGCTTTTCAAATTTCAAAAGGGGAAGCCTTTTACAAGGTACCCCCAGCACATGAGAACAGGCCCCCCAGGCTCCTGAACCCCATGCCTACAGCCCTCCTAGCATTCCTGGAGCTTCTTCCCCAATTTCCAGCACTAAGGTGTCAGATTTCTTTCGGTCTCCCTCCTCCTGCAGAGGTAATCCCTGGGAACGGAAGTGGGTTAGAAACAGATTACTCTGATCCAGGGGCTTTGTCTCTCCTCTCTAAATGTGGCAAGGCGCGGGGGGGGGGGGGGGGGGGGGGGGGGGGGGGGGGATGGAGGAGTCACAAATAGCCTGAAATTCCTTTTTAGGATTATTGGTTGATTTAGCCCCCTGGAGCAAAAATGGAGCAAGAAGAGGCAAAGGATTAATTCTAGACCTAGCTTGAACAGCAGGCTGCATGGGTTTATTTTCTGGCTGAGCCAGGATGAGCAATATCTATTCCTAAACATACCTTTAGAGATAAGGAGTCTGAGACAAGCAGAAAACAGCAAAGGGAAAGGCCTTTGTTCTCAGGATCAGGGATGAGTGGAAGGACGAATGAGAAAAGAAGAACAGCTGGGAGAAGAATGTCCTGCAGCACAGAAATAAGAAATCACTTTTGGGCTTGGAAACAAACTTGCCTTTTGGTGGTCTTACCTTCAACAGAGGTGAGAACTGCTCCCTGGGGAAGAGAACGAACTAACACACAGGGCTCCCTGAGGATTTTCAGTTCATATTCAGGTTAGAAGCTCTCTTACTTTAGGGATGTTGCCACAGGTGAACTCTGGGGCCTGGGATGTTGTCTGTGTCCAGCACAAAGAGCAGGTACACTTACCAGGACTTTGCTGGACTATGTATATCCCATTCCAGGGTTAGCATGGGGCTTGGAAGCAGTGGCCATAACTAACCAGAGTTGGAACATGTATTAACTCTGAGTTAATAACAATTCTTTAAGTTAGGTACTTAATTACCCTCTTTCTATAGGTGAGGGGAAAGAGTTGGAGCTAAGATGTACACTTAGGCACTACAGCATTCTTTTTTTTCTTTTTTCTTTTTGGTATGTGGGTAGCTCCCTGGCTGGGAATCGAACCCAGGCCGCAGCGCTGACAGCGCCAGCACTGAAGCCTTAAGCCACCACACCATCAGGGAACTCCTACAGCATTCTTAATCACTATGTGAGAGTCATAATCAACTCTTGGAGTGACAAAGAAACTTTGCTGACATTGTTAGCTAAAAATCACTTGAGAACATTTCTTAGAATATCAGAATTCTTGGTTTCTTCTATGTCACCTTATCTTGGACAATTCTCTTCTTTTGCTCGTCATGCAAGGGAGGGAAGTAGAACACATGGCAGGCCTATTACTGGTTTCAAGCATAATATTGTTTATTATAATCAATAAGTGTATTTTAATTATTTTCTTCCAATTCTCCAGAAGGATTTTCCTTCAAATCAACTGTGCTTCTCCTAGAATGTAGATTACCAAGTAGAATTTCAACAATTCCAATCTTAGATGTCATCTGCCATTGGGAGGGAATAAAAGTGCAAGTACATGCCACCACTGCTCACAGCACATCCCATTCTCTTTGGCCTCATTTAGAAATTTCAATAAAACAGATGAGGATTCCAGGAATCCCCTGAATTGGGAGAAACAGGAAATCAACTTTGCTTTTTTCCTTACCATATTTCATCTGGGATTCTACGCATCCACATATTGAGTAAATAAATACTTGAGTGTCCACTATATGCAAGACTGTCCTTGGTAAGGATGAGCCCCTAACCACTGAAGTCCTTCCTCTAATTGCACAGTGAGCTCCCTTCTCTTGCTCTGTCTTGCTTTTCTGAAATGTGAATTACTAGAGTTGTAGGATTGAGAAATATCCTTTTGGTGTTACTTCCCCAACAGACAGCTCCCAATTTTCCATGGAGTTAATGAGGTAGGAAGATGAATTTTCCAAAGAGCAGCTAATAAAAAAAAATAGTCCACTTATAATTCATCTCAGAATAAATTAAATGATATTTACTCTTCATATTATTTCATCCAGACTGATATGAAACAAATTTGCATTCCCTGAGAAACTGATCAGAGGGTAGGCAGGGGATGATCTGGAATGTGTGAGCAGATAATCCCAGATAAACTATGTCAATGTTCTGTGTTTATCAATAACTACTCATCACAAGGTGGGGTTTTCTAACTTTGGTGGGGAGACCAGTAAAAATATTCATTTTCTGAGGCATAGACTAAATAGATAGACAGGAGTCTGTTCTCTCTCATTTACATGCTTAATAATATATATTCTTTAACACATACATATAGCACAGATTTCATGTCACTATTAATGTACCATGCTATAGGTTCAGTGCTGTGGTTAGGACTTGTGGGAATTTACAGTATAGTTCAGAAATCAAGATTTAAGATAATACATGTGATTGTCAAACCCAAAGTAATCTCTTTCCTTTGATAATCCCTAGTATTTTACCTGGAATTTTGTAGCAATTCTAGTCCAATCTATAAATTCTTGTATGTAAATACTGTATCTCCTAACTCATTGCAAAATACTGTAGGTATGGTAAGTGTGGAAAGTGTTTGCCATTCAACAACCATCACAGTCCTGGATTTTCCAGAGTGATCCCAACATCATTGTTTTACAACTGAATGTGAAGCAGTACAGCATAAATAGTTCCTGAGTTCTGGAGTTAGACTGCTTGGATTTGAATCCCAGCTCTGTCAGTTAATAGCCATGTGACCTTAAAATTTGTATTTAATCTCTTTGCGACCCAAACAAGAAAATAACTCGTTTCTTTGAATTAATATATGTAAATGCTTAGAAAATTGCGTGGCAATTTTCTGAGTGTGAACTATAGCGTAATTGCTAATACTAATCCTGTGTCTCTTTCACGAAATAACAAATAAATGTTTTTGTCAGTGCACGTGTCTTTGCTTCAATGAACACAGTAGTCATTCATTTCCTTAATTTGAAATTAAGAAATAATTTTCTTCACACAGTACGATTGGGAAAACTAGGGCTCAAGTTTAAGGTTACGTAGCATATTGAGGTCAGATACAGACCCAGAAACTATTCGTTATTGCCCTTTCTGGGATCAAAATAAGCATTGAAGAAAAACACTTGTCTTACAAGAGCCACACCTTTTCATTATTCTCTGAATTGAAACAAGGTGCAGCAACCTAACAGGAATGCAGCAACTTTGGGCCGCCGCAAAGCCTCAGGCGCAGGCGCAGCTCGCGCTCCAATGCTCGCCAGTCGGCGCGTGACAGCCGTGCGTTCCACCCTAGCTCCAATGCCACCTTAATGCGCACGCGCAGTCCGTACTCCACGCGCACGTACGCGTTCGCGCTGTTCACACTGAGGCGGAGGGCGCGCGCCCTGAAAAATTCCGCACCCGAGTTAGCTCCACCCTTTGCGCCTTCTCTCCTGCCCCAAGCTCTTCACTCGCAGTCCCCATCCCAGCGGCCTTTGCGTGAACAAAATGGCAGCCCCCATTCCTCGGGGGTTGTCTGGCTTATCCAGGCTTTTAGGATGGTGGTCTCGGCAGGTGGGTAGGGATGGGGCTGGGAGGACTCTAGAGGCTAGAGGAGGAGGTCATACTAGAGAGAAATACTCCCTTTGCAGTTGTCCTTGTGATTTTGGACAACGCGAGTCATGGTAAGGCTAGGAAAGAGTTTGCGGTAGACGGGATCCAGTTACTAAGTGGCCGAGTAGGGAGAGCCTGCGTACGGCCGTGAGAGCAAGTTCTCGGGGATTAAGTTTCTCCACTTTGGTCTGGGTCTCTCTGGCCGGGAGAGGTTAAAGGGGGAAAAGTGATGTTTTGGATAGTGTGCTCACTTCCCCTTGATTCTTATAAACGTACTAAATGGAACAGTAGCTGGAAAGGAGGGAGTCCTATATTGTCACTGTACCTGCTTGAGCAGAACTCGTGGTCAGAGAGAAAAGACACCTGGCCTTTAAAGAGCTTATTGATCACTTGGGAGCGAGAACAACAGAATGACGTTTACAGTGAGTCTCCCACTCGAATGAGCAGAATGTAATTTCAGTAAATACAGAGGAGATGCCAAGAAGAGGACTTTTCTTATGCTTTAATAATAGCATTCCACTCATTTCAGCATTGGGTTGGTGTTCAAGTTTCCCATCACACTGAAGGTTCTGTGAAAAGAGAAGCCTTGCTTTAGTCAACTCTGTATCCCTTGGAGTTGGCACAGTCCTGTACAATAGAGAGAACTAAAGGAAAGCCTTTTAGTAAATGTTGAGTGGCATTAGTAAAGGTTACTTAGTAGCTTTTAGTAGGAAACACAAATAAGTGTTAAGATAATGATACATTTTCCTTCCTGATATTCCTTGGATGTGACTTTTCAATCTTTGCCTAGAGTTTGTTCAAGATAGTAGATTGCCCTCCCCCCCCCCCCATTTATATCCTATATTCTAACCTTTGCTGCCTTCCAGCCCGTCCTGGTGATTCAATCCATAGCTATAGTTCCAATGAGAACTAAAAAACGTTTCACACCACCTGCTTATGAACCCAAATACAAATCAGAAAAAGAATTTATAGAACATGCCCGGAAAGCAGGAATGGTCATTCCTCCAGAACGTTTGGAGCGTCCCATACATCTGGCCTGTACAGGTGAGTCATGGTATTTCTGAGTCCTTGACCCAATCTCCTGTCAGAGATAATCAGGAAAGTGGAATGAGTTGGACTGTGATTGACAGTATTTAACCAACAAAAATCAGTGGAATCTCAATAGTGATTTACTTTGTAGACATTATATTTCATGAGGTCATCTTTGATCTTTTCACACTATTCCTAGAAGACAAGGGTGAAATGTCCCCATTTTGTACAAGAAACTAAGGCTCTGAGAGGAGACTTAAGTTATCTTATTCTAATTTTTCTAATGCAACATGGTTCCCACTACCTGGAAATATAGTTTATTAGTCTACTTTATATTCAGGATGCCTCCCAATTTTATATGACCTCAAGATGATTTTTTCTCAGTCTTTCGATGCTTTCTTACTTTCTTCTCTCCTTACAGCTGGTATCTTTGATGCCTACGTTCCTCCAGAGGGTGATGCACGAGTGTCATCTCTTTCAAAGGAAGGACTGGCACAGAGAACTGAGCGATTGAAGAAGAATGTGGAATCACAATTGTCGTAGGTGTCCAAGACAACTGAGAGTTAATCTTAGAATAAACATTTCTTCTTACTACTTTATTCCCTGAGAGACCATCTTGGGTTAATTGGATTGGATATAATTCCCTTAACAACTTGACAGTATTTTCTTTCTCTGCAATAGAGTCTGTAGTTAATGTAGAATAACCCGGGCATTCTGATTTTTGGCATCTCAGCCTTTATTGGTCATTTTTGTCACATCAGTTAAGGAGTTGACTTTGAAGTTTGTAGGATAGTTTTTTTATTACATATTTTAAAATTTAAAGTATATATGAGAAGCATATATTAGAATTTAAACTTCAGAGGGTAAGAAAAGCCAAAAAGAGTCAAGAAGACAGACCTGTCCATGGAGCTAACTGGACCTGAAAGCCGAAACCTTTTTCTGAGTCTCTCTTATAGTTGAAAGGATAGAAACATTTAGTATTTGTCACTCTAAGGTTCTTTAGGATGATCTATAGATTTCTTCTATGCACAAGTATATTGAGTCAGTATTAATTGTTCATGTGGCTATGGCCACAACTTATTTCTCTAAATAAATACAGATCTTATCACATCATCTTTCCTGCTTAAAACTTTTGTGACTTCTTATTACCTGAAGAATAAAATCCAGATTTCTTCAGTGGTATTCAAGGCTTTTTATAATCTGGCTCTTACTTTCTCTTCATCATCTTCTTTTTATTCCATTTTCCCATGCTAAACTTCAGCATGTCTAAACTAATTGGCAGTTCCTCAGCAGTATTGTGCTATGCCTCTGTGTCTTTGTGCATCCTTTACTTGGAAATGTCTTTTTCCCCCTTCTTTACCTGGTAACTAAAGTGAGCATCTTGTTTGCTTTTAAACCTTCCCTGACTCTTTTTGGAGCTGCCTTTGCCTTAACTTTAAATGTACACTTACACATATTACTTCTAATAACTCTATACTGTGATGATTTCCTTTCATGTATTTCTCTTCTGGACTGTGATCTCTTTGTTGGTTGGGTCCATGATGATGATGAACAAAGCACATGGTTTTATCATGGTGTTATCATCCATGATAGAATACAGCCATTAAATACTGATTGCACAACTAATAATAAGAGGTATGGTGAAGTGTGAGTACTATGGGAACATAGGACATATATGAGAACAAAGATAACTTGGTCTGGATGTTTAGGGAAGGCTTCCTTGAGGAAATGACATTTAAAGCTGATACCTAGGAGTTAGATGGGTAGAAGGGTGTAGTGAGGAATAGCATTCTAGGGAGACAAAATTGTATTAAGTAAGGCTCTGAAGTGAAGAGTGTAAAGAGGTGTGCTGGATTTTGGCAAATGCTTTTTCTGTGTCTATTGAAATGACCTTGTGATATTTGTCCTTTATTTTATTGATATGTTGTGTTACATTAATTGATTTTTTTCCCATATCACTTTTTTTTTTTTTTTCTTTTTGGAATGTGGGTAGCTCCCTGACTGGGAATCGAACCCAGACTGCAGCGCTGACAGTGCCAAAGACGAAGCCTTAAGCCACTAAACCATCAGGGAACTTAATTGATTTTTTTATTGTTAAATTTATTTGGGTGACATTGGTTAGCAAAAATTACCTAAGTCCCAGGTGTGCAATTCTACAGTGCATTGTCTATGTGTTGCATTATATGTTCACTACCCAGAGTCAGTTCTCTTTCCATCACCATGGATTTGACTCCCCCTCCCTCTTCTCTCACTTGCCCCCCCACATTAATTAATTTTTAAATTTTAAGCCAAGTTTGCATTTCCGGGATGAATTCCACTTGGTTATGGTGTCCCTCATCCTTGTAACATACTTATATGAACACTTTGATTAGATCAGAACTCCCTGTTTACATTATTATAGCTAGGAAAATGCTGTTGACAATTGAGTCATGTAGGACATTATATGATTTTTTTCCTTTCTTACATAGTATATTTTTTTGGAGTTAAGTGCCTTTTTTTAAAATTGGTGACAGAACCCCTGGTTGTATAAATTTCCTCTCAGTACGTTGAAAACATTAAGTATTTTATCAGTTTTATCCCTAAGAAGAAATTCCTTCTGGAGACTTCTTACCAGTTTTAATCTGTACTTGTTGCTGTTTAGGCCCACTGTATGTCTTGGGATCTACTTTTATCATCATCCTAATATTCCTTTTGCCTTGTTTTTGTGTTGTATTCCCTGTTTCCTGGATTTTATGTCTTTCTCTTTCATGATTTTTTTCTGTTATTTTGATGGAGCACATTCCCCAACAGCTTCCTGAGAAAGGGTGCATGGTAGGTAAAATGAGATCACGCGAGTCTAAGAAAAAGTCTTTTTTCACTCTCCCATTTTATATCTAGTTTGCCCAGGTATAAAATTCTGGGCTAGAAATCCTTTTTTCCTCAATTAAAAGCACTGCGGCACTGTTTCCAACTTATAATATTGCTATTTAGAAGCCCAATGTCATGCTGACTCTTGAGCCTTTGTATGAAACCTGTTTTCTTACTTATAGGATGTTTTCTTTGGTGCCAGAATTCTGAAATTTTACTGTGAAAAACCTTGGTCGTTCTTTAGAATGATTAATTTAAATGTGAATTAGAAGGTTGAATGCACAGTACTTGGCACATTCAAAAAACAATTATTGAATAAATGTATAGACATTAATGTAGGTTAATATAAGCTGAGTTATAGAAATCGTACAAAGTCTTTAGTCATGATTCTCGTGCTTAATTTTATAGAATACGCAAGATAAGACAATATGACTCTAATTTTAAAATAAAGGACTTCCCTGAAAAAGCTAAAGATATCTTCATTGAAGCTCACCTTTGTCTAAACAAGTAAGTGAACCCCCTATCTTATACCCATTATGTCCTCAGCAGCTATTATTCTAGGCACAAATTTTTATTCCCTTCAGAAAAGAGTTTTAGAGTGGAAGAACTTACTATGTGGGTAATAATTGGAGTCTGGAGCTGTCTGGACCATTCTCCCTGCTGCTGGGAGTTTTCAACATTTGTTCTGGTTTAGCTCTACCGGTAAGTGTTGGGAGACTGCCAAATGGCTGCTGTTTTCACCCAACTTGATCCTTAATTCTTCCCTGACCCTTTTTGAATGTTTGTGATATGTAGGTACTTTTCCCTTTGCTTAGTTATTTTGAATAAATTTCTTATGAAAATTTTCAACTTTTTCTTGATTCAACCAAAGGAAAAGACAAGGCTGCTAGGGAGATGAGAAGTCAGTGAGGGGCCTGAAATGATTTTAAGTAGCAGTCCTTGGACTGTTGCTGACATTTTTGAGCTGTGACTGTTGTGGCTAGGTTTCAGATGGGACCCCCAATCTGTACTGTAAAATCCATTAACTATTTATTTTTACTTTTGTTTTCTTTCTTTTTTGGTTGGTTCCCTGAGCGGAGATCAAACCCAGGCTGCAGCAGTGAGAGTGCTGAAGCCTAGCCACTACACCACCAGGGAACCCCTGTTGTATTTCTTAATTAAAAAAAAAAATTATGAAATATTTCAAACATATAAAAAAGTACCAGTCAGGTTAATAGATGTTTACATTTTGTTATATTTACTTCACAGTCCCTGATTGGGGGAGGGAGCGGGAGTAAAACAGATACACCTAAAGCTCCATCTCCCACTCTTCTTTCATTCAGGTATGCATCATCCCTATGCACATTTTTATACTTTCGCTACATGTATATGTATATAAATAATGCATGGTATTGTTTTATGTATTGTAAAAATTTACAATGGTAATTGTAGTACATCTTTTTGAAACGATATATTTCAAGTTTTGCTAGGATAATACTGTCTATATCTTTCTGAAACCTAGATTTTTAATTGTTCAACATTTTATGTTCTATATTTGTTTTTTCAAACTACCACATGCTTTGAGCATTCTATTTGTCTGTTTTGTTTTCTTCTTTTTCTCCTTTCATTTATTGGATTGATATAGTTTTCTTCTTCTATTTTTATTCCTTCCACTTATTTGGAAATGTGACATTCTACTTCTTTTCTTTTGGAAGTTATTGTTAAATTTTTTAAATTTTATTTATTTATTTTTTTATTTTTTTAAATGTGGGTAGCTCCCTGGCTGGGAATCGAACCCAGGTCACAGCGTTTACAGTGCTAAAGCCTAAGCCACTACACCACCAGGGAACTCCTAAAATTTTTAATATATATTTTTGAGTTAATATTATGAGAACCTTAGAATATTTTAATTCCGATCACTACTTCATCTTCATTCATCTTCCATGTTAATGGCATCTAATTTTTTAGTTCTGCTTTTTCAAAATCTCACCTTCAAAAAAAAAAAATCTCACCTTCATTTTTATTTATGGGCTTTTTTTTCCCTTTCATTTTTAAAGGATGCTTTCTTCAGGTAGAGAATTTGAAATTGGTAGTTATTTTTATCAGCATTTGAAGATGTCATCTTTTGGTTTCTGTTATTTCTATTGAGAAGTTAGCTGTTTTTTCTTGTTCCTTTGAAGTTAAAGTTTCTTTTTTCTCTGCTGTTTTTAAGATTTTTTTCCTCTGCCTTCAGTACTGAGCAGTTTACTCTGTGTGTGTGTGTCTTTAATCCAGCTCAAGCTTTCCATTGCTTAAATCTTTGAGTGCTTTTTTTGTTAGTGTTAGAAAATTCTTAGAATATCGCTTCAAATGTTGCTTCTGCTCCACTTTCTTATCTCCTTTTGTGGCTCTGAATACACATATGTTAGATCTTTTCACTGTGTGACAAATGTCTCAGACTTTTTCTGTGTTTTTCAATCTTTTTTTTTCCCCCTCCCAGCTTTAGTCTGGATATTTTCTGATCTATCTTCCTGTCTTCTTTTCAGTTGTATCTAATCTGCTGTAAAACCTATCAAGTTCTTAATTTTATACTTGTTTTCTGTTTTTTACTTTTAGAATTTTTATATGATTTTTTTGTGTGTGTCAAGTTCTTTGCTAAAATTCTCCATTCTGTCATCAAATTTCTTGAAAGTACTAATTACACTTATTTTAAAGTGTGTGATAAAAACTGTCTTCTATAGATCTGTTTTCTTATTTCTTTTCTTTTACTTTTGGTTAGTTCTTGTCTTTTTGCGTGTGCTTTTTTTTTAAAAAAAACAAATAGGGGCTCCTGAGCCATTTTCCTGCTCGAGCCCGCTCCTACCTCTTTGGAGTGTACTTTCCCCTCAATAAACTATCCTCTTTGTTTCACCACTTTACTTTTGTGTGTGTCATAGCCATCTTAATGGGTGTGAAGTGGTATCTCATTGTGGTTTTGCTTTGCATTTCCCAAATGGCTGGTGATGTTGAGCATCTTTTCATGTGCTTGTCAATCATTGGTATATTTTGTTTGAAGAAAGGTCTATTCAAGTCCTTTGCCCATTTTTGAATTGGGTTCTTATTTTGTTAAGTTTTAGTGGGTCTTTACATGTTCTGGATATTAATCCCATACAGACAGATATGTGCTTTGTATATATTTTCTCCGATTCTGTGGGGTTGTCTTTTCATTCTCTTGATAGTGTCCTTTGATACACAAATGTTTTTCATTTTGATGAAGTTCAATTTATATGTCTTTTTTCTGTAATCCTTGTTTTGTTTCTGATCTTAGGGGGAAAGTTTTCAGTCTTGGACCATTAAGTATGATATTAGCTATGGGTTTTTCTTATAAGGTCTTTATCATGTTGAGGAAGTTTCCTTCATGTATTCCTAGTTTACTGAATGTTTTTGTCATGAAAGGATGTTTGGATTTTGGTCAAAAGGATGTTGGATTTTGGTCAAATGCTTTTTCTGTATCAATTGAGGTAATCATGTTTGTTTTATTCCTTTATTTTATTAATGCAGTATGTATTACACCAATTGATTTCCTTAGGTTAATAACCATCCTTGCATTCTAGGGATAAATCTCACTTAGTTGTGGCTTATAATTCTTTTAGTATGATGCTGAATTTGCTTTGCTGGTATTCTGTTAAAAATTTTTGCATTTTATTGCTCCTTAGACTGCATAATTTTGATTGCTTCAAGTTTGCTGATCCTTTTTTCTGCCTGCTCAGATCTGTTGCTCAACCCCTGTAGTGAATTTTTCTTACTGTTATTGTACTTCTCAACTTCAGAGTTTGGTTCCTTTTTATAAGTTCTATATCTTTTTGATGTTCTTATTTTGTTCATATTTTGTTTTTTGATTTTCTTTAGTTCTTTGTGAATTGTTTACTTTATCTAATCGAACATATTTAAGACAGTTGATTTATCATCTTTGATTCATAATTCCAGTTTCTGAGCTTCCTCAGGTATATTTCTATCAAATTTTTTTTCTTTGAATGGGCCGTACTTTTTATACTTCTCTGTATACTTTGTAATCTTTCGTTGAGAACTGGACATTCTGAGTGTTATAATGTTGTAACTCTGGAAATCAGATTCTTATATTCCTCAGGAATTGCTCACTTTGCTCATCACATCCATTTGTGACTTCTCCACACTAATATTGCTAAGTGTGTATTCTTCGTTGTGTATAGTCATTGACATTTCTGCTTCATGATCTCTGCAGTCAGCCAGTGATCTGATAAATATTTCCTTAAATGTCTGGTTGAATCAAAACAAAACAGGTGTTCTTATTCCTTTAAACCATCTGACTGATGTTGGTGGGAGAAGCTGCTGTAGCCAGTAGAGTTGAAACCATGACATCTTTTGTTCTGGTCTCTGCAATTCACCAGACTGACCAATATGTGCAATCCCAAATTTTTGGAGGGCAAGATCCCCACTGCTTGCCCTTGAACCAACCATCTACTCCAGGAGTATAGGCCACTGACCCCAGTCATGGCAGGGCTGAGGGAAGGGGGATGGTAGATAGTTTGTACACTTTGTTCTTCTACCCAAGATCATTAGCCTCTTTATCAGGCACTCCCCTGGTATAAGTATCCAGTTAGAATCTAGAGTTCTGATATAGTGATTCTGGTCATTTCTTCTAATTTACCAGTTGTTTGGATGAAGGGACCCACCACTACAGCTTCCTATTCCATTATTTTGCTTGATGTCTGTGTCTGTTGATTTCACTGGATAGATTGCAGGTATGTTTTGCAGTGTTTAGTTGTAAGCTCATCTTCACTGGAGAGTGTTTCTTCTGAGGGAATTGTAAACAACCTACATTATAAACATGCTCCTAGAGAGGTTTTGTGTGTATTTCTTCCAGATGCTTCAGTGTATCATTGACCAGGTGTCAGTTTTTGTGTTAATTTCTTAGCTTAGGAATTCTTGCATCATACTAAGCCCATCATAATATGGGCTTAGGGCTTTAATTTTTCAGGTTTTTATTTGTTTTGTTTTGTTTTGCTTTGCTTTTATTTTTTTCCCCTGCTCAGAGCCCTAGACAGAGAGAAGCTTTATCTTTAGGTTGGAGGGCTAATATTCTAGTTTCCCTTTCCTGCAGGTGCAGGACTTTTTTGACAGTCACAGCTTTATTATGCTGGGATCTCAGTTCCAACTCCTTGTCCTTTGAGGGTGCAAGGTTTTAGGAAGAGTCAAACTCCTAACCATCAGATCCTATTTCTGGATTGGTTCGTCATCCCTGTGCTGTTGTGGTAGCAGGTTGTATTCTTTCCATTTTGGTTTTAGTTCTCTCTTCCTTTCTGGCATCTAGGTATTTGCCTTTCTTTCTTGTGAACTAGGCTAGAGTATTTAAAAATGTGTGTGTGTCTGTGTGTATTTTTTTTTTCAACATTTCTAGATGTGTATAGTGGGAGTAGTTTCACATTTGCTCAGTCCATTATGTTGCCAGAGCAGATGTCTTCCTTTTATTTTTTCAGTGTAAGTTCTATTGCAAAAATAGTAAGTGAACTCATAGAAAAGGGGATTTATTTCTACTGCAGATTTCTAAGCCAGGACAGTGAGGAGGAAGAGTTCATTCAGAGGTGCCAGGCATGGTAGTTGTGGTACTTGTCAACCCAACTCATTCTAGTCCAGTCTAGAGCTACAGTGGGAGAAATGAGTTGGAATCTTTTCTGTTAGGAATGGAGGTAGAAGAGAAGCAGATAGACAGAACTAATCCCTTGTGCACTGGGATCAGAGACAAGATTTTTCAAAGGGACAAAGACTTAAACTGCTCAGGAAGTATTAAACTATGAGGGAAAGTCTTGAATGTGTATCTGAAAAAACTAATCTGAAAGAAACTAATGTGTGATCTGTGCTCTTAGGTTTATCTGAAACCTGTCAGTTAAGAATCTTCCTAAAAATCTCATATGTATAGGAGCTGGGGTTTCCTGTTTTCTTACTCTTACTGCATAGAATCAGCATGGCTAGGTCACTGTGGTAGTAACAAAGATGGGCATGGGGGAGCGGGGAACAGACCAGAAAAGATGGATGATTCTCTTTTGGCTAGGTTAAAGATGACAGTATAAGAAACAAGGCCAAGCCAGTTGGTGCTAGTGATGTGTCTGAGGCAAGGGGAGAGAACATGAGCTTTTGATTGTTATTTGTGTTGGCTTTTGTCCCCTGTTGCAGCTTAGAGCAAAAACTAGTCCCCATGTCCCAGCGAGGGTCTCTTGTCCATCTTAAGGATGTATAGTAATTCCAGAGAAATTTCTTTCTGTTCCTGAAATTCAAACCCAACTTTGCTATGGAGTTCAGGATCTGGTAAATTATGCTGTTTTCATCTTTATGTCCCTGATTTAGCAAATTACCCGGCTTATAGTAGAAGTACAGAAAATGTTTGTAAAAATGAATTGGAGGGAGTTCCCTGATGGTGTAGCGGCTTAGGGCTTCGGCGCTGCGGCCTGGGTTCGATTCCCGGCCAGGGAGCTACCCACATACCAAAACGAAAAAAAAAAAAAAAAAAAAAAAGAATTGGACTGTTTTCCATTTTCAGGGCCATTTTCAACTTTCATACAAGGTATCATAAAAGCAGGAGTCAGTGATACATATCCCTTTCTTTTTTAGCTCAGACCATGACCGACTTCATACTTTGGCAACTGAACACTGTTTTCCGGTAGGTTCTCATTTTTAGAACCATGGGATGCTGAATAGGTATATTCTAGATATCACTTCTGGTTTTCTTAGGAAGGATCAGTTTTGCAAGTGCAGGAAGTTTAAGGAAAAAGCTGAAGTTCCATTGGTTTTGGCAGAATGATAATGACTTGGATTCTGGTAAGAGCCATGCAAATGAGGAAAGAGGAAGTCCTTCAGCAAGCAGTACTGAGGCTTCAGAGTACAGATCCTGAGGTCAGGGTATGGGGCTACATCAGCATACACATGCGTACACTATAATAAAGGATTTACCAAGCATTCATGAGGTTTACGTGTATGGTAATGGGTCCTCGGTACTTTGGGAGATCACCAAGAATGGGGACGTTGTGGTTCAAGAATAAGAACTTCAGTTTCTATCAATCAGCCTCATCTCCCTAGAGACAAGTATAGCTAATCTAGTTTTAGCAGTTTAACTTTTATATCCCTGTAAAATCCCACCCTTCTCTGCCAAAAGGTGGAGTAGGGACAACATTCAAGGTCTGGCTAAAGTAACACTCGGACTTGAGTTATGGTTTTGTTACTTCTACTGGACCCTGTATGTGCAGTCAGCAGAAATACATGCAGTAATTAGCAGATGATGAAAGTGTAGGGGAGGAATAATGGTGTATTAGGTAAGATGGCAGTTTGGAGTGTGGTTTTTGTGGATTTGGAGAAGGGCCCTCCAGGAGGTAGGTTGGTCTTGAGATGTGATTTAGATGGAAAGAGAGACTGAGGTGGGCTTGAGCAGTCGCATAATCAAAACTTGGGAAGGTGAGAAAGAGGGCACAAGAAAGCATTTGGTGGGGAATGTTGCATGTTGGCCATAGGATTGCAAGAAGTGAGAGGAGGTGTGGAAGGGAGCACCAGCTCCCCTAGAGGGAGGAAAAAACTCAGTAGAACTTGTTCTCTTCTGTCCTCAGGACATGGTCTGGGACATCAAATACAAGACCGTTCGCTGGAGCTTCATAGAATCTTTAGAGCCACCCCAAGTGGTTCAGGTTCGCTGTCCAAGTATGCTGAACCAGGGCAACATATATGGCCAGGTCACCGTTCGCATGCATACCCGGCAGGTAGAGGCACCAGTCTGCTTTCCTCCCAGCTTTTCTTTACTCTCAGGTTGGGCACCTGCCTATGGAGTCCTGGCTACAGCTTCCTAGGACTGTGGGTTCTGAGGAAAGGTTCATGGTTGTCTTTGCTCTGACACTGCACCTTCCCACTGCTAGAAGTTAGCTCTTCTAAGACAGGTACAAGGATATTCTCTCCTACCCTTCCTGGTCTTAACTTCCTCCCTTCTCCCGTCACCAGTCAAAAAACCTCTAAAGCTAAAGTGTCAGTAGTTAATCAGTTAGTCTATCAGGGTGTCCAACCTTTTGGCTTCCCTGGGCCACAATGGAAGAAGAATGGTCTTGGGCCACACATAAAATATACTAACACTAACAATAACTGATGAGCTAAAAAAAAAAAAAAAAAAAGGTCCATGCATAATGTTCATAATATTATAAGAAAGCTTACACATTTGCGTTGGACCACATTAAAAGTGTCCTGGGCCTCATGTGGCCTGCGGGCCACAGGGTGGCCAACCTTGGTTTAGATTCAGAATACTGAGATAATTTTGTTCTACAGTAACACGTCTTGTTATGGTTGTTTCAGTAATCGTTGTGTGGCAAACAAACAAACAAATGAAAGAAACAATTCTGAGGACTAACAGGCCAGATTTGCTCTCATTTTTACAGACTTTGGCCATCTATGACCGGTTTGGCAGATTAATGTATGGACAGGAAGATGTGCCCAAGGATGTCCTGGAGTATGTTGTCTTTGAAAAGCATCTGACAAACCCCTATGGGAGCTGGAGAATGCACGGCAAGATCATACCCCCATGGGCACCCCCTAAGCAGCCCATCCTTAAGGTAAGGCAGCTTGTGTGGTTTAAGAGAACTGGGACAGTACTAGTGGCATCGTAAGCCAGTCCTGTTGGGCTCCACCTAGTGGAGTGGGGTGGTGCAACACCAGGCAAGGGGAATCCTGTTAGGGGTGGGCATGGAGGCAAGGGTGAATCTGTCCTGGGTGAGCCATGGGGTTGGGTGGTAGATAACTCAGCTTCCTTCTCTTTCAGACGGTGATGATCCCTGGCCCCCAGCTGAGGACCTGGGAAGACTATGAAGAGCCACAAGGAGAGGCCCATAAGCCTCAGCTGGCCTGATAGCAAAAGTGACTTCTGGATGAAGCATGCATGGGTGCTGAGTCGGCTAGAAGCTGTGAAGTTGTCCATCTCCATCACACAGTGGAAAGAACTCCCCTTGTTCTCTCCTGTCTTGCTTGGGTCTTTTCAGCAGTCGCATCTTCACCAGCCATGGCTGAGGGCTAGTCCCAGGGGGGTGGCTACTGTGCAGAGCCATGGACCCACTTCTTTTTTAAATTTTATACCTAGTTTCTGGGTCTAGATGAGAGACGGTCTGTTTCAGAGACCATCTGATACCGATTTTTCCCACAGCAGGGACTGTCAGGAGCAAACTAGCAGAATTTTCTTTCTTATCACAGAGTTGAGATCAGAGTTTGAAATAAATCACACTCAGGGTTTTGGATAAATGGTGAATTGTGTCCATTTCCCTTAATTCAGGCTAGAAGTCAAACAGCCTTCAACTGGCAGAAATGGAAGGCAGGCTTAATTGTGAGTGGCGTGACTTCCACAAAGTCTAGACTTGGGAAAAATAAGTGTTTATAAAAAATGGTATCATGTAAGAGGGTCTTTTCGCATACAGTGACTCACTGAATCAGCATTTTTATTTCAGAGAAGAATGTAAATCCAAAGAAATCATTTATCCCTCTGCCTTTGCGTTGTGCCCTTAATTGTCACCTGCATCTGAGTGTGGTCCAGAAGCAGCGGGGAGAGGGGTTGGTACATTTGGGAAATCCATCTCTAAGACTTGGTACCCTGATTTTTAGCACCTTTTTGGAGATGGGGACTATTTTTTCCAGCCCAGCACGGGGAAGGCAAAAACACCAGAATATAGACCTGTGTAGAATGTAATAGCCCAGCCCCTCCTTGTTCCTTCGCTCCAGCTGGGCTGTCAGGAGGAGGATGGGACTTCCTGGGTCATCGAAGGTATGACACGGGAAATCGCTCTGTCCCAGCAGCAAACTTGGCTTATAGTACTTTTGCTTTCGTCAGCCCAGTGTGGGCTTCCCTTAAAAAAACAGGACCTTCATTCTTAAACTCTTGTTTTACAAGCCTAGAATTGTCTTTTAAGGAGCCAGTCACTTAGGTTAAGGATTAATCTGTTGTGACCTTGTCCTGAGAGTAGAGTCCAAAGAAATTGGAATTGGGTTGAGGATGCCCTAACTCCTCTGTTTCTAAAGCTACCATCTCAGCAAAGCAGCAGACAGACCAGGCCTCACTGGGGAAAACGGATGTCTGTAACAGCTGTGGAGCACTGACTAGGAAACCGGGGGTGGGGTGGGGTGGGGTAGGGGGGTGTGCTTCGGGAGGAGGCAGCGCTGGTCGGTTAATCCAGAGCAGCCACTCTCATCATGCTACTTAGTTTCAACCCTTTTGGCTTAAAATGTACATCAGTTTGAAGCTCAAGTGAGGTTTGGTCATATCCTATTTGTTTGAGCCCCGGCTTAAGGCAAAATGAGATGGGAAGTGCTTTGAGCAGATCCACAGCCATGAGGAGTAAATGGAGGTAATCCAGGCTGGGCAGCAAAGCAGAGAAACAAGAGAAGCATTTACTGGGCAAACAATACATTGATTTCTCGGAATATATAAAAACAGTGCTTCAGATAACCTATTTTACCCTACTCTCCTACATCTGTTTCCAGGGTCTCTGGGTAATCCTAAATAGCAGCTAAGCCGTAGCTGCCACCAGGGAGCCAGAGGATAAGTGCAATTTTCATTCCCCCTTGGGATCAAATCCAGCCGAACGAATGGCCCAGATGTAAAGGATTGGCTACAAGGACCAGGCAGAGACCATCTGCAGTGCCAGCCACTGGCCGAGACTCAGCCAGACCACCCAAAGTCCTCAAGCCTGCAGGGTAGTTACCTTGGGCTTTAGACCCAGCGCTGTTTTTCTTTCCTGTTCCTGTTTTTAAAACGTTGTAAAAAGAAAATCACTATAATGAACAAGTTAGTACCAACTGCCACGGTCAAGGAAAAGCATTCTTTATTTTTTTCCCCATGGGATTGCTATGAAGTGCACAGTTAGCAAAATTCTCATTGGCTCAGAAGCTGTGGGGTTAACTAGCCGGAGTCCAGAGCAACATCAAACTTGAGTTACTTCTCTGACAGGCCAGGGCAAGGGGCCTAGGTAAGTGAGGGGGCCTAGGTAAGGAAACTAGGGTATCAGTCCCTGAAAAAGTGGGTTACTCCATTCTTTCTCCTTTGTGGAAATAGATCACTTGCTACTTTTTTTTGTGTGATGTCCTGTGGTCACGTGCAGACTTCTTTCCCATTGGGTATTGGGTCTTTTTGTTTTGTCTTTTTCCTCCCCTTGAATGGCATCAATATGTCTGGTTTACAGGTGGGCTTACTGCCATCTGGAGTGCCCCTGCCCAGTTCTGCCATGTTTAGCTGTCTGTTTCCACCCCCATTCACCCCTTCTGATCCTGGGACTTCTTTGATCTTCCTCATTTCCCTCTAGCAGTATCAACTAATTCCAGTACTCTGTTATCTAGGATTGCTTAAGTAAGGGTAGTCTGAACTGACTTGAGAGAATAGAGCCGAGCTGAGAAGCAGAGAGGGCTCCCTAAGAAAGAAGGCTTTGTGTTTACATGCTGCCCTTTCCCCAGCCCTCGGGCCCCTAACCTGCCCCGTAGCACTGCTCATTCTGAGGGCAGTGGGAGTGCTGGCTCTAAACAGGGCCTCCTTTCTTTCTCAGGCTTCTTGGGAAGGAGACTCATGTGGGCCTCTTGTTACTGAGCAAGTGATTTGGAGTGGTTCTCACATCAGAACCAGAGATTCCCCCTGGCTCCAGTTGTATTGACAATAGAAGGGTCCCTTTGATGACAGCACTGAAAGGCTAGGAGGAGAATGAGCCGGTGAGATGAACTCTGGACTGGCAAAAGATGGAGTAGGAAGAAGGGGAGGCATTCTGAAAGAGCTAGCAAGAAGCATACTCCTCAAATTAGGAGACAGGGTATCTGGAAGGGAGAACTTGACCTTGGCCAGTGAGAGAGAGGACCTGGAGTGATTGCCTTTCCTTCTCTGCTTTGTCTCTGATGTGGCTTTGGATGCCACATGATACGGATGTAAGAGTGCTTGTAAGACTGGCTCTGCTTCAGTACTCAAGCAGGGCAGGTATGAGGATCAATAAAGCAGAAATTGGAGATCCAAAGTCACAATGACAAGATATTTAAGGCATTTCAGGCACCTCTTTGAGACATTTAACTTTTTCCCCTGATTTCTTTGAACTTCAATTAAGTGGCTTCGTAAGCTTCCTGTGGTGACTTTTATAGCCTTCTATGACCTTCAATCTCTTATATTGCCAATGCCTTGCATGGGTTAGTTTCTTCTCGAAAAATAGTCCTTTGTAGACTTCAGAGAAGAGGATCTCCCAATGAGAAAAATGTGGGCAGGGCATTGCTGACTTTCATCCCTAACATTGGCTTTTTAAGTGAGTGTCCAGACACAAATGACTTGTGATCAGTACTCAAACTGGATCGGAGGATCTGTTAGAAGTAGAGGGTCTGGCCTTTATTCCCTGCAGCAGGAAGTAAAGAGAGGGTGGGACTTCCTGTTGGAGTCTGAGCTGCACTCTTGAACAATTTGTCTTTAAGTGAATTAATTTCTGGCCTTTTTGAGGGGGTGGGGGCAAGGAAGTGGCCAAGTGACTTTGACTCAGCTCTTTGGGAACCCCTAGGACCTAGAAAGGACCTTGGTTCCTGAAAGCCAGCCACCCGATGTTTGACGTCACCCGAGTGCAAGCTGGGAGTTGTTACTCCCAGTCCCAAGGATAGACAGTTGGAGGGGCAAGTTCTTCATGTGGCGCTTTGGAAGCCCCTTCTCCTTGGTCTTCCATTAAGAAGGAAGATTTCTGAGCCTCAGCTTCTTGGAGACTTGGCTCTGGGGCTAAGTTGGTCCTTGGCCCAAGTCCTAAAGGTCCTTGTAATTCTTGGACACCTTCCAGAGTAAAAGTACTGACTGGCTTGCTCACCTTGGGGCGGAAGCTTTTGCTTTCTGGAAGGAAGCCACCCAGAGGTCTCTGGACTGAGAGGCAGGGTGGGTTCTCAGGGGCTGTGGGGAAAAATAGTTCTGTCTGAGTTGCTGTTAAAGCTGGGGGGCCAGATTCCTCAGGTAGGGTTCCAGTTCCCTCCCAAGGACAGATGTCTGCCATGGTGCCCATTATTTTATTTCCTTCTGGATCTGTGACTTCCCATTGACACAGCTCTGTTGTCCTGCTCCCCACACTGCTTGCCCTGTGGGGGCTGACTTTGGGTTGGTCAGTGTCTGGAGCATCTGGCTGGGGGAAGAGTCCCCCAGAACCTATGCCTTCGCAGGGGCAGACTGTCTCCTGCTCTCTGCTGCCTTTTGCTGCTGCTTTTGAAAAGTGTTCTTCCATCCCCCGAGATTCTGCCTCTTGAAGGAACAGCTCTCCTTGTCCTTGGGGTTCTCTGTCCACATCCTGGCCTGAGCCACCTTCCTCTGCTGCTGCTTTACTCACCTTCCAAGGGCAGATTTCTGTTCTCTTGGCAGAGGGAGCCTCTTCCGCCTCCCACAGACACGCTTCTGCTCCCCTGGCCCCCACACTGCCTGCACAACTGCCTTTGCTTCTGTCAGAAGCTTGCGGGGCTGTCTGTGGAGACAGACATCCACTCTCTTGACTCTCCCAGGGACACACAGCTTCCTGCTTCCCGTCTGGCTTTTCCTGAACTGCCACAACTTTGGGCTCTGGTTTTTCTGGGACTTTCTCCTCCTCTTGAGGTTCCCCTTTTCCACCCTGTGTTGACACCCTTTTCTCAGGGATTCTCGCAGTCACCTCCCAGGGACAGATCTCCGCTTTGGCGCTGCCGTCAGGCTGACGAGCATCCAGGGCAGGCGCATCCCATGGGCACACCTCAGCGCGCCTCTCAACGCTGACTGGCCTCTGAGAGCCAGTGCTTGGTTGGTCGGGGCACTGATCGATGGGGTGGGCAGAAGAGCTTGCCAGGGCCGTGCTCTCCCGTGGACAAATAGATTGTAGCTCCTTGCTTGCTTTCCCCCCATCTTCAGTAGTGACTTCTGCGTTTGAAGATGGAGCTTGCTCTCGGGTTATGTGTTCTTGGAGGGAGCCCGTTTTGGGGTCTTGTTTCTCTGCTGCCTCATCACTGACTTCCAAGGACTGCCCCTCCACCACCTTGCTACCCATGCCGCTGGACGGGTCTGAGACCTCAGGGCCCTGAACAGAGGGCTCCCTCAAGTCCTTCTCCCAGGGACAGATTGCTTCCCACTCTTGGCTCAGTTTTGTCTCCTTTTTTGATGTATCTTCTTCCAGGGAGGTAAGTCTCCCCCTTTCGAGAGTTTTTCCCCTCTGCCCTGCTGAACCACTCCCCATCTCTTGTTCTTGTCCCTTTCCAGTAGCTCCCTCATTCACCTCCCAGGGACAGAGCTTGGCTTTTTCACTGGGAGACACTTGCTCCATTTCCCAAGGACACAGCTTCGCTGGCCTGTACCCACCATGGTCCAGGTCCTGGAATCTAGCTTCTGGCCTGTCTCTGTCTATGGTGTCTAAATGCTGGGAGGAGCCCCCTGGATCCACGTTCTCCCGTGAGCAGGCCACCTCCGGCTCTTGGGCCGGCACCTCGGGCTTTGGAGCAGTAGCAGCTGTCTTGCCGGGTCCAGGCTCTGTGGAAGCCTCTCCTGTAATGTCTGGCAATTTCCTAATGGCCTCAACTCCCAAAGCCCGTCCCTGTCCTGGTCCAGCACTCACCTCCCAGGGACAGATCTCTGCCTTCTCAGCAGGAAGGGTTTCCTTCAGGTCCCATGGACAGATCACAGCCACTTTACTGCCCGTACCGACTGACACCTGGGAACTGGCTTTGGGTCTATCTGTGTCTCCAGGACCTGGTTGTGGGGGGAAGCTGCCAGGGTCCACACACTCCCAAGGACAGACTGCTTCCTGCTTTTGGATCTGTCCCTCAGGCTTCTCCCAAGCTGTGACATCTTGGATTCCTGACGTTCCAGGCATTTTCTCCTTTTCCTTTAGAGATTCTCCTTTGGGTGATTGTCCTGATGTCCAGTCCTCTGTTGTTCTTTCATTTACCTCCCAGGGACAGATTTCTGCCTTGGCAGGTGTTACTGCCTTTACCTCTGGCCTGAGGACTTCCCATGGACACACCTGAGTGACTCTGCTTCCTCCTTTGCTGAGGAGTTGGCCACCAGCTCTGGAGGAGGAATCGTCTAGATGGGGGCTGGAGTGCTCAGGGGCTGTGCTCTCCCAGGGGCACACCGACTCTTGCTGTGGACTAGATGTCTGCATCGCTTTCCCAGTTTGTTCCCCTGTCTCTCCAAAGAGCCCTTTTAGGGAGACTTGCCCTTCTTCCTGGAGAGGTTCTCCAGCTGTGCCCTGATGCAGTACTTCTTTCCCCACAACCTCATCATTCAACTCCCAGGGACAGATCTCTGCTTTCTTGATAGCAGGAGCCTCTGCTGCTTCCCACGGACATACCTCCACGAGGCTACTGCCCCAAGTCCCTGAGCACTCGGGGGTTCCTGGGACCTCAGCAGAGACTGCTGATGGGCCACGAAAGTCAGTCCTCTCCCATGAACAAAGACATTCCAAGTCTCTGCCCAGTTTCTGTTCTTCCCAGAAGGTGGCCTTCTTGGGGCTTTTCTGCTTTACCTGAGGGAGCTTCTTCACTCCCTCCTGGGACAGTTTTTCATTCTTTCCTCCACTTTCCTCCTTGGGACAGAGTTCTGCCTTGGCAGTGTCAAGTGTACAAGCTTCTGGGCCTGTGACTTCTTGCTGATGCTTCTCCACCTCTCTAGCCTCCACAGTGTCCCCTGCTTCAGACATGCCCTTGGTTCTTTCAGAGTCCTGAGGGGCTGACTGAGGGGACGGATCCCCGGGATCAGCATTCTCCCAGGGACACACTGCCTCCTGCCCCCTGACCAGCCTCTCTGGCTTTTTCCGAGCAATGGCAACCACATCTTTGGGCTGTGATTCTTCTGAGACTTTCCCCTTCTCTTCTTGGGTGTCATCTAGATCTTGTCTTAATGCCCCCCTCTCGGTGACTCCTTCACTCACCTCCCAGGGGCAGATCTCGGCCTTGTTACTACTGTCAGGCGGACACGGTCCCGACTCACTGACTTCCCAGGGGCATACCTCTGCCACCCTGCAGTCAGCACTGCCCAGCGGCTGCAGGCCAGCTTTGAGCAGTTCCTGCCTCCCTACGGGGGATTCTTGTGCTTGCTCAGCATTTTTGTCCCCATCTGTGCCCTGCCTGACCTGCCTCAGTGTGGCAGGCCCTGTTTTACCTGCTCTCTCAACCCTCCCCACCCCCTGACCCTCGGGTGCCCTGCTGCCTCTGTCTTCCTGTTCCCTGCTGCCCTCCTGGTGACAGACGCGTAGCATTCTGCTGGTGTGAGCATTCTGTTCGTTCTGGAGGGACTCCTCATCCTCGCAGGGGGCAAGTGCGGCCTGCTTACTCACCACCTTGTGCCTGCCTAGCCTGGGAGATCTGGGGCATGCCCCCATGCCCTCTCCCGAAGCGCTGCCCTCCTCCCGCTCAGGACTCCCTTCCCCACTCTCCTTTTCTCTGTGTGTGCTCCGAGAACGGGTCAGCGCTTTGATGGCCAGACCCAGGCTGCGCACAGAACCCTGGGACACGGGGGTCTTGAGGCTGTGGGATTTAGAGAAGACCTTGGGCCTGTCCTCATCCACATCGACACCTCCCCCCTGGAGACTGCTGTCCTCTGTGTCCATGCCATTCTCCTTAGCACCCTTTCTCTCCATGGCGACGGAGAGGGCCCTCCAGAGCCTGGCCCGAGCGGGGGCAGGGGAGTGGTCGCCTCGCCCTGGCCCTGGTGGGCCTTCTTGAGGCACATGGTCTTTCTTAACTGGCAGTTCTGCATTCTCCCACGGGCAGATAAAGGTGAGTAAGCTGGGGTTTGCGGGGGATACGGGGACTGGTGCTGGTATCAGAGCTGGAGTCAGGGTGGAGGTGGGAGACAGCATCCTTGGCTCTCCCGGGCAGGCCCCAGCCAGGGCCGTGATGGGTGTGGAGACCTGGTGCTGGATGGGTGGGTGAGGTGTCCTCCTCGCCGCCGCCTCCTGAAGGTTCCCAGAGGTACGGGAGGTGTCCACACTGCGGCTCTTGGCGGGGGAAGGTGGCGCGGACAGCGGGGCCCCGCCAGCTCCCTCCAGCCTCCTGGCTGACAGCCTCCGGACTGGGCTCAGCGAGGCCGCCTTCTTCCTCTCCTCTCTCTCCTTTGCCTGCCGATAGGTCTCCTCCAGATAGGCCTGGCTGGCCACAAGCAGGGCCCTTTCGCTGGAGCCGGCCATGACGCTGAGTGACTTCTGCAGGGAGGCGGGCCGGGCTCTGGGGAGCCTCTCCCCCACCGTCAGGTTGTGGGCGCTGGCTGACCTGAAGCCCAGGGCAGGGGGCGCCTCCACCGCCGCACGGCTCTCCCTCCGCGGGGCCTTCTTGGCCAGCTTTCTCCTCAGCAGTGAGTCGAGGAGAGGAGGCTCCCGCTCCCCGCGGCGGTCGTGGTCGTAGGCGCTGCAGGACTTGCGCAGGGCCCGGGGCCCCTCGGGCTCCTGGGAGCCGGAGCTGAGGAGCCTGCGGCGGGAGGAGCCGGGCAGGCTGCTGCGGCCCGGGGAGCCCCAGTCCCGGGAGTGCTGCCGGGCCAGGGCCTCGGGGAACTCGGCCAGGTACCTCATGAAGGAGCGTCCCAGGCCCCGGCGTGAGCTGCCGCGCTTCGTGGGCAGGTGCGGGTTGTTAGCAGCCATTTCCTTGGTCTTGTGGACCTCTAGCTGCGCGTAGAGCTTTTTCAGCTCATCCTGGGCAGAGGGAGGAGCAAGGACAGCAAAGCTGACATGGACAGGGGTGGGCTGAGTCCCTCCACCCCCTGGCTGCACTGTTCGTCCCCTCCGCCCTTATTTAAACGCTTTCTTTTGGGGGATCTCTTTCTTACCAAGCCAAGTCCCTTCCCTGCTTTTACACCTCCCAGAATTCACCTCTCCATTCCCGCAAGCCCAGTGCCCTTCTCTGGGGCACTGTGGTCCGGGAGGAGATCACCAGCTTGGCGGTAGGAAAGCTGGGTTTCACCTAGCGTGTGCCTTGAGGCTATTTTCTTGACCTCAGTGAGCCTCTGCTTCTATAAAATAATCATATCTGGATGCTTGGTGTCCCCTTTCTTAACAGGATTATGTGCGATTGATGGGACTAGTGGGCCTGTGTAAATGATGGAATGGAGCTTTGAAAGTCTATACTTCAGAGTTCTCCCCAGAGCAGCACAGGGAGAGGAGGTGAGCTGCTGCTCCGCAAAGTGGAAAACCAGGGGTGGCCTCCAAACTCTCTGGCCTCCCTGCTGGATTGGGGTCTCAGTTCAGCCTATCCCCAGGGGGCAGGAGGCAGAGCAGGCAGAGCTCAAAGGGCGAGGAGAACACACGGGGGAAGAGAGAGGCAGTTGGGACAAGGAAGGAATTGGGAGGTGAAGGCAAGTCAGGTATAGAGGTGGGTCCCTGTAGAGGCGGCAGGGATGGGCAACATGGCTTCCTGGGATCGTTCCTACTCGGGTTTTTATAAAATAATGGGCATAGGCTGCCAGATCTCCTTATTTCCTACCCTTTGAGCCTCTCATTAGGGTTCCCATCACTATCATGATACCCTTAAGATGAAAAATAAGAGTAAGGATGCTCTCCCAATGTAACACTCAGGAAGAACTTCCTTCCTCTAAGATGGCCAGGTCCAGGGGAAGGGGATCCTGGTGTGGGAAGCCACTCACAGCCTGACCTGCCCAGCCCCAACTGACCCTAGAGTCACCAGCTGTCTCAGTATGCTGGGGACTCAGGGGCTTCTTCATCTGCTCCCGATGATGCCTCTGCTGTGTGAGAGTGGGGGACATGGGGTATCAGAGCTCCACTCACGGCTCTGGCCCTCACTTACCAAGTGCCCTGGGTCTCAGGGCACTGGGTTCTGGGACTTGGGGGATCTTTTCACTTGGGTGGCATGTGGCCTCCTTTGAATAGAGTCAGGGGGAGCAGCTTAGGGCGGTGGTGGAGAAGGGAGGGAGGCAAGTCTTAGAAGGAGGGAAAGCTAGGGGCAGGGCACCAGCGCTCCTGCCCAGTCCCTGGAAGTTAGCACCAAAAGGCAGCGGGAAGGGCGGCACCTACCCTGATGTCCCCGGGGTCCAGGCTGCGCTCGCTCCAGGCTGAGGCCGTGCTGCTGTTGAAGTAGGAGCCTGAGCGCTGCAGGTCCAGCTCGTCCTCATACACCTCATCCACCATCTCCTCTCGGGGAGGAGCCCCCGGCTTCCAGAGCTGGCCAGGAAAAGGGGCACAGTCACGAAAAAGACTCACTTTGGCTCCCTGTTCACACTTCCTCCACCTGCCCCGTGGAATATGTCTTTACATCCTGAATCTTCACCTCCTGCCCCCCCACTGGAAATTTTGGGGTCAGAAGAATTTTGCTCCCCCTCATCCTCCCTGATTTTCTCTAGCTCGGAGACCAGGGGGTCTCAACCCGCTCCCCCGTGTTTCCTGGCCATGACCTCCAGCTCCCCCACATCTCTTTCTGTAACTGCTGCTGCTGAGTTGATTTTCAGAGTCTGCCACCGCTCAAACTGTGTTATGAGGACCCCTCCAGCCCTAGCTCTTACGTCCTTCACCCAGGGAGGCAGAGATAGTAGCCTTCCTGCCCTCCTCCTCCCCGGGTGGACTCCTTGCTTAGGGCCCCTGTTGATCAGAGACCGTACACCCATAGGGTGTCATCCTCACCCTGACCCACAGAGAGTGCTGCAGTGACAGCAGCGCCACAGTGTCCCTCACAGAGGGGCTGCGTGGCTGCTATACATCCAGGAGGAGGAAGACCTCACCTTAGGGATGAAGATCAGAGCCAGGGTGGTGGTGACTGTGCTGTGGGTATGGAAGAAGAAGAGGAGGAGAGTCCAGTCTGGGTGCAGAGAGGGAACCAGCATAAACCTGAGTGTGGTGGGAGGGGGATCCTCAGATGTGGGCAGAAGTGGCCTCTTACCCCTCACCTGCCTCCCTGGCTCTCCTCCCCAGCTCCAGCCCTGCCTTCTGTGGAGGTGCTGGGTGGGGTGAAGAGGGCACTCTTCCTCCTTCCTGCCCTCTCCAGGTCCTATCTCAAGGCTCACATTAACCCCCCACCTCTGAGAAGCCCTCTCAGACTACTGCCCCTCACCTTCTCTGGCTACCTATAGCACAGACTCACTCTGGACCGGCCTGTGGGTGGATTCTGCCTCCACCACAGGGCCAGGTCCTCATAGACACATGGCAGGCACGCTGCTGGGACAGCTGGGGTGTGAGGGGAAAGAAGGCAGGGAGAACTGAGCTTCCTCTCCTTGTGTGCTGGGTGAGACACAGGGTGCAGGAAGAGTATCTGTGGGGTACGGAGCGAGCTACGGTTGGGGCCTTCCTCACCTGGCTGAGGCACAGCAGTGTTGTAAGGATGGCCATGGGATGGGGGGGGGGTCCCCTCATCTGAGAGAGGTGAGAAGGGGTGTTGGGGTGGGGGTGGGGGTGCGGTAGGTGGGCCCATTCTAACCTGGCCGTGTGGAAGGCTGCGGAGAGCAGCAGCTCGTTGTGCAGGGCGATGCCCATGTAGCGCGGCTCGTGGAAAGCCGAGGGCACAGCCCGGGTGGTGTAGCAGAGGAAGCTGCCCCAGCACAGGAGCAGCAGCTCGGCTGTGGGGAAGCAGGAGGGACACAGCCAGTGCCACCTCAGCAGCCAGGCCATGCCTTTTCCTATAGGGCCTGCTGGGGGGAGCCTAGCCCGAGGAGTCAGGACCAGGGACCACTGGAAGCACAGAACCCGGGGCCACAGGGAGACTGGGCTCGGCAGAAGCAACTCACCCACAACCATGATATAGTCCCAGCGGTCATGGTGGCAGAGGTAGAAGTGGTGGCCTGTGGGAGTGTGGCCTCGGATCACCAGGGGCGTGTGCAGGATGCCTCGCTCCAGAACCCCTACGGTCCACACCGCCAGGAAGCCCAGCACTAGCAGCAGGAGCAGACCCAGACGCCGCAGCAGCTGCCCAGTGCTCAGGGGGGGGCCCCGCTGGGCCGTTCGAGACAGAAACAGCTGGAGCACTCTACGGGGGTGAGGATAGTGGGTGGAGGGCGAGGGGGAGATCACGGAAGGGGGGAGCAGGGCTCTGTCCTCTGTCCATTGCTCCCTTCCCCTCCACGTGTCTGTCTTGTCCCTTCCATGGTTCGCTGCCTCCTCACCCTTAGGAAAGTCACATTCAGAGGGGAGGACTGTAGTGATGGGGGCAGGCCTTGGGGGCACGGGGGAGTGGAGCAGCATGAGAGCAAGGTCTGCCCCAGCCCCTACCTATAAACCTTCAGTATAATGGTGCCGTAGACGATGGCAAAACCCATCAGCCGGACCCAGCGGAGAGCGATGCAGCGGAATACACTGGGCTTGAAGTACAGGATGAAGACCTGGCGAGGAGGGGCAGAAACAGCTGCTGTCCCCTGCACTTCCACTCTGCACCAAGCCTATGCTAAGCACATTGCCGATCCTCCTAACAGCCTTGCAATAGAGGCATCATCGGCCCCATTCTGCAAAGGAGCTGCTTAAGTATCAAGTTAGGTAACTTGTCCTAAGTCACACAGCGGGTCATGGAGCTCTTTTCGGCCTGGGTAGTTTGGCTCCAGAGCTCTCTAGGTCAGCCTGACATTTGTGGATCTGAGTAGGGGGATTTGGAGGTCTCTGAATCCCCCCAAGAAGGTAGAGAGAAAGAAGCAGTCTGGGGTTTGGAGGGTGCCAGGTTAGGACTACAGAGATCCTGGAAGGTGGGGGTCAGCCGTTGTCTACAAAACTTACAGGGAAGTAGAGCAGAAGGGACCCCAAAAGGATGGTTTCCAGCAGGACAACTCCAGACGCCCGGATCCTCTGTGAACCCAGGAATGAGAGAGGCGTGTAAGTAGGGCGGTGGGAGGACAGAGCCTACATGATGGTGTGGGAGGGTCTCAGGCCTGTTTTAGGGGTCACCTAGTGGCCCTGGGCTAAGGCTTCACCCCGTAACCCTAGCTCGGCCCTCCACCCACAGCCATGCCCCCACTCCCACCACAGGCTCTTATCTTCACTGGCAGGAGCTTGGCTAAGGCCCAGGTTTCACACAGGCCCCACCACCCTAGCCCCATTTCCCGCCCAACCCCAGCTTGGGCCATGCTGCCGAGCTGGGCTCAGGTCAGGGGCTACTGGAGCTAGGAGGGACCTGTGTGTTCCTCCAAGCTTTGTTCAGACTGCTCCCTTGTCTAGTTACCGCTTCTCTGCCCGGTAACCATCCAGTTGACCTGAAGCCTGACTCAAATGTCACAGAAAGTCTTTCTCATGCCAGCTCACGTAGGACAACTGGGTCCTTTCTCTGAGCAGCCATAGAAACCGACACACATCCTCGCCCCTGTCTTACCACACTGTTGTTTTATTTCCACATCCGCTTCCTCCATCTGGGAGCTCCATAAGAGTCAAGATCACTTCCCCTAGACCTACTCACTGTTTAGAATAAAGTCCGATGCCTTCATTTTTCGGGTGAGGAAACAGATCTAAGGTGGTGAGGCCACTTAACCTAATGCCACATAGTGAATTAGATTAAGAATCAAGATCATTTCTCCCAAATTCTAGTCTTAGGTAGCCTCTGGTCTCCAGTCGATGCTGAGGACCCAAGGTGAGTGGGACATGCGTGCAGGACAGAGACGGGGGGCCTTCCTTGCCTGGCTCTGGCGGCAGCGGTAGGAGACGAGCATGCTCAGGAAGACAGCCAACATACAGCAGGCCTGGCAGGCCAGCACTGCTGCCCGCAGTGCCAGGGCCTCCTCCACGAGGCACGGTGCAGCGTCCATGCAGCTGGTGCAACCCTTGGCACATGGCTGGCACCTCAGTAGCCTCACGGAGCTGCCCAGTGGGGACCCAAATTGCCCGGTAGGCTGGGCAGCACTGTCCTTTACCCCTAGAAAAACAAGATGGGTGAGGGGAGAGAAGCATAGCTGAGGTCTCAGTCTTCTCTCCCAGTGGTCACCACAGCCTTCTCCTTGCCCTCAGATGGTGACCCCGGGGACAGGATCAGGAGGGGAGGAATGAGGAAGTGAGTAGCCCTGGGGGGAGGGCAGAGTAACAGGAAGAGGAGATGCCAGGCCAGGGCTCACTGTAAGGTCAACTTGCAGCAGATCGGCATATTATGGGCTCATTCTCAGAAGGTGCAGACACCCACAAATTGGATCCTGCCTGCCTCTTCTGCTTTTCTCTACCGTCTGCCCTTGCCCCACCAATTTCATCCCAGTGTCTCACCCCAGCCTGCCTTCCCGAGATGCTCCCCTTCAGGTAGCCTGGCCTGTAAAACGCCTGCCAGGCCCTCACCACAGTTACATACCCGCAGAGTGGCTTGTCCCATAGAAGCCAGGTTGGCAACGACAGAGGTAGCGGCCAAGGACAAAGCCCTGCCTCTCCAGAGGAACGCACTGTGGGAATGACAAACACGGTAAGTTGTCCCGGGAAGAGATGTGGGTCCGTCTACCTTCCTGTCTGTGGCACCTGGGTCCACACTAGGGAGCCTCACCAGAAGTCCTCCCTAGTCCTAGGGAAGGCTCCCCTCTATGGAAACCCTACTCCGCCCCACTCCCACTTCTTCTCCTCAAAGAGACCCCTAAGCAAGGAGTTTGGAGATGAATCACCCTTTTATTCAGACTGGCAGTGACAGGAGCCTCACGGGTCCCATTTCCCAGTGTGCAGCTGTTGCTAGAGCGAGGTGCTGGGGGAGGTGGAAGTAGGGAGACCTCTGAGCCCGACCACACCCGGGTGCCTACGTCCTGCATCAGAGTCCCCATCAGCCTCCCTCTTTGGCATATGGGTGGGTTGAAAAGGCTCCCATGGGGAGCAGCTTCCTCCATCGGGGCCATCTGGCTTTGGCACTGCTTTCCCTAGCCCTAATGCCAGGCTGGTGGAATGCCAAGGCCAACTCTTCATTCCACCTCCGCCCATTAATGTTTACCCAGCAGGGGACAGAGCAGACCTCAGAGCCAGGTGGGGGAGATGAGCACACGGATGAGCTGTAGGGAGCAGCTAGGGACAGACAGCATGGGGCAAAGGAAGGGGTGAACCCTGAAAGGGTCCGTATCGAGCCTGACATCACCTAGAAAGGTTGGCAGGTGGTGCCTCTGAAATCGTGGCCCACCTGCCCCTCGTGCCAGGACCACTGAAATACGCTCCGCCCCCGCTGCAGTCCGTACAATGAGACAAGTGCCTGCCCGGAGACATGAATGTGGCTGGATTTTAAAAGTTCACTGGACAATGGGAGCCCTTCTCCATCCCTGGACCTTTAGCTCCAAACACATGTGCCCCGAAGAGCGGCAGATGCGCCAACCTGCAGCACCTCCCAGCAGGCCGCAGGGCCCCCCTTGACGTCGGTCCGGCCCCCCAGCACGCAGCCAGCTCCCAATCTGTGGGGCAGATTAGTGCCCTGGCCCCCCAGCTCCCAAGTACCGGGCGTGCAGGGGTGCCAGCCTTTGCTTTCCATTATCTAGGTTCCTCCGCATCCACGGCTCTGATTGGGCCAGCATCTGGCCTGGGTCCCGTCACCTATACCAGTCCCAGAGCTGTTCAAGCTCCTTCTTTGGTTAGAGTCCTCCCACACCCCGACCGGTAACTCCACTTTTTTCAACAAACACCAACTGAGCATCCTTTGTGGGCAGAAGGAGCCTGGAGCTCTGCAGACATACACAACAGTCCAGGACAAGGGAAGACTATGATTGATGGAGGCTCGGGACATGGTCCTGGGAAGGGACCCTGGAGCACCCAGTACCAGCAGGGAGAGCAGACAGGGAGACACACTGAGATTTCAAAGGAATGAGTGTGGCTCTGAGAGGTAGAGCATGGGGGCGGCAGGTAGACTGTACGGGTCCTCACTTTTAAAAAGCCTGGTAGCTCGTCTCCATCTCCTCTCTGGGGACCTCTCTGTGGCCCCGAGAGGCTGGTGTGCCTTTGTCAGCTGCTGCTGGGAGCTGGGCGGTGGCAGTGGCGGGAAGGGGGAGCGGGGCAGGACCCACGCCCCACCCCTTATCCTTACCTGGGTACTGTTGAGATCACACAGGTGCGTGTCAGAGTACCAGCCTGGGCCACTGGCACACTGATTGATGTCCACGCTCTGAAGGTCTACGTCCATCTGCACCTGCCCCCTAGGGCAGTGAGTTTGCAGTTAAGGGCACAGAGAAGGACGCCAAAGTGGACACGTGTCCCTGCACCCCAGACTATAGGCAACGCAAGCTCTGCAAACTTGAGCACAGCAGCTGCTGTGTGTGGGGAGAGGGCACGTGTGCACCCCGTTTCTCCAGTGTGACTAACCATCACTGTACCCGTGGGCAACAATCCCTCTCCCCCTAGGTTGTTCTGCACCCCGCATCTCTCAGCCTTTCAACCTCCTAGCATTTCCTGGTTTCTATCCGTGGGGAGGGGGAGGGGGCATGCCAAGACATGTGGGAGCTGGGGCTCAGTCTGAAGGAGATTGTCACACCTCCCCTCTACAGGTCCACCCCCCCCCCACACACACACACACACATGCATGGAGTTATTAACCACCCCTCACTCTGCCCCAACCAGGTCTGAATTGGTCATAGCAAAGGAGACAATGGAATGGAGGAGCCCAGGGTCAGAGCTGCCCGGCCCGGGGGCGCCTGCGGGAGGCCTGAGTGGGGAGCGGGCTGGCAGGGAGCCAGGCTTTCTGCCCAGGGGAACCTTGCAGGGGGCAAGGACTGCGGACACAGAGCTGGACAATGTTGAATCTTGAATCTCTTAAAGTACTGTGCCCACTGCTGCCTGCTTCCCTCCAGGACTCCCAGTCACTGCTTCCCTCTGCCTGAGCGGGGTCGGTTATTTGAGGATTATCACAGGCCCCTGGCGCAGGACAGTGGACTCTACTTGATGTAAGAATATAGCCATTGGGAGGGGACGCGGGGGACCAGGCCAACTCCTAGATAGGAAGGGCAATGCTTCCAACCACCCCTGGCCCCGCTGCCGACAATAATTTTTCTACCCATGGAGAAGCCTCCTTTTACAAATCTGGATTGCCGAGAGCAGTGGGTGTAACTTCAGGATGCCCACCTGGCTCCTCCAAGACCCTTGGTGCATGGATCGTCACATACCAAGCCCTCTTCTACCTCTCACACCCACTACTCAGACCTGGGGACCAAGGCCTCTGCCAGGCCATACACACACAGATGTGTGTGTGTGTGTGTGTGTGTGTGTGTGTGTGTGTGTAAGTGTGTGTGTATGTGTGTATGAGTGTGTATGTGCGTGTATGTGCGTGTGCATGTGTGTATGTGTGTGTATGTCTGTGTGCATGTATGTGCATGTGTGCGCATGTGTGTGTGTACGTGTGTCTGTGTGTGTCTGTGTGTGTGTGCGTGTGCGTGTATGTGCGCGTGCGCGTGCGTGTGCGTGTGCGTGTGTGTAATGGACTGATTCATACACAGCATGTACACTCACATCTGTATGAGTTAACACAGCTAACAAATTCACAAAGTCAACTGCAAATGCACACCACTGGATGACATCAGTGTCCCCCACCCCAGACACCCACGTGCATGACAAATGGCCCACGCCCAGCTGGCTGGAATTGGCCTCCCCCCCGCCCCCCGCCAATACATTGAATTCTGCACAAACCCACTTACCTGACCTCCGGGCTGAGGTCTGGCTTGAGTCCATAGAAGGTGGCCGAGAGTGTGACAAGCCAGCCAGGACGGAGTTGGCCCTCCTGGCATTCTAGGAAGGGAGGAGACAGCTTCACATGCTGCATGTTCCCCACGTATCCATCCCCCCGTGCCCACTTGGGGCTTCCAAGGGTTCCTAGGTCATTAGTCAGCACCCGTTTCTGCAGGGCAGGGGCGTTGAGGGCCTCAGTGGGGCTTTCCTCCTGCACCCTGTCCCCAGACAAGTCCTGAAGGATGGTCTCTTCCCCCATCCGGGTGGCCTGCAGGGCCAGCTGCAAGTGGCTGGCTCCTGGTGGAGGGTTAAAAGTCAGCAAAACCCGGTACGCCCTTGGGTCCCCCTCAGCCACGCTCCGGACCAGCGCCTGGTACCACTCCACATCCTCCTCCACACTGGACTCGCGAATGTCGTTGGCTTGAAGCAGCATGTTGAGGAAATTGGCGGCCTGGGCGAGGGTGCCCGCTGCCCTCCGGAGGATTGGTGGGAGCCCTGGTCCGGCTCCTGTCCCCTGGGCTTCATAGCGCTCACTGCAATTAGCCCCCAACAGCTGCTGGGCATCTCCAGAATAAAGAAAAGCCACAGCTGCTTCAGCACCCTTGGGGGGCACCCACATGGGTGCAGATCCTGCCTTGGCTTGGGAGGCCTGCGGGGGCAGAGAGTGGAGGGGCTGCGGACCCCCCAGAGCCCAGTCACAGAGGAAACAGCAGCCCAGCAGCCCCCACAAAGGAGGGGGCATGACCACGGTCCTGGTGCCCATCGTCGGGGCAGCTCTCAGGAACCCTGGAGGATTTGGGGAGCCCAGGCAGAGGCTGGCTACAGTCTGGGGCTGCCCACCTCCCTGCCTCGTATCTTTGCCTCCTCTCTTCCTCTCTCCCTCTATCTCTCAGCCTGTTTTTCCTTCTCTCACGTCATCAGCTGGCTTTTGGACGTAGACATGAGGGCTCTGTCCCCTCCTCTCTGTGTGCCCCCCCATCACAAACCCTCCTAAATCCTAGCATACATCTCTTCCCTCCCCCTCTTGTTCAGTATCTAGGCTCCCTCCACCCCACATCTGTTCCAGAGAAAGATAGGAGAGAGGAAGGGACCAGTCATTCTCTCTCTTTCTTCCTTCCACCCCCCTCCTTCTGCCCTTTGCTCCATTAGGAGAAATGGGTAAATCCAGGATGGGGTGCCATAGCAACCGCTGATGAGCCCGTGCCCCTCTCTCCACCCCTCTGCTCCACTTAGCCTCCTGGCAGCAACTGCAACGGTCACGATAAAGGACCAAGCTGCATCTCCTGGCAATCTGCTCTGGCTGCCTGTGCACCACCGACACCAGGCAGCCGAACTGGAATTTGAGATTGAGGATGGCAAGGGTGGGAAAGAGAGCCTAATATAATCATAAGCAACCTTTGTACAGACTGTGGCAATTCATAAAGTGTTCTTCATGTGCATTATGTCACTGCATCTTCCCCACAACTACATGTGATGACTACTCCTATCCCCATTTCACAGATGCAGACACTGAGGCTCAGAGACTCACCCAAGATCACCTAGCTGCTCGAACCAGTGCTGTGACCCCCCTGTGCTGCCCCATCAAACCACCTTTAACACCCTGTAATTCAACCTCAGACACTTCATCAAGCCTCATTTCAGAGGAGTAGATCAAGCCCAGAGAGGCAAAGGGCCTTCCCTAGGACCACACTGTTGTTGGTGACAGAGGGGGAGTCTCCCTCTTCCAGCACCACACAGTTAGCAACCACAGCCAGGGGGCCTGGGAGCATGGGGGCAGGGAGAAGAGCATGAGCAAAGTTTGGCTTGTGCTTCCACCTTCATTCTGTCATCCTAAGCCCTGTCTTCTTCCTTTCTTCATGAAAGCTGTGCCTAACCTCTCTGGTTCTTCCTGGTTTTCTTGCTGCCCACGCCCTTCCCTATGTTGGACATGGTAACTAGGGGACCCAGGGTTAGTACTGTCTGAGGCAGCCCCCTTGGATCAGAAAGGTGTGGACTCTTGAGGGTAGCCACAGAACAAAGCCCCTGGCTTCCTCTCCCTCCCTCTTCCATCGCTTTTCCAACACCAGTGTGCGCCCCACTCACCCAGGGATCTGGCCCCATATGTCCATGCTGTGATTTGGCTCCTTCCCTTCTCATTCTCACTGCCCCTCAACCTCTGGTGTCCCAGACCACAGAATGTTATGGAGGAAGGGATGGAAGGTGGTTGCTAAAAACTTCCCTTGCTTTACAGGTGGCCTCTGCAAACAATTCTGCTTTGGAACTCTAAGTGGGAATATAAGGGGTGGGAGGAGGAGAAGGGAGCTAGAGAGCAAACCTCCAGCAGAATCCCTAGGCTGTCAGAACCACAAGTGCCTACAGCCCAGACAGTTCTCTCATGGAGAGGGAAACTAAAGCTAAAACTGAATGTCAACAAAGTGACTTTCTCGAGGCCACAAAGCCAGTGAGTAGTCACGGGGTCAGACCTGTATCACACATCCATAGCTCTCTCCTTGACCTCTCTCATTCTGTGTGCTAACAAAGGGAGGTACAGAGGGAGCATTTCACTGTCTTGGTATTATCAGTTGTGGCTGGTTAGTTGCGGACCAACAAAACACACTGGATGAATACATAACAGTAAGTTGTTTTTTGCCCCAAGGAGCTTTTCATAATAATATTATAACAACTCCCACTTGTGTAGTGCTTTAGCATTCACATGTAAGTTCCCATTTAATCCTCACAACAGCCCTGATAGGGGAGGTTTACTATTGACCTAATTTTACAAATGAAACACAGGTTCAAAGATGTTTAATTATTTGCTCTTGGTCCTACACCCAGAGAATGGCATGATTAGAACTCAAACTAGGTGGCAAGCTCCAGAGGGACAGAGACTAGGTCTACCTTACTCATTACTGGATCCCTGAAGCCTGGTTCACCCCTGAAGCCTGCTGAATGACTAAGTGAACCTCAGGACTGGTTTAGAGTCTCTGAGATGTTCTTCACAAATCTTTTAAACTAGGATCCTACCACTGCAGGGACCGCTTGTATAGCCCTCAGTGAAAAAGGAATGTGTAGACACAAAACCTGTTCGACAAACACACACCGATCCAACGCATACAAAAGATACACTTCCTTTACTTGGAGCTTAATTTTTTTTTTTGTTTTGTTTTTTTCCTAGGGTCTGGACAGCAGGCCTGGATTAAGGGAATGGAGAAAGGAGCATTCCTTGCACTGCCTTAGAAAGAGTATGTGTGCATTTCCTTGTGGCGCTGTGTGCTCTGGGCAGGTGGAGATACCCCAGGTGGTGGACATAGCCTCCCTCTGGGACCAAAAAAGTAGCTGGACAGCAGAGGGCGCTGCAGAGCTACAAACCTTGCATTCACAGGGTAATCTGTCCCCAGGCCAGAGTTTTGCAGACACAGCCAGGGATCTTGGGTGGTCTTCTTAGGCCTCAGGTGTTGTTATCCTATAGCAGTATCTCTTTTCTCTAGAAAGCTGAGTGACACCACAGAGGTAGCTGAGCGAGAGAGGGTAGGAATAAAATCTTTGGAGTTGGAGCTGGTTTTGAATACCATAGAACCTTTTTGAATTGTGTGATCTTAGGTAAGTAACTCGGAGGGAGCTTCAGTCTCTTCATGGGCAAGGAAGGATATTAATTCTGTTGTGCAGAGTTAAAGATGAATTAATATCAGGAGACTCTCTCTTACAGGGTGTGAAACTGAACAAGCATTCCACACTTATCAAGGGTCTACTCTGTGCCAAGGCACTGTCCTTGGCACTGGAGAATCCATCCATGATGGGCAAAAGTGGCCCCTACCCTCCAGGAGCTTACAGCTTAGTAAGGAAGACAGACTTTAATCAACTAACTCCACAGATAGATGACAAATTTCATTGCAATTAAATGCAACAAAGGAATGATCCTGGAGCTTGGTGAGAAGCAAGCACCCAGGCAAAGAGATTTCCCTGAGGTAGTGAGAAGTGAGTTCAATCTGAAGGATGCATAGGAGCTCACGAAGCAAAAAAACCTTTCAAGAAAAGGGAATAGGTTATGCAATGGCCATATATGGCAAGCTTGACACAGGGCTAGTGAAATTCCAGGTGAGAGAGGACAAGAGGGACATCAGAGGGCTCCTTAAGGATTTTTGTCTTTAGCATAAGAGAAATGGGAAACCATGAACCATTATAATCATGGACTATGGACAAAGATCCATTTTAAAAAGTTCTTTTTGGCTGCTAGATTCATAGCAGACCTTCCACTCTTTTCCCTTCAATGCACCCTCAGGTACCAAAGTTGCTAAGTTCTGCCAGCTGCTCCTTCCTCCTTATCCCTTACAGCCCTAAACACTTCTCAGGGGATGATTGCAATGGTCTCCTAACTGGTTTCCCTACCTCCAGGCCGACCTCCTCTACCCAACAAGCTTGATCTTGTTTGATCTTCACAACATGTCTGCAAGTAAGCAAAGGATCAATCCTTATCTCTGTTATGCAGGTGAGAAAACTCTGATGCTATGGAGCTGGCTCATATAGGCTCATGAAAGCCAATTATTAAAATTTCAGGAATTTTGCAAGCCAATTAAACACAGCCACTGTTAAAAATTAAATTATTCAAACATAATTGATATTAAAAACAAAAGTAATACCCTCTCAAAACTCACCACTTCTTAAGAATCTTACTGTTATTACTTACCTGTACTCTTGGGGTTGTCATTGTACATGCATGATGAAACTTCTACATGAGGGTATGCTACTGCTCACCTCTATCTGCATTCAGTACAGTCAGGTTGGTAGACTGAAATTAGCCAGGGTGGGAGTATTTACGCTATGGAATTTGGCAAACCCTACAAATTGGGACCTAGATTTATTGTTTCGTTGATTATCTAGATTTAAGAAAGTGATGGAGAACAATGTTAATTATTCACATTTAATGTGTGATATCTGTAGCTATTACACTGTGAATAGCATAAAATTGAAGACATATTCTTTCAGTATTTGAAAACTGTTTTCTGATTCAGCAAAAAAGTTACCTCCATAATTGAACTTTTCTCTTACATTGACACAGAGGAAAATATTAACCAACATAACAATAATTACACTCCTTGATCAACTGAAACCACAGGTTGGCAACCCATTCGAGTTTGGTAAAAAAAAAAAAAATCAATGAAAGCATCCCATGAGAGTCACTTGGTTACACAGAATTTGCAACTGTATATTATTATTTTTTGTAAATCGTGTGGTACATATTCTTTACATCAGCGTCAGCTATTCAACATTTATCAGCACACCACTAGACCACATTCACATGCCATAACGTAAATATTCACTGGAAGCCAGCGGGGACAGTTTGGTGATGAAGAAATGACACGGTCACGGTCACACATCACAATCGACATAGGCGGGACCAGAGCCGGAGTTACTGCCTAGACCAGCGGCTCTCTCCGAGGACCAGACCAGGTTCCCAGGGCCGATCCACCTTACTCGAAGGAGTTGCTTCTGCCTGAGCGCCCGGGAAGTGAAAAGCAAGGGTCGGGGCAGGGAACCAACGGCCAGGCGAGCAGCAGTTCGCGGCCAATAGACGCCCGGGCTGCACACAACGTCACGCTCCGTGAAGGCTGGCGCGAGCACGCCCTGGAGAAAGGGGCGTGATCACAGTCTCCCGGAAGTGACGCCTCTGGGCGGTCCTCCGCGGCGGCGGCGCGCGGCCTGGGCTCGCGCTGGGCTCCGTGCGCCCCCCGCCCCCCTCTATGAGGCAGAGGCCGCGGCCGCCGTTAGTGCTGTCGCTCCGGGGCCCGCGGCGGGCGGGGCTCCGGCGGGGCCCGGCCTAGTCTCCACCCCAGCCCGGCTCCCAGCCGCCCGCCCTCCCTCCCTCTCCCCGATGCAAGGGGCCGAGCTCCGGGATGGTGAGGCGGCGGCGGCGGCGGCCGCTTCGTATCGCGTCTTGAGCCGCCTGCTCGGCTATGGAGAAGCGGCCCCCGAGCCAGGCCCGCCGCCGCCGCCCCCGGGCCATGGCCCCCCGCCGCCACCCTTCCTCGCGCGGCCCGGTCCGCGGGGCTCCCGGCCGCCGCAGCTGATGGTGTTCCGCAACGTGGGTCGGCCGCCTGAGGAGGAGGACGCCGAGGTGGCCCCGGAGCCGGAACCCTCGGAACTGCTGTGTCCCCGGCACCGCTGTGCCCTGGACCCCAAGGCCCTGCCCCCGGGGTTGGCGCTCGAGCGGACCTGGGGCCCGGCGGCTGGACTAGAGGCGCAGTTGGCGGCTCTGGGGCTCGGACAGCCGGCGGGGCCGGGGGTCAAGACGGTCGGTGGAGGTTGCTGCCCGTGCCCGTGCCCCCCGCAGCCGCCCGCTCCGCAACCCCAACCGTCTGCTGCCGCCCCACAAGCCGGGGAGGACCCCACGGAAACGAGCGACGCGCTGCTAGTCCTGGAGGGCTTGGAGTCGGAGGCCGAGAGCCTGGAAACTAACAGCTGCTCGGAAGAGGAGCTCAGCAGCCCGGGCCGCGGAGGAGGAGGGGGCGGCCGGCTTCTGCTGCAGCCCTCAGGCCCTGAATTACCTCCGGTGCCCTTCCCGCTGCAGGACTTGGTCCCTCCAGGGCGCCTGAGTAGAGGGGAGCAGCAGCCGCCGCCTCCCCCGCCCCCTCCTGGGTCCCTCCGGCCACTCGCAGGCCCTTCTCGGAAGGGCTCCTTCAAAATCCGCCTCAGTCGTCTCTTTCGCACGAAAAGCTGCAACGGTGGCTCCGGTGGTGGGGATGGGGCCAGCAAGAGGCCTTCTGGAGAGCTGGCTGCTTCAGCTGCGAGCCTGACAGACGTGGGAGGCTCTGCCGGCCGGGAGCTGGACGCGGGGAGGTGAGACTGGCTAGGGGGGCTGGCTGACAGTCTTCCTTTTTTTTGTTTCATTTTCCTTTTATTCTGCTAACAAGATCCTGACAATTCTTATGATAATGGTCTTTATAAGGGGGCAGAGACTTGGGGCTAAGTGAGATGCTCATTAGGTCAGAGCTAATTATGGGAGACATCTTTCGCTCTTAAGAGTTCACTCCCTGTGACACTTACCGGCTTGTTAGCATCTCTCTAGCTGGGAGATGATTTGAAAACATTCCCCCACTTGTACCCTCGCCAAGCTTTTAAAGTTTTTACAAGGTGTCTGTCTACCATTACTCCTAGCAGGGAGGTTGCTGGAAATGTTTGACTTTTGGGACAAAAAGTTGGTGTTGGATTTTAACTGCCTTGCTTTAACTCTGTGTACCAGTACTCCACCTCCTTCACACCCATGCATACAAATGATGTAACAGACTTCTGCATTTGCAGGCCCACAAATCAGTTGGGCATCTGTCTTCAAAGTTTTCATGTTTTCCTGATTGATCTCTTAGATGTCCTTGGTATATCAAGCCTGTGTTCTGACCACTGTCAGTGTTAATAGAAAATAGCTTTGCTCTCAAGCCCATATGAAAAGTATGAGATACAGGCATTGGTGCATGAGTTCTAGGCCAGTTCATGAAACTTCCAAACTTAGACATTGAGTCTTTTCTGGCATTTCTGAAGAGTGCACAGCTCCCTTACATCTAGAGTATATTGATTTAGAAAGCTGTCAACTTTTGTGTCAGTGAAATGAGACTTCCCATGAAATGAGACTGACTTCCCATGTGGTAACTGCCATTGTGGTTTGTGCTGCTTTCTTAGAGAGATTGAAATTGATTTTGGTGCAGCTTATGCAACGTTTTCTTGAAACATACCCACAGCCACAACCCAAGGCTGAAGAACAGGTAGATAAGTAAATTGAGAACTTTGTGCACTGGAATCATGTGGGGAGCTTTGGGAAAAGATCAGAATGTTTGAGGGCTCAACAATTTGTATTTTTAAAAAACTCCCCAGTTGATCTTGAAGTAGGATCTGGACTGGGAACCATTCCTCCATGGACTTGTCTTTTCAGTAGAACTTGGGTACTCCAAAAGGAAGGCATGAGGTCAGATTGACTTGGCTGTCCTTTCTGAATGTCTGTACCAGGGGCTCATCTTGGGGATCACCTCAAACCCAAACTCCCTAAAGCAGTCATGTCCAATTTGCGGCCCAGGACAGTTTTTAATGTGCCCCAACACATATTCTTAAAACATATGAAAAAATTTTGAAACCCCTTTTTTTTAACTTGTCAGCTATCATTAGTGTATTTCATGTGTGGCCCAAGACAATTCCATTATGGCCCAGGGAAGCCAAAAGGTTGGACACCACTGCCCTAAAGAAACCAGTAGGTTGATGCATATTGTTGCTTCCCTTTCTGCATTTGCCTCCCAATGAATTCATGCTTGAAAAGTGCAGCTACTAAAGCAGCTTTTTTTGTAGTAGGTTCTGCATTCGATGCTCCACTTAACCAATATAGATGAAATAAATTTTCATCAGATGGGGTAGGGCAGGGCTGAAGCTGTGGGTAATGATATAGGATAGATTGCTGATTTTCTTGTGGTGTGTCTTACCTTTGTTCCATCTTGACCAGGACTTGGTCTAAGATTCCCTAGCCGCCAAATATGAGGTGTGGCGTGAAATTAGCTGCTCTTTCTGATAGATTAGGAAGAGGAAAAGGCATAAAGCATTACACCTTTTTTGCTTTTCGAAGCAGAATTTAATGGTCATTGGCTGCTCTGTCACCAACCCTCACACTAAACACAATACAGATTGCTGCTGCTGACCAAATTAGTCTGTAGCTCCACAAAGCTTAGTTCAGGGCACTGGAGAATTACATTTTTTGGTCCAGGGGGTTTTTCTGATGAATTAGAGAAGAGCTAGGTATTTGTGTACGAATGTTTGCTTGACTGCTGTCAGGAGGCAGCATGCTGGACAGAGAATGTGAACGTCTAGATTCCATTTAGAACTCCAGCATCAGCTGTGGGATGCAGGCCAATTTTGTCTTATTCATGATTCCTCCTTTTTATTCATCAGTAAAACAGGCATGATTCCTGTCTTCTTCTTGTCCTTACAGGAGGAGAGTGAAGACAAGAGAAATTGAGATGGAATATTTTGTGATTTTGGAGAAGTAGTAAGATTGAACTGGTGATTTTTTTTTTTTTAAATGCTTAGGATTTGGTGCTGTTAGATTTCCTTGTTAGCTTTTACACAGCTTACTATGTGCCAGTCTTGCTGGCAGCCTCACAGCTGTGAGAGAAACTTGGTAAGTCTGGCCAGGGTGGTTGTGATTTCTGTGGATCTATACCTCCTAAGTTTGCTCTGTGGGGAGGAAGGATGAGTTTGGATTTTTAGCTTGTTCTCTTGTTTTCATTTGGTAGGACCTGGAAGCTGTGAGAAATCTGTCTGTTGCCAGAAGTTATATGTCTTCCTCCTCATTGTTGATTGGAGCTAATTACGAGTCTGCAGTCTTTGCCGTATAATTTGGAGCTTTTACAGTAACCTCTGGGCATGATTCTCTCTGCTTTTCTTAACATCTGCCTTTCCCACAGCTATCACTAGAAAGTACTTCCTATAGTAATTTTATAAGGCTTAATAACAGTTTCCAAATTTTAACAGTAAGCAAAACTTTAGTTCCTTTCAGGTGCTTTAGAGTCTGCTAAGTGGACTTGCCTGCATATTCTGAGTCTTAAGTCTAGTATGAGTTAGCTTAGAGAACTCTTTTCAAGTGAAGGAACAAATGGGCCCACCAGCTAATCAGGTTTCTGTTGTGGAGAACTGAGCTAAGCCTTTAACACATATGTTGGAATTCACAGAGCTGGGCTTGATGCCTGTGGGCTTCAGTGTAATATGGAATTGCTATTTCAGGAAAACCAGTGTCTATTTCACATATGTTGAGCTGATTGTCTTCCTTTGTGTTTGGTGAGAAATGGCACTTGATCTGACCTCTTTTGAATCATCACACAATACATACTTGGTTGGAAATGGGTACTTTGTTCATTTTGCAGGGTTTATTATTTTTTTTCTGAGTTAACAATTCAGGCTATTATAGGTGGTCTTCATAGTTGTGAGGTAGAAAATGGAAGACGGTTCTGTAGTGGTTTCCTGTCTATTTGGGGGAAAAAAGATAAAATTTTGGAAAGTAGGCAGGCTGCCTTGGCATCAGTTTGGTGCCCTGCCGTTGTGGACAGACCTGGCAGGCGTGAGAAACCCTTTTCTCTGTTTTCTTGGGTCTTTGGGTCTAAGGGGGTCTTTTTGAGAAATAACATGGCATGCTGCGAGCAGAACGATTTTATAGTGTGGTCACAAAGTTCTGACTTTATGTTTGGGTTTTGGGTCCATACTTGGTTGATCTTTTTAACTATTTTTCGCTAAGTGGTTGTGGCTGGAAGCTCCCTTTTGGAATGAGCAGCCTGGCTTCAGAAATCTCTTCTCTGTCCATTTGAGTCTTGTGTCTTTCACTCCTTAATATTTTTCCCACTAACGTCATTCCTAAGGTTTTAGACCTTGGCCTACATCCACCTCTTGGCTTTTCCCTGGTAGTTGCCTCCATAGGTTCTTTAGTTGGTTTATGATGGAGTTTTGGATCTGACCTTGCTACACAGATGTCTGTGTATTGGAACTAAAAATGAACACATGGTTTTTGTGCCTGTAGTACATGAACAGACACTGGCTTGTGACGTGTTGGAAATGGCACAGGCTGGCTGACTTGGCACTGTGTGCTTTAGCAGGGGCAGAGGTAAATTGTGGCTGCAAAACCTAATGTTTGGACGTCCTGCTTCGGAAATTAACTTTAGAAAAGGACATGTGTAAGTCTTAGGACATCAGTAGAAGGAATTTACAGACATAGGGAAGGCATTATTGTTTCATTGTTTATATTTTAGGTTTCAAGGACTTGAAAAGTGGCCAGTAGTTGTATTAATGTATTGTCCACCTTTCTAGTCTAATGCTTTTTAACTCCCTTAAGTCCCACAAATCTGTTGTCATACGATTAGTAATTTACAGAGTGGAAATAGACAGAGGCATTCTATTTCTTTGTTATCTGCAGCACAATCAATGCATAGTTGATACAAAGGACTGCTTAGCCTCAAAGACCTTTGGTTAAGGTCTTCTGCCACCCCTGTACTGTTCTGCCACCTGAGGCATAGCCCACCAAATCCTATCCTACCCCTCAAATCTTTCTGCTGTAAAAATGTAAGTGGCCCACTGACAGAGTTACAGTGGCTTAACTTTGTATCCTAATGCTTGTCAAGATGATCTGGGGAGGAATAAAATAACATGGGAATGTGGTATAGAATGGTTGCTTACAAATGCTACCTGGAGTTGTGTCATTCATGATGCTCTCCAAAAAAACAGCATCTCCAGTTTAGAATGGAATTTTATCATTTTAAATGTTTCATATACACAAAAGGAGGTGAATAAAGTGTATGCACTATAATAATAATAAAATGCATACCTAGGTACTCATCACTAAGCTTAGCGAATAGAATGTTATCAGTTACCTTTGAAGACCCCTGTGTGTTGCTTCCTGATTACATCTCCCTCCTCCCCCATGTATCCACCAACCTTAATTTTGTTAATCATTCCCTTGCTTTGTTTTTTTTATAGTATGGCTGGATTGATTGGTCTTTACATGAATGACTGCCATTAGAATGCTCTCAGGATCCTTGAGTCAGAAACTGCGTTGGATTTTCAGTTAGACAGCATCTCCCTGAAGAGAGAAGGAAGCACTCATATTTATTATTATTAGCCTTTCAGCTTTTTAGACCTTCTACTTTTCCAAGCTTCCAGCTCTGAGGGCCCCTTATTTGCCAGAAAAAAAAAAAATTCCAAAACCATCTCAGGGCTCTCAAGTGGCTCTGCCTGAGTTTAGATTCATATGTATTTCTTTTTCTAGATCCTAGAAACTATCATTTCCTTCTTCAAAATGCTGAGGGAGGGAGAGACGATAAGCTGGAGTGAGAAGGCCTCTGCAAGCTGTGTGCATTTGGGTTCTGCCATTTTTCAGTGCTTGGCACTGAAGAGATTCGTCCCCAGCATGGGCAGATGGCAGAGTAATGCAGCTTCCTTTGAAAAGAGGCAAATGGCCAAATGGCTGAGGTGCGAACCCTTTGAAAGGCCAGTGCTTTTAGGTTTCTACTTGCTGAGTTTAATGTTGTAACCACAGTTACCAAATAAAAATCAGCTGAAGGTCTTCAGTCTTAAAGTTCATGTCTACTGGAATTAACTTTTTATTCCAGCCTTCTAGAGTATTAGAACTAAGATGCAGACTGTCATGAGCAACTTTTATAAACAGAGAGACAGTGTGTGCTTATGTCTTGATGCAGCCCCCTCTCCTGTGCGTGCCGTGGGTAGGACATTCACAGTGGGCATCATCATTAGATTTCTCAAGTCTCAGCTTGGAGGAGGTTGCGGAGGGAGTGTGAGACAGGTCAGGAGAGGGAATCCAGCATCTTGGCTGTTTCCAAGTAAGGTCTTTTTATTTTTTTTCCCCAAGTAAGGTCTTCGTGGTATGTTTTTGAAATTTGTTTGGAGTGATTTCTAAGAAGCTCAGATGTCTCTGTTAAAACGTAAATGCATAGAGATCTTCTAAAATAATAATTTAAAATAGGATTTCAATTTGGATTTTCTTTGCTTCTGCCCTCCTCTGTTGGTACAGTTGAAATTTCATTTAGTCCTTTGGGTGAGAGTGATTTTTGCAAGATGAGCCAGCTATAAGACCTAAGGTCTGGAATCAGGCACTCATTTCGGGGGTGGGATTTTTTAAAAAGTATGGTTTATTGAGGTATAATTTACATACCACCTAAAATTCGCCTTTTTTTTTAGGTATTCAATTCTGTTAATTTTGACAAGTATATATAGTCGTCATACTCATAACGTCTACCACAATCATATATCATACTTTCTTCACCTCTGCAAGTCTTCCCTAGTAGTCACTTAGTCATCCTGAGGCGAGTTTTTTGAGCTTAGCACATTTCTAGCCAGAAAGTTAGAGTCTGGATTTCTTTAATTTCTCTCTGAAAAGGCAGTTGAAATTGGTACAAAGTAGAGTTAACCTTTTTGTATTTTTTCATGGGAGATCTGGGTTTTCCAGCTGGTTCTCTGGAGCAGCATCATGGAGAAGTCATGGGGACAGCTATGTGACTGGCAGTTTAGAGAGGGGAAGGGGGGCCATTTTTGGGTGCCGGCCAAAGATGACCTGAGGAAGCCCCCTTGTTAGCCGATGGCTTTGACCTATAGCTTGGGGGCATTCGTGCAGAAATCAGAGGTTTTAGTGATTAAGATTACATGTGCATCTGATAGTACTGGTCTCAAGTCCAAATATGTTCCCTGGTTCACTTTGGGACCTCCTGTTTCTAGGGACAGGTTCAGAGGGAAGGCTCTTGCTCTTAGATGGCACCTGCTCAGGTCAAGAGCCTCTGCATCCAGACCTCCTTCCTCTAGAAGCAGACTTCCTCATTACCTCTCAAGATGTTTTACTCTTTTAACATGCTAGGTATGGAGAGATCCAAAGGGATTTCTCATTGCTTTGTAGGCTGTTGAATTCTGTAATTCTCTAGTTTAAGAAATTGCCTTGGGAGTTCCCTGATGGTGTACCGGCTTAAGGCTTTGGCACTGGTGCTGTCAGCGCTGCGGCCTGTGTTCGATTCCCAGCCAGGGAGCTACCCACATACCAAAAAGCAAAAAAGAAAAGAAAAAAAAAAAAAGAAATTGCCTTAATTATTTCATTCTCCCCGTTTAAATTTTAGGGTTTATTACAAAAGTGTTATTGACAATGACTAGAGTTTACTTTGTTTTTCTATGCTCCTGGAATTGAGTGTTGTAGTGATTTAAATGCATATGTATTCATTTCTCTCTGTGTGCTTTCTTGCCCCCCTAGGAAACCCAGGTTGACAAGAACTCAAAGTGCCTTTTCTCCAGTCTCCTTCAGCCCCCTGTTCACAGGTAAGGGTGAACTCTTTCTTTTTCTTCTGACATCTGAAAGCAGGAGTGTTCTGAAACCTGTCAGGAAACACTTGGAGATGTATTGCAGAGGGAGCTTCAGGCATGTCTGCAGTTATTTTCTTCATTCCGTGCCTGCTGAGTTTGGGATGAGGCTATTTTTATGGTGTGAAATGTGTTCTTGACTTTGGATGCTTTATAGTTTGAGTAGTGACTGCTTGCTGGTAATTAGGTGGCCCTGATAGTTATTCAGTGCTTAGTTCAGGGTCATCACATGTAAATTAAAAGGAGAAATCACAAATTTATAGGCTCACAGTGTATAAAGGACTGTCTAGAAGTCATACAAGTCCTGTCTCTGCTTGCAGGGGAGTTCATGGATTATCTGATAAACAAGACCCATGATTATCTGGTCTATTTTTAAAGACTTTGGGCAAAGGAGATTACATGAACTCTTGTCTTACCCATTTTAGGGGCTAGCAGGTCTTGCAGCTGTTAAGAGTTCTTCATTGTATCTAATTTAAGTCTCTCCTCTTATAGCAAGGAATACAGTTGCTAAAGTAGGAAAGCCGTTGAATGTCCTTTGGGCAACTGCCTTCTCGTTAATGGGGAACTTTTTCAGAGAGGGAGACTGCTTGTTATGTCACATGTGAAGTTCCTGCTTGAATAAGCTGTAGAAAAGGTCTCAGAAACTGAGTACTCATTGGTTGTGGCAGAGAAGCCTTTAAAAAAATCCCAATTTCAAACTCTTTTGGAAATTGTATCCCTTAAAAAGGTGATTGGAAAAATTATGATTTGGAAATGGACATTTCCAGATGTTAAGCGGATTAGTGGGACACCCATTACTGCATAAATGTCCGTGAGCTCTCAGAACAAGTGACTTGGTGCCTGTAACAGGCACAGGTGGAGAAGGAGGTTTGTGTTCTTATCCCAGCCCAGAATTAAAGAATCTTATCCTGTAGCAATGTGTCTTTCTAGTTAATACAGTCATACCTTGGTGCTCAACTGCTTTGAAACTCATCGAATTTGGTACTTGATGCATTTGACGTGAAAATTTTGTCCTGGTACTTGTTGTTTGTTTGGTACTTCTTGTGTCTCCTGGAACCAATTAATGATGAGTACCAAGGTGCCACTGTAATTGTTTCCTCTCTAAAGTATGGAATACCCACATTTGTAGTTTCAGGTTTGGTGTTCTTGCTTCAGATGGCCTTAGCTCTTTTGAATTACATCTTTTTATTGAGGTGCTACACCTATAATCTAGATGTCTCTGACCCTTCAGGAAACATACTTATTTCCATTCATTGCGTTGCTCTGGGCAGGTAGGCTCTCAGTTACTAAGCTGTGTGATGAGTCCAATACCAGCTTCCTAGAACTTCCACTGATGACTTTTAGAAGAGAGTTTCTGCTTATCTTAATTAGTGTTCAAGAACTTTATTTAAAAAAAAAAAGTGTAAGAGTTCCCTGGTGGTGCAGTGGCTAGGCTTCAGAGCTCTTAACGCTGCAGGCTGGGTTCGATTCCCAACCAGGGGACAGCCACCAAAAAAATGTATTAGATTCTGAAAGCCCATCTCCTGACCTTTAAGAGACCTCACTTCTTTAACTGGGAAATAATAAAATTCTAGCTGAGATGCTAATTCAGCCTCCTAAATAAGAAAAAGATGTTGGAAATAACACCCTAAGCTCTAAATTAGAGAAATCTTGAGTTCGGACTTGTGGATCAGACCTACCAAAGTAAACCTATTCTTGACTGTCAACCTTAGTTCATAAAGTACCCTTCATCCTCTGATGACTCAATGGAAAGAGAGTAGATGGGCTTGAGTGGCAAGAACGAGTACATATGGCCGAGAACAGAACTGCGTGACATGCTGGGAAGAAAAGAGAAACCACATGCCACTCCCCCTATCAGGTTCCTACTGAGAAGCTTCCTCTAAGCTTACCTGCCTCTTGGTTGACTGTGGAAGTAGTTATTATGAGGGTTGTAAATGCACTTGCAGCCTTGTCGCCTCAGCTATTAGGAATTAGTTAATGACTGAAATGGTTGATTCTCTAATGAGTGAGTATTCTGAAAAATCTAGACTTAAAAAGCCATTTAGGAAGAAGTTGGGGCCATCCTTGGGACCTTTATCTGTGTTTGGCTTACCATGCAGTTCTTAAATTTTTCTGGCACTTACTTTCCATCTCCATTTGGGCTTATAACAAGTTGCTTGCCTTGCTCCCTAAGGCAAAAATTAGTATATGAGTCTAAAAATAAACAGTGGGAATTCCATTTGAATAAAGAAGACCATTTGTTGAAGGTTATATTGTCAGTGGCAGAACCACCATTAATTGGCTCTTCCACTGTCAATTTCATGTTTTTGTCCTAAAGAATCCTTGACCTTTAACAGGGCAAAGAAATACTAGAATTTCAAATGGACTTCCCAGCCGTTTGTGGGTGATTACAACCCTGGGAGCATTAGATTTTGAGCTTTTTGAGAGCCAGGGATGTCTAGCTTCACTTGCTTGCCCTTTGCTTGCCTTTTACTTGCCCTTTGCTTGCCCTTGCTTCTGGCCTCAGCTTTGGGCAAGGTGCTTCTGTAACATGCTTGCTCCGTGAATTCCTCAGGTGAAACAGTGTCGCTTGTGGACGTGGACATCTCTCAGCGGGGCCTGACCTCTCCACACCCTCCAACTCCCCCTCCTCCTCCAAGAAGAAGCCTCAGCCTCCTAGGTATACACTTGTCCCCTCTCTACCTTCTTGTCCTAGTGGGAGTGGGGGAGCTCTAGAGACCTGCTCTTCTTTGCCAGGAGCCAAACAAGCTCCTCCTGAGTTACTAACGATGACCCAATTATTTCCTCCTGTCTCTTTCTCAGCACCCCTGTCATCTCCCTAATGGGTTGAATGGGTCTCTTACCTGCATACCGTAGCAGTTACTATTCATATATTGATTAGATCTGTTTTTATTTTACCCTGAATCTATAGGTAGTAGGATGCTTTAGGAATATCCTTACTTTTCTGCTTTTAAGCAAAGGAAACCCCAGGTTAAGATAATAGTTGCCCTCTGTGCAAAAAGACAGGGTGACAGTCAGGCCATCTTGTCCTCTGCTTCACCTTGCTCATGCTGTGCTCATATTTCTGAACCTCTTGCTTTTGTTCTCTCTTCTAGATGATATCAGTGGGACGCTGCCTACGTCTGTCCTTGTGGCTCCGATGGGGTCTTCCCTGCAGTCTTTCCCCCTACCTCCGCCACCTCCACCCCATGCCCCAGGTTAGCTTAGCTTAGAGGCAAGATGTGTAAGAGTTAGGAGTACAAAGTGAAAAACTTTGGAAGGACAGGAGGATTGTATTTATGTAAATAACAGAATTTAGGAGAAAGCTTAAATTTCATCCCCTTGGCTAGACTGTAACTACTTGGAAATGAGGCCAAGAACTGCTTTTCCTAACTGTTTTCTTTATGGAGTTGAATCTGATTTTCGTTAGAGATAAAAGACTATTGAATTTTTTTTGTCTTTTTGCTGCTGAGACTGTTTAATCCTTGAATAGACATCACTTAGGAACCTACCTTAATTTCACAATAGTGAGGACGTTGATAGTTTTCAAAGTTCTGTGGTTTTTCTAAGCTTTTAGTATTGACTGCAGCCTTGAAAATAAGTACCAAGCATTTAGTAGCCCATACCTGCTTTGCCAGCCTCCAGTACCCAAGGAATAAAATGAATGAAATCGGCATTCTTTGCTACTTGCCTGGCAAAATCGTTACTTCCTGGGCAAGTAAGTCACTATTTCCAAGGCTGCTTTACCGGCACTTCACCTCGAGGTGGGAGAAGTTGGAATCGCTCTAGGCTGGTGAAAGTCCTGAAGTAGTCACCTTAGTCAGGTTAGTGAGCAGCTCCCTACCCCCTTTCCTGGGGTTCACTGCCCCCATCCATCCTTCACAGCTCACACAAGCCTACACTGCTTTTTGTTCCAGCCCATCCAGCTCTTTCCCACTGCTTTGGCTTCCACCCTTCCCAGCTTAGCTTCTAATGCTGTGCCCTTCTTCAGTTAGCATCTTTGTTTTGGGGGGAAGGGTATGCTTATGGTTGGGAGCATGGAGGGTAAACAAGTGACCACCACTTTCTTGCCCTGTAGATGCATTTCCCCGAATTGCTCCCATCAGAGCAGCTGAATCCCTGCACAGCCAGCCTCCCCAACACCTCCAGTGTCCTCTCTACCGGCCTGACTCGAGCAGCTTTGCAGCCAGCCTTCGAGAGTTGGAGAAGGTAGGTGGTGCCTGAGCACTGGCAGCTCACCCCCTCTCCCACTCCCTAATTCTGTACCAGGCTCCCCTTTTATTATTTTTAGAGGAAGAGTAGTTTCTTTGCCTCTGTATTTACAGTGAAAAAGCAATATGCTGCTATTATCAATTCCATAAAAGATATCAAATTAAATCTTAGAAAAAAAATTGAACATGATAAAGACAGGTTGTGGAGAAATGTTTACATAGCCTAAGTTGATTGTGGCAGATTAACTGAAGGTCCCTATTCTTTGTATGGCCTTGGTAATGGAATTGTAAAATTAATTCTTCTGTAAATTTGAAGGGCTAAGAGTGTGATGAGCCTGATGTTCATTGCTAATGGTTGAGACACTTTTAGCAGCTTTTCCCCACTCAAATGTTTTGGAAGTGGAGGTTTCTCCTGTGGTGAGATACATTGTGCTGAAAACTTTGACATTTCTCTGTTCTATTAATCACTTAACTGCTTTTTGTCTTTGATAGTGTGGTTGGTATTGGGGACCAATGAATTGGGAGGATGCAGAGATGAAGCTGAAAGGGAAGCCAGATGGTTCTTTCCTGGTACGAGACAGCTCTGATCCTCGTTATATCCTGAGCCTCAGTTTCAGATCACAGGGTATCACCCACCACACTAGAATGGAGCACTACAGAGGTAAGAGATGCTAGTGTTGGAAGGAAACCTTCTTCCTCTTTTGCCTTTCTTTGCTTTTGCTATTTGACTTTTTCATAAGAAGAATTCATAAAAATGGAATTATGAATAGTGGAGAAAATCATAGACTCAACTGAATGCTGATATGGGCACTGGTTTCAATCTAGAAGAAATGTTGAGGGGATGGGTAGGGAAGAGAGTAAGGATTCCATTTTAAAGTACTCTCAGCATCTTGTCTCCTAAGTAGGAGGGCCCAAACAAGACTTGAGCAGAACAAAGCCAGTAAAACCATGCTCTTGGTAGAAGGAAGAAATAACCTAGACAAATTCTCCCAAGTTTCATTTATAATTAATTTTTTTTAAATGTATTTGGAATATTTTCAAGTGTACTTTTTTTTTTTTTTTTTGGTATGTGGGTAGTTCCCTGGCTGGGAATCGAACCCAGGCCGCAGCGTTGACAGCGCCAGCACCGAAGCCTTAAGCTACTACACCACCAGAGAACTCCTCTATAATTAATTTTTTAACATCTAGAGATACTTTCATCATATGAGCTAAATCATATATATGAAAAGGAGAATTTAGTGCTGATCCTGTGACTATTTTGTTCTGAATTTCTTTGCCTGATAATCACATCAGCTCTTCTGCCAGGCAGCATGGTGATGCTAATTACCTCTCTTGGTCAGTTTTGTAGTCTCTTACGAAATAGTCATCAAAACTCCTGGAATTTGTGGGATCAATGTGCTTTAGACTATCTACCTTCTCCCTTGGTGGTACCTCCTCCTTCATGGTCATATTGTGCTTAATGTTGCCATCATGTCGAGAAGATGACTTCTTAAACTGCTGTCTGTATTGAATTTGCACTGGGACATTCTGTACTTGACTTGGACCAGAAATTTGTGATGGTCATTGGTGGTGGGGCTGGGTAGTATATAACTTGTCAAAATACCTGCATATGCTACAAGTTTAAAAAGTGTAGAGAACTTTGGTGAGTTTGGGGGACTTGCCCCTCCCATCCCTCACATTATTCCCAGTGGAATTGATTACCTTAAATGAGCTGTATTAGACATTCATCTCAGAGTCTCTTTCATGCTCTTTTCAGGTAACACCATGTCTTTCCTGCTCTCATCCATACTTTGCTGGATTTACTTGGTTTGCTTCTCTTGTGAGGCAGGATGTAGCTGTTAAGATCAGCATAGCTTTGTCCATCGTTTACTCTGCCCCCACTGTTGCCTTAGAGATGCATGAAGGGAAAGGAACTTCAGTCCAAAGACCTGAGAATGAGTTAGATAACTGTGGGATAGACTGCTTCCTATTTTCCTGCTGCTACTAAAAGCAAAAATCAGACAAACAAAATGCAAAATGAAGCATTTCAGAGTGAAGTACTTTTATAAACCTATTAAAATGGTAAATGATTAGGCCACGGGAACGATGAATAAATGCTTGACCTCTAGGTTCCTGATAGGTAAGATGCCAGGAATGAGAGAGCTTTTTCAAATGATTCTCCAATTACTTTTTATTCAAAGGGACTTTTCTTCTTTGAATAAATGGAATTTTTAATAGAAGCTCTGTGGGCCTTTTAGTTGCCAGTTTGTAGTGGAACATTTGTCTTAGTCTTTTTAAGTGATACTGTAAGCATAGCTCTTAGAGAGACTCAAATCTGCAGTTCTCTTGAGTGATTTAGTATCCCCTTTGTGGGTGCCTTAGTTTTAGGGGTTTTTGTATTTTTTTAAGTCATGAGGGTTCAGATTCCCTTTTACTTTTGGGATTCTAAAGTTTGGAATGGGATCTCTGTAACATGTTGGGTATAGAATTTTAGAAGTTAAAAAAGAAAAGACTTAGAATTTGATTTTTTTTGGTATCCATCATACACATGAATGAGTGATACCCACAAAATTTTTCTACTTGTCTTTCCTTGACTATCCCATGAATACTTGAAGCCTTAGATCTTCTTGAGGGGATGTCATTTAAACTTACTTTTGCTATGGCAGTCTTTTCTTGTGGCCTATGATTTAAGAATTAGTGTTTATACTTGACAAATTTATTATTTAATTGTTTAACAAAAGCCTTGTAAGACCTAATTTATGCCTTACTAAAAGCAGCATCTTTATTTCTGTTACTTGTGGAACAAACAGAAACAGGTGGCTTTGGGGACCTTTGTCTGACTGAGCTTGCCTATAAACAACCCTCCCAACAGTGGGAATCATAAAATTGTTCAAATCAATCTCCTAGGTATTTTTAAAGTAAGTTTTACATTTTTATAATACCTCTCCTTAATTTTCCATGGCAGGAACCTTCAGCCTGTGGTGTCATCCCAAGTTTGAGGATCGCTGTCAGTCAGTGGTAGAATTTATTAAAAGAGCTATCATGCACTCCAAGAATGGGAAGTTTCTCTATTTCTTGAGATCCAGGGTTCCAGGTAAGGCTGTAGTTATTATAAAATTATTGAACTTACTTGAGTATGGTTCAGTATGATATCAAAGTGCACCCTCCCCCCCGCCGCCCCCCCCCGCCAAAAAAAGGCCACAGTTACTTAAAGCTTTTTATTTAGCTTTTATAACAATTACTCTTTCTAAAAGTCCAGTGGTTAATCCCTGCCCTTGAACATTAATCCCTCAATATATTGAAAAGGAATCTTTGCTTCTCTGACCACATAAATGAGAGAACTGATCCTGCCTTTGATGTCCAGGCATCATGTGAATATTGAATATTCAGAGATGTCACCATCCTTGTCCCTAATGTAGGCATCTTATGCTTATGTGTAAAACAGAGGTGAGAGCCTCAGGTCATCTCCACAGGAACAGGGAAGGTAATGGTGAGTGTCCAGGAGGTTGAACTCAATGGCAGCCTGCCCTGGATTTTGTCTGTGTTATACTGGACCAAGGGTGTCCAGCCTTTTGCCTCCCTGAGCCACATTGGAAGAAGAATTGTCTTAGGTCACACATAAAATACACTAACACTAATGATAGCTGAGGAGCTAAAAAAAAAAAAAGGTCTGTGCATAATTTTCATAATGTTTAAGAAAGTTTACGAATTTGTGTTGGGCCACATTCAAAGCTGCCCTGGGTCACATGGGGTCCGCCGCCACAGGTTGGACAAGCTGTACTAGAGTTTCTGTTAAAGAGTAGGTGTTTTTTGTGTGTCTTCTATCCCTACCAGTGTTGACTACAAAGACCTTTCTCCAGTTGGGAGCACTGGGCAGTTCCCATCCTTGCTGCTGTGGTTATCATGCCCTCCTGCCCACAAAGCATGGAGGTATTATACAATAGCTACTGAAGTGGGAGAAAAAGTGGTTTGGAGAAATCTGCTTTTATTGTGTTAGGAAAAGTGAAATGACAAGCACATTAATTGAGGCGTTTGTAAGATACAAACAGAACTTAAAATGAGAACGTCATGCTTTCCCATTGAATCCAACTAAGATTTTTAAACAAACAGGGCTCCAAGAAATTGCTCTAAAAAGAAGTTGCAGGGGGAGTCTCAGGCAGAACATCAGTAACAGGATTGAGCCAGGTTACAGGAATGTGTTTTATAATCTTGGTGATTTAAATAAGGCACGACAGGGTGCGAACCGTGTTAATTCTCACTTCATTTAGTATTTGCTTCAGTGCTGTCAACACAGTTGGGTCTCATGCAGTTGACTTGGTTAAAGGGAAAATTAGAATCCTTTCTTATAGGAATTTCTTTGCCTAGCAATTTTTAAGGTTTGTGGCTTTTGGGAGGTACTTATTTAACAAATTTTTATTTTCGTAACTCAGTATCAAAAAATAAGCCACATCTCTGCCCTCAAAAAGCTCATAGCCTCAAAGGGGGAACAGGTAGGAAGATAAAGGTAATAAATAGCACATATTAAATTCAATATAAGGCATGGCAGTGATCAATAAGGGCAAGCTAATAAGCTCTGTGGGTGAACCAGGGCAATCCTCTCAGACGATTCTGGAGTCTGGAGCACGTACCTACTTGTAGCATATTGAGAGATTTCATGGAACCTTGGACTCCTCAGGTATAGCTCATTTCATTCCACAAATGTGCCCAGTCTGCAGAAATTTTAACTAAAATTCTTAACAGTATTAATGGCTAGAGATTATAATAATTGCTGCTATTGAGTGTCCTATACCTGGTACTTTGTCAGGTTCTTTATTTAAATCTTAGGGGTTTTTCAGTTATTAGATTCGTCTGTTATTTACAGATAAGACTTTCCATTTTGCCAGAGAGGAAGCTGAGGCTGCGGCTCAAAAGTGAAATTACTTTAAAGGTCACTTAGCTGATCAGTACTGCAGTCAAACCCAGGCCCAACTAACTTCAAATCCTATGCTTTATTTACCACCACTCTGTTAGGGGAAGAAGTAGCATAAGCAAGTGGAAACTTGAGTTGGCTGGGATTTGTGGAGACTACATAAAGAAGACAGAATTATGTTTTATTACTAGGGCCTGTGGTGAAACTACAGGTAGGATATTGTTTGCATTTAAAATGTAATCAAGTTGAAAAGGCAGAGCAGAGTTAGTTTTGCCCCTGGACCCTAACTGACCTCTCTTTGAAGGATTGGGACAAAGAAGGCAAAGCCAGTGTTCTCCTTTGCCATTGTTTGCTGCACTCCTTTGCTTATCATAAAGGTCTAGGCATTCCATAAAATTGACTTATTAAGGGCGAAGATTGGCATAAGGAGAGGCAGTAATAGCATTTTATAGTAGTAGTAATAGGCTGAGCTGTGTCGGCCTGCACCAGGGATTTTAAACTCAGTAGATCTGAAAAAGAGCCTGTTTGTTCAGACTTTGCGATGATGATTAAATGAATTCCTACAAGGGGCCAGGCATTATTTCATTACCCTTACAAAATCCTTTGAAGAGGTATTATAGTCTCTTTCTGCCTCTTTCTCCCTCCCTCCCTTCCCCCTACTCTTTTCAACAGATTGAGAAACTGAGGTGCAATTGTACAGCCTAGGATGCAGTGTCAGGTTTTTCTGGCTCGGATCTAGAGCTGGATACACTGGCAGAGCATGCCAAGGATCATAGGAATCATAAAGCTAGGAATAATGGGAAAGTTCTCAGTGGTGGCAAATAAGCACAAGGAAATTAATTAGAATAAATTAAATAATTAGCACCTAGGCGAGGGATCCTTGGTAAGCATGATGGCTTGATTTCCCCTTGTCTCTTTTTATTGTTGTATTGGAACATGGCCATAACCAATCTGAGGTCACTGATTACATCTCAGTCTGAAGCCCCTAACACCAGGCAGCATTCTCAAAAAGAGAATGTGATTGAGTTAGCACCAAACTTCTGACCCTAGTAGAGCTAGAACTCAAAGTAAACATGTCTTCTTAGTTGGGAGACTCTTCATCTGTGAAGTGCATGAAGAGAAAATACCTTTTGTTTTTTAATCACATTTTGAATTAGATAACTCTAAGGAAATTAGCCACTTCCTTTTTTTGTAACCATCATAAAGCTTATATTGTTCAATGACATGTTTCTCCTATACTCCAGGGTTTCTCAGTTTAGCACTTTGGACATTTTGGGCTAGATAATTCTGGTCTTCAGGGAACAATTTGGTGTGGCGAAGACCTAGGTGTTCAGATGCTCAGACCTGAAAGAGATTTGTTATCCCTAACCTGGTTCACATTGGGGGAAGAGAAAATAGTGAGGGAGCTGGTAACTAATTTGTGCCCGGGACCCCTGGCGTGATGAGTAGAGGAAAATTCCTGACGGTCACTGTTCACCTGGCCCTTGCCCTTTCAGCTGCGCTGGTGTCTTATCTTGGATTTATTTCCATTTCTTTTTTTCTTTTTTTTTTTTTTTTGTAGTGTGTGGGTAGTTCCCTGGCTGGGAATTGAACCCAGGCTGCAGCGTTGATCGTGCCAGGGCCGAAGCCTTAAGCCACTACACCAGCAGGGAACTCCCTATTTCCATTTCTAAACTCTCCTGTTAACAGGCTCTGGATGTGAGAGCTCCAATCATTTGCTGTTTGGGGGCAAACAATAAATGGTCAGGTTGACACCAGGGAGTATCAGAGAATTAACAGATCTCAAATTGCTATTTGTGAACCTAAGGCCAAAAGAACACAATTGAATATGCAAGTATATATGGATATTGAAATTCAAGTGGGCAAACAATGAGATAATTATATGCTGCTGTTACCCTGATCTCTTTAGGCACAAATCATATACTATTGCATCTTAGGGAATAAATAATTTTTTTTTTTTTTTTTTTTTTTGTATGTGGGTAGCTCTCTGGATGGGAATCGAACCCAGGCCACAGCGCTGATAGCACCGGAGCCTTAAGCCACTACACCACCAGAGAACTCCCTGGAAAAAATAATTAGATACATAAATGACTTTTATCTTTGAAACATCATGCTGAATTTAGCAATATTACAACCAATCCCCAAAATCTTTGTTTGCTATAGTTTAATTTAGTAAAGAATATTTCAAAAACACATGAGAGAAAGGGTAAATTCAGAGAGGGATTTGAACCCAAAATCATTTTTGAAACCCCTTAAGTTTAAATACATTCAAAAGAGAAATCCATGTGGGAATTCTTTTTTTTTTTTTTTTTAAAGAGTGTGAGAGGAGAGGGCCAACCTCATGGGTGGAGGAGGGCTTCCGTGCTTCAAAATATAATGAGCCTTAGGCCTGAAAGAGTAGAAGTGAGGAGGGAACTAAGAGAAGCTGATCATGAAGCACGTTGCTGTGACTGTGCTGGACAGCCCCCCTCAGACACAGGGGTGGGTGCTCCCTCTGAGGAGACTCCCGGACAGGTTCCCTGCGCTAAATGCGTCCTCAGACAGCAGGTGTGCGAGGCAGGCTGGCTTTGTTGTTTATGTGCTATAAGCAAGTTATCCAAGCTCAATAGGCCTCAGGAGTTCCCTGATGGTGTAGTGGCTCAAGGCTTCAGTGCTAGCGCTGTCAGTGTTGCGTCCTGGGTTCGATTCCCAGCCAGGGAGCTACCCACATACCAAAAAAAAGCAAAAAAAAAAAAAAAAAAAAAGGCCTCAGTTTCTTCATATGTGAAACGGGGATAACAGTGGTGTCTATCTCAGAAGTATAGTTTTGAAGACTAAATGAGTTAAATGTTTTTAAGATAAGCTTACTTGTTTAGTAACAGTATAATATGTATTTTAATTATTTTGTTAGTTCATTTTAAAAAGTCAGTTGTCAGCAACCATGAAGAGGGTTTGGGAGACAATCTGCAAGCTCTGATTCTTTTCTTCTCATGCCTTGGAACAAAATTTTAAAACTGCTTGAAATTAAACTCCAAAAATAGTGGATATTTTATTTTCCAACAATAAATCTTTCAAAGATTTTGCAATTCAGGTTCTTTCAGAGAGCAGTTTGCTTATTTACTTTCCATAGCCCCCCTTTTTTTTTATTGAAACTAGGAGGTACTTTGTTCCTTTGAACATGTTACAGTGTCCCTGCCATTCTAGGTGTCTCCATTCTGTCGTGTTGACCTTTGGAGAGTTGGAATTTCCCAACACAGAGCCTGCTGGTAATTGATGCAATTTACGAGTGTGGGGCTCCTACTGGTCTGGCTGGCATCAGTCAGCAGGCACTTTTGCACTGAGTAGTACTAATTCCAGCTTGCCCAGGCTACTGTAGTTGCTTTTCTTTTAATAGCATCATCCTCTTTTTTTCTGTTCCTGTACCCAGACTAAAATTTCAGAAGCAAGAAGGGTGGTTGCGGGGTGGGAAATAAGAAGTCGCTAAACCTAATTGTCCTGGCTTTAAGTAAATGGCAGGAATGATAGGTTTGTAAACTTTGATACCAGCCTTCTGCTCACCAGCCTCTCCGATGGAATTTGCTGGGGACCCTGTTGAACAGCATTTTGAGTCCTCACCTTCAGAATACTGCTAGATGTGCTGAACAAGTACCTCCCATTCTCAGTAGGGATGCTTTCTGTTCTTGCCCTTCCCTGAGAGCCTCAGGCCTGGAATTGGCCACTTGGCTCCCAGCAAAGTCTCTAGCTTGGCATTTTTCATTGGGATGTTCTGAAGAGCAAGATTCTCAGCTATTAAAGAGTAACGCTAGGGAGGCCCTCGGCTGGGGAGAATAGATTCCCTTGAGTGTGAGATATGGTAGTGGCACTTCTGCAAATGGGAATCAGCAGTCCTTTGTGGAAGAGAGCTTTTGCACAGAACACATACCATAAATGAATTACAAAGAAGCCCAGTTTCCCTTCCCTGGACTCTCTTCATAAGGGAAATTGTCGTTAACTGCATTGTTCCCTCTGAATATTTCCTTGGTTTTCATTCTTAAAGGACTGCCACCAACTCCAGTCCAGCTGCTGTATCCAGTGTCCCGATTCAGCAATGTCAAGTCCCTCCAGCACCTTTGCAGATTCCGAATCCGACAGCTTGTCCGGATAGATCACATCCCGGAACTTCCACTGCCTAAGTACGATGGGGTCTTTAGGGCTGGGCCAGGAAGGAGGGTTAGTTACGAATGTTAGCGAGACCTGCAAGCTGATGGCACAGGCAGAGCCTGGAGATAGTCACAGGCATCCTCCTTTCCCTTCTCCAGTGGCTTGGCAGCTAACTCTAGAACTGTCACATTGCAGCCAGAAGGGAAGAAGGTGTGTGTGTGTGTGTGTGTGTGTGTGTGTCAACCTCCCTTGTGCAGTTTCTATGAAAGGTGGAGGGAAGAAGACAGAACTATAATAAATGAGAAAGTGTGAATTTTGTCACTGTAGCAGAGTCTTTGGTGTATTCTCAACCACTTAGACATTGAAAAGAAGAAAGGGTTGAACAGAGGTGGCCTTTCTTTTGTAATCTATGTAAATGACACTGTGTGTATCCCTCTTGTGTTTTTTACAGACCTCTGATTTCCTATATCCGAAAGTTCTACTACTATGATCCTCAGGAAGAGGTATACCTGTCTCTAAAGGAAGCGCAGCTCATTTCCAAACAGAAGCAAGAGGTAGAACCCTCCACGTAGCGAGGGGCCCCTGCTGGTCACCACCAAGGGTATGAGCTCTCTGCCACGCTCTTCCTGGGCAGTAGTCATCATGTATGGGCTTTGTCTCCTCCTCCCCACCCTCTAGCCATCCTGTGTGTGTAGCCCTGATCCAGGCATCTGTCCACATTTACCATATGTGATAATGGGATCCCCAAGGGGCACATACCCCAGTTGAGAGAAGAACAGATAAACAAGGGAGGCTTAAAGATTGTTCACCAAATAACATGCATGCTAACCACTGCATATGAAGATGGAGGACACTCACGTGTAGCTATGTGTGCAGATTCCTCTCATACTTTGGCCAGTCTCCCTGATATGTACAAATGACATATAAAGCAGGAAACCGAAGGGGAAGGAAACTTCATCAAAGGTAATACAGACATGCCTTTAATTGCAATAGGCATGCACTTCAGTGAGAACTCCACTGTGTCCCACAGCTTGGCATAGGGGGATGAGGAAAAGTAGCCCGCTCTTCTTTTTAGAGTGTTATTTAGGCCACTGAAAGTAAATTGTTCAGTCGAGTAAGTGAATTAACTAAATAATTCATTTATCTAAGAGGATATCCTCTCATTGATGCACTAGCTGAGCTCTATTCGTTTTCCCATAAAATATCTTGGAATACCAGTTCCTATAGATGAATTCTAATGTCTTTTAAATTTCATTAATGTGAACATTGAAAGGCAGAGGTGAATAGGGAACAAAATTGCCAGAGGATAGTGATTTGGGTAGTGTAGGTATACATGTAAGATCTCCCATTCTCATGGTACACTGTTGGGATGCAGTGACACCCCCACCCCTACCCTCCAGTCCTTCCTTAGTGTGGAGTGTCCTTTTTAAGCACTGAATACTTCTGCTTTTCTTAACCTCAGTTCCCCAGTCCCATCCCTCACCTAGAAAATTTTGGTCCTTGTAACTTCTTATTGGTGAGGCTGACTTTAATTGGAGCATTCTGAATGGGCCACTTGGGGAATTTCATGGCAGGGTGCTTGGGGTGTAACACCTTGAGCGGTGCCCTTCATAAATCAGAAGGTAGAAGCTGCACTGGCCTTTGTGATTATACTCCTATGTCAACCCTCTTCAATAGCCAGAGCTGCAGAGACCTACAGCTATTTCTAGCCAGGCTCTCAAGGGGTTATTTTAGGGGCTTGGCTCCATTTTTAATCCCTAGAGCAGGTGCCTCAAGGGAGAAGTGGTGGGGAAAGTAGGTAGAAAATTAGGGGTGAGGAAAATGGAAAAGGATCATCAGACAGTGTGGTGGAATTTATTTATTAGTTATTTTGGAACTTTTTTTTTAGCACCCAGGTCCTAGGCTGCTCAGGCCTCTCTGATAAAGGCTGTTGCTACATCCCGTGCCAGTTGCAGTGTTTGTGGAAATGTTTGCTAGCCAGGCTCCATTCCCCTCCAGAGGCTAGTTCTACTGTTGAATCCCTCTAATTATTTCCCCCCCCCCTTTTTTTTTGGCTAGGCATTTGGTTGCCAAGCTCCAATTTTGAGGAACCAGATGAAGCTACCATGAAATGAGGGGTGAGATAAAACAAGAGGGAATAAGAAGAGTTGGGATCCTCTGTGCAAAGACTTGGGTTCCCCTCACCACCCTGGGGCTTGGAAGAAGCACACAACCGTACTCTGAGTGGGGGCTCCACCTGTCGCATCTAGCCCCTCTGGTGTCTTGGAACTGGATGAGCTCCTTGGAAAACTGGAAGAAGTCTAAACACTGTTCCTTTTTCACAAGTTTGTTTTTTTCGTTTGTGTTTTTGTTGTTGTTTTTTTGATATTTACATTTCTCAGTATGGAAAACTCACCTTAAAGACAGCTGGGGTTTGTGCCTGTTGGATTGGAAGTGATGCGAAGGGTGAGCAAGTCCAAAGGGGGTCGGGGGACTGCCAGTGTCGGTCATGCAGCTGGTGCCAAAGGCAGACTGCGAGTTTTTACCATTTACCTTGAAGGAGGGAAGAGCAGGAGCCAAGTGCAAATGAAGTTGGGAGTTTCTGAAGGATGAGAAGCTGCTTCTCTTTTAAGTGTCAGCAGCTTCAGGAGGAGCAGGAAAGAAAGGAGGTGGGTGGTCTTGGAAGATTACTGGACAGAACCTGGCAGGTGGCCCCTGCTGGGGGGAGTAGTGACTCCTTGCATCCTTTCTTTTTGAGGCTTAGGAACCTGATTTCAGAATCACCTCTCATAGAAGCTGGATTCATTTTGTTTTACTTGATTCCTAAGCTCTGTGACCTCAAGTTAGCCCCATTCTTCCTCTGCCCTCAACCCGTTCCCCGAGATAACTGTACATTTCACTCTGGTCATGGTAATTCATTCCTATTGCCTCTGCCAGCTGTCAAGGCAATAGTAGTTCTCATCACCTGAGCAATTCAGAGCTCCAGTCATGGGCTGCTGAAGGTAATGGAGCATGCCTCCAGATTGTTAATGGCAAACTGTAGCATGACTTAGGAGTCAGTGTTACTTACTTCCATGTATCTGTCAGCAAGTGAGAAGGACTGTACAGGAAGGTGGGCAACGAAGCTATCATAGTTGTACTCCTAGGGAAAGCTCTCGAGTGTCTCAGCTTAATGGCTGGGAAGAGAGCATTCCATCTCACGTATTTAGGTTTATCACTGTCCTACGTCTGGAACAGGAGGTAGCAGGGGCTTCTATGTTGTCCTGTGTCCCTTCTGGCAACCCAGACGTTTTCCGAGTCAGATCCTGTTTGCCCTCCTTTCCCTGCGATGTCAGATGCTGATTGCAGAGCTGCCTATCTCCCAGGTGGAAGTGAGGAGGAAAGAGCAAAGCTCCAGTGCTTTTCAGTGGTCTTTAATTTTTTCTGAAGTGGGCCATTGTCAAATCGTACATTTTGAATTTGCTTTTCTGTAGAGTTACTCTGGGGAAAGTTTTGCTATTAAGATATGAAAATTGAGCCATTTGGTCTTTATTACTCTTTTGTAGTAAGTGTTCCATTAAATTGCCTCTTTTGGAACCCCTGTGCTTTATTATCTGCCTCATCTCATGAGATAAATAATACTGTCAGGTTTGTGGTTTCCTGATGGCTTGGGGTGAGGCCCCCATGACTTGTTAATTTATAGGACTGCCTCATCTGGAAGCGTCGGCCTTCTGCCTTACAACCTGCATGGAATGACCAGTCTTCCTTCTTTGCAGCTGCATAGGGAGGAAACTTGCAATGCTACTTGGTTCTAAAGAGGTGGCCCACTAAATGAGCTTTGTAGTATAAACACAGCCTACCACCTCTGATTTGTCAGGAAGTGCTGCTTCTCTCCTTAGCTTCCATGGTAGTATTACCAATCAGTTAAGATTGTGATCCTGGACATTTGCCTAACTTGTGAGTCTTGCCTCTTGAGGGTAGAGATGAACTTGCCATCTTGCATAAAGTGCCACCCACCCACCCTACCCATCCCTGTGCCCCTCACTGTAGAGCCTAAGGAATCCTGGAATCCATTGGGATCCTTGAGTGACTGATATGCAGCTATTTGGGAATTTTTTAAAAACATTTTCACTGCCCATAATTTTAAAATTATTTTTTAGTATATGTTTGTGTGGCTCTGGGCTAGGTACTGTGGAAAACACAGGAGTCAGAAGACATGGTATGTGGCTTTAGGGAGCTTTAAGGTGACTGCCTAACATGAAGCAATTGGAAAAATGACTCATGTGGCAGAGAATCAAAGGCTGTCTTTAAAGAAATTCAGAGTGGGTAAGATCAGGGTAGACCAGATGGTGTAAGAAAGCTCTGAGGCAGTGAGGCTTTGGCTTGTAGGCGAGGGCAGGACCATGAGATGAGAAACACATGAGCATGGAAGCAGAAATCTGCATGGTGTGTGCTAAGCGGTGCACAACCCCAAGTTAGAAGAGAAGAGAAGCATGTAAGAATCCCTTTCCAGTGCGGTGGTCTGGACTAAAACTTCCCAGTCATCAGGCTTGTGTGTCTGAATGCTGAGGGCTTATGAAGGTCAAGTGGGAGTCCAAAGCCAGAAGTCAGCAAGGTTCCTGCCACTGACCAAGGACCCCACTGTTCTCAGTGCAGCCTGAGTGAGGAAGGCAGAGTGCCTGGACCAACTATAGCATGGGGGAGGGGGAGAGGTTGCCACTGGAGAATTCCTACACTCAGGTACAAAACCAAACAAGCTGAGGAGGCTCAACCTCATCCCTGTCCTCCTTGCTGCCCCTAGGAAAGGTGCTCACCTTGTCTGTGATCTGTCTGTGCTTTAGTCACAGCCCAAGCTGCAGCCTGGTCCTTCCCCAGTAGAATGGGCCACAGGACAAAGCTGTGCAAGAGAGACAGGCTCCTTCAGGAGATGGGGAGGAAGAGGCGGGCCCGAGGCAGTTGGCTGAGGTGCCAGCCTGGCCAGAGTCAACAGGGAGCAGGAGCGGCTGGCCTGTTAGCAGCACTTCCCTTCATCTCCTGGCTGGGCCCACCCACTCCTTTGCAGTTCTGTGCAGTGCTAATTGAAATGCAGTCCACAGAGAGTACTTGTTCCTTTTTGGTTATATGAAAGTCACAAACTAGAAAAGGTTCTCAATTTTAGAGACCCCTTATTGATCTCTGAGTTGTGCGTGGGCAATGTCAGTATTCTCGGGCCCCGCCTGTGTAACCCTCACTTGTTTATGACTGATCTGCTGTAATCGTCCTCAGGATGGCGGGAACCACTGTGAGCTAGTGACAGCTACTGCTACAACTTGCTATTACTTGAAACTCGTGTGCTGTGGTAGCACAGGAGTAAGGAGGATTGGGGTTTTTGTGAGGGGGTTAGGTAAGTGGGTGACAGCTGGGAGTCTGGGACCATTGGTGATGTCCTTGGCCTAGTCATCTGCCTGTGCCTCGTAGATATTGGGAATGTGTATTCACTGGAATGTGAGCTGAGGACTGCAGCTACAAGCCTCCCAAGAGGAAAGGCATAATAGGGAGAGTGTGCCTCCCCAGTTTCTACGCCTCCACTTCCTTTCCTCCTCTTCACTTGACTGATTACATAGGTCCCTTATTAAGGTTGGGGATGATGTGGAAAGAGCTGCAAACACCCATACAGTGCACATCCAGAAAGAACTGGGGAGCAGGGAGGGGGGCTAATAGTCCCAGATCCAGTTGTGAGAGACTAGGGGAGAGCTGGATGCCCTGGGGTGCCTGCCCATTCAGGCCTCACTCCAAGGCCCCCAGAAGAGCATGGCCCGAAGCCCTCAGGGCCCAGCAGTGTGGGGGATAGGAGGAACTTTTCCCTTAGGTTCCACCTGTCCCTGCCCTCCCACCTCTTGGCTCTGAACCTGAAGTTGGAGCACTGGGCATTGGGATAGAGTGCTATGGTTACTGGAGGACCATCGGAAAGTTGTATGTGTGCATGGGTATGCGTGCACATGTGTGTGTGTCTTCATTTGCAGAAGTCTTGCTACCAGTTGGGGTGTTGAGAGCATCTCTACTGGGGGGAGACCAGCCATTTGTTTTCCACTTTTAAGAGAATGACATGACCCCTGTCCCTAAGGGAGGAGCTTTTGAGTTAGACATTTTCCCTATGGGAATCCTCTTGGTTTGGTCTGTGGGAAAGGGGTAATGGATAAGTGATTTTTATCTCTAATCGTCAACACAGCTGTTCTTACACTGAATTTGTGCTATTGCATATATGTAGCCATCTTTCTTTTCACTGCAGCAGTGTTTATCAGTAGTTCAAAATGATTTATTTGCTCCTGGGGAGTAAAACCTTTTTTATTAAAAAAGAAAAAGAAAAAAAATAAGAAAAGCGTAACCCCCTCCCTCCCATGATAGTGATGGGATTATTGGGCCACAGCACTCAAGAAGTCAAAGGCAGTTGTGCCAGTCCCCATGATGGGTCCTGCTTTGACATTGGAGCTTCTTGCTCAGCACAAAACGACAGAAGATGGAGAGCAAACCTTGGGGGGAGTGAGCGGTTGTACCACAGACAGAAGCACTGGGGACTCAGGTGCTGTAGTAAGAAAACTAGAGTAATGAATTGTATTTAAAATACTGACTCTAATCTGCCAGGGAAAGACCTTTCTTTACGTGCAGATTCCATGTCGTCTTTGTCCTTCTCATCCCTTCACTTCCTGGTAGGTGCTGTCCAGTTTCTTCCTGTTTCCCTTCCTGTCCTCTCTGCCCCTTGTCCCATTCTTCCCTAGTCCCCTCTACCCCCGGGAAGCCAGTCCTGCATGCTGAGTCTGTGACATGCCTTCACATCCATTTCATCTTGTTTATAGAGGGCACCTGGAACTGCTCCCTCTCCCCTTCCCACTTTCTCCTCCGCCATGCCAAGGGGCATCAAGGGTAAGGCAAAAAGCAGCCAGCCATGGTGGGAAGACGTGAATATCTGGTTGCAGCTGGACTGCGATCGTAGTTGCTCCTGAAGATGGAGTGCACAGAAAGCTTAGGACACTCTTGATCAGAACCCAGGATCATCCCAAACCGCACAGCCCCGCTCAGAGCTACGTCCCAAGCCCCCTACCCAGCTCGGGTGGAGCAGGAAGGCTGGTCTGACCACTCCGTCCCTGGTGCTCCCTTGAACAGGGACCTGCCCCTCCTGTTAGGCCCAGAGCCTTTTCTAAGAAACGAGCATAATCCAGACACCACTGTGTGGGCAGGCCACGTGTTGGAATGCCCACAGGGTGCTGCCTTGTGGCACAGCCACTGCTGTACATTTTTTGGTGGTTTTTAAGAAACTCAAGAGGGGTGTCATTCTGGGCTCCTCCTTCACTAGAAGAGAGCCACACCCCCTGCAACCACTTCTGTCCTCTTCAGCCACCCCGCCCTCCAAGCCAAAGTGTGGCCTGGCTTTTCTCTCCCCATTTAGTTTTACTCCTTCCCTCTCCCTTTTTGTGCTTAATTTATTAAAATAGTTGCTGTATAATTTATTTTCATAAACTATAAAAATTACTAAATGGTTAAAATAGACTTGCAGGCCAATCTTAAATAGGGTGGGAGGGTCTGAGGGTGGGTGGGGAAAGATGTTTTGATATAAACAAAACAAATGCACTTTGGGTGTGTTTCGGTATTTTTCTGGGGCTAGAAGGGTGGGTGTTGGGATGTCCCTGTAGATTAGTTCCAGAATGGGGTGTCTGTATATATTGTATTAATAGGCATGTTTGACTCTTGTAAAGGGACATTAGTAGCTGCTGCAGGTCCTGTTTGGAATCCCATGTACAATTCCTGGTTTTTTGTAAGTGTCAGTGCGGGAGACATTTGACTCTTGTGTTTGTATCTCCTTTTTATGATTGCTGTACTGACCCATGTCTTTTTGGGGAAGGGTGAAAGATTTGAAATAAAAACATTTAGAAATGATTTCATGTTATTAGGATGTGTGTTTTTCAGTCCTTCTCTCACTTCATATGACTCCTCCCACAACACCCCCAGGGCCAGGTGACCCACACGTAGGGATTGGGGAATCCCTGTGATCTCAGCCAATCACAGCACATCCGGAACTGGTCTTGTCAGAATTAGGGATGTGGACAAATTCCTAAGTCTGATGGCTGTTGCTCAAAGCTGCCTTCTCCCTTAGGAAGTAAGGAGAATTCCAGAAAGCTTTCTGGGGCCATGTGCCTGTGGCCTTTTTGCCTTGGTGAGCAGTGGTGTGGGGCTGTATTTAGGGAAAGCTCGTATTTTCTCTTAGTCCATAGTCATTCATAGTATTTACCTCGGCTGGCAGTCAAGGTTCTTTCTGAAGTTTAACCTGCACACCTCTACCTTTATAGACCATGCTCTGTTGAGCTGTGCTCTTTGGAGAGAAAAAGACCCCAGGACAAGTCTCTTCACCTTCCCACCCAATCCCTTATCAAGTTCCCCTTTGAGAGGACCAGTGTACAACCTTGGGACATTTTAGGGCATTTTCTGCAATTTCTCTGCATCCTCAGTGTGGGAAATAAGCCAAGTGAGGTGACACCCATTTTCTGGGGACTAACTAGAAGAGCCTCAAGAAGGGAGCCTGGGAATCCTTGCTCCCCAGTCAGCTCATTCCCAAGTCCAAGGTCTCCATTAGGATGAAACAGTATCTTACCAGTATGACAGCATTAACTCCTGATGAAAGTTTTCTTCCCTTTTGGAAGAACAAGTGCCCAAACTATGACTTGTGAACAGCATCACAAGGGAGAATGCTTCACTCAGAATCAGTGATTCAAATGCTCTAATGGCTGCCATTCGGACAGTTTATCAATCATACAAAAATCTTCGCCATCAGTCAAGAATGTTAGTGTGCGTCTCCTGAACGTAGAGACGGGCTTTTTTCACTTCAAATTAAATTCCTTCCTATTTGTGATGATTGGTTTGGTTTCTTAGGAAAGATGGGTACTAGGCCTCCCTGACTTGGATGATAAAGCCGCACTGAAGGAAAGGCATTCTTTTGGAAGTGGCCCCAAATAAATAAACTACCACCTCCCACCCTCTTCACCCCAAAAACCTACTTTATCTCCTGTGTTCCTGGGCTCCTTTCCACCACCGCTCTGATTCTACCCCAAAGGCTGTTCCATCTCCCCTCTCGGTGGCATCTCGTACATACCTGCCTTACTTGAATTCAGTTATAAGCACATGGCAAGGGATTGCCTCCTCCACTCGCGTGTGTCCCCCGATGGGGGAGGAGATGGGAAAAGTGAATTTTCTCTGTTTCCTCCAGCATCTCCCAGTGTGATCATCTTGTGCATAATGATTCCAGTGCCGTGTGCTGCGGGGATTCTGAAGACCAACCAGTTTCATCTGCTGCTCAGCCAAAGGCACAAGGGTGACCGCAGCTCTGACGAGGAACTAGCTGCTTATCGCTGATCTCTGATGGGGCCCCTTCCCAAGAGATTTTCCAGAGGAATTTGTTTTGTTTTGCTTTTTGTATGTGGGTAGTTCCCTGACTGGGAATCGAACCCAGGCCGCAGCGCCAACAGCGCCAGCGCCGAAGCCTTAAGCCACTACACCACCAGGGAACGCCCTCCAGGGGAGTTTGGACTGCAGTGTTAGCCTAGGCACCGCCCCCTATTTACGCTGTGACTTCGTCATGCATCGCCCCTTAATTGCCAGGTCCTAGTTTAGGCAGTCTCCGTTTTTCACCTGGACAACTTAATAATTTCCCAATTAGTTTTCCTATTTCCCCTCTCCAGTCCTTCTCAAACAAAATGTGTTCAGGTCATTTCCTTAGTTTGCAATCCTTTTTTTTTTTTTTTTTTTTTTTTTTGATGACTTTCAACACAGAGAAGAAAATCTTCACTCCTCAACTTGATATTCAGGCTTTCTCCTCCCCTCCCTGCCTCATAATCTGCACTCTAGTCACGACGTACATGTGTGACTTGAAGTCCCCAGATCATGGCACTCCTTCCACCTTCCCTCATGCCGTCCCCTCTGCCTGAAGGACCCTTACCTGTCACCATCTTTACCTGCAAAGCTTCTGCTCATCCTTCAAGGTTCTGCTTCAAGATCGCCTCTGGAATTTTCACCAGCCACTCCCAGCCAAACAGATGTGCTTTCCTCTGTTACTTGTTCATGTGCCTGCCGGCTTGCTCAACTGTGACCTCGGCTCTATGAGGGAGAGAGCCCGTGTCCTGTCCAGCTCTCTCTCTGCCCCCAGGCCCGGCGTGGTTGAGCAGATGTGCCAAGGTGGTGGTGGAAGAAATGTGAGGTCAGCCTGTCCAGTGGGAGTGCTGCCTGTTTACCTTGGTCTCTGGTCAGCCATACTTGAACCAGGATTTTCACCTTTTCCACAGGACAACTTGATTGTGAGGGGGAGGGGAGTCACTAAAATGTCAGTCTTCAGAATTTTCTCAAGGAATTCAAGTTTTGGGGGCTGATGCAAGAGTGTGAACTATGTGATACAGCTGTTAACTCAAGATATTCCAAAAGTGGGATGTGGACCCTGGACCTCTTCCTCTTGGTGCTGGTGGCATCAGAGAGAATGACAGCTGTCACTGCCCTTTGTGGGGAAGATGCTGCTGGTGCAGGGTCAGCAGGCTTTGTCCAGTGAACAGAGGTTGCACTGAAGCCCCGCCCTTCTCACATCCTGAGCTTCTCATCTCTTCCCATGGGGTGTCAAGACCTGGCTTTGCCCTGCCTAAGAAATTTGGTTTGTTTCCAGGCCTTGTATTCTGCAGATCGAGGGTGATGGGACAGGCAGAAGAATAGGAGAGGCTAGCTAGGTTTATACTGGGAGGAAAAGTAAGTGTGGGAGGGTAACGGCTGAGCTTGGGGTGGGTTTGGAAGGGGACAGGAGAGTCTGGCAGCAGGTGTCCTGGGTGAGGCACTGAGAGTAGAAAGGGACTTCCACTGAGCATTGGGTGTCATCTCCTGGCACCCCTCCTCTGCAGCTGCCACCTTCCCCCATGCCCTGGTGTTGATGAAGAACACTGCAATGGAGATAGATACCCCTTTCTTCTGCATATGGGCCTATTTCTCTGAAAGGGACACCTTATGTAGGAGTGACTTCAGGCCCAGCTTTGGACTTGTTAAACTCACCTCACCAGGAGAGTGGGCGCTGGGTCTTGTTCATTTTCTGCTCTGCACCCCCCTCGCCCCCCAACACAGTGCTGGGCCAGCACACCAAGAGATGCTCCCATGTTTGCTGAAAATGATGGAGGAGGTCAAAGACAGGCCCAGGAGGGGACAGGGCAATAGGGAAGGGTCCTGTGGCTAGAATCACCTTTGGGCCTGAATGCAGGCAATCACATGGAGTGAGAACTCTCACAGGAGGCAACGCTGGTGGGAGAACCCAGGATGCCACGTGGAGTGGAGGAGAGGGAGCAGGTCAGGGCTTTTGTGGGCCTGGATCACTTGGATGTTTTTTAATCTCACACTCACCCCGAGACTAAGACACCCTCCTAGAATCTCAAGGGGCACGAGGAGGGGTGGTAGGGATGGTGGGCAAAACTCAGATGCATCTGATGGCTGGCTCATCAGCTTCCTCCTCGCCCCACAGCCACTGCCGAGGCTCCTAGGGAGGCCCCGCCCAGAGGGTTTGAGCGCTGGCTTTGCCACTTGCTAGTTACGTGATCTTGGGGAACCCTTTTAGGTTTCCTCAGTCTGTCTCCTCTTGAAGGAGAGCATTTTAATTTACCTCATGTGTGAGTAAATGAGATCATGCGTGTAAAATGCCTGGTACCTCTTCTGCACTCAATAAATAGCCACAGCCACTAATTATCATTATTGTTAACAACATTTGGAGAAGGACTGAGAGCTTTAGCCTTTCCAAAGGCAAAGAATAAAAAGATGTCAAGCCCCTGTCACCAAAAGCTGCAGAGACAGGTGGGCTGCAGAGAGGCGGGAGGTGGTAGGGGAGGTTGCTGAGGGTGGGTTGAGGGGCGGGTGGGACCCTGTGAATTGTTAGGCTTCTCCTGCCACCTAGTGGCCTCCACTGGGTTAGGCCACCCAGCTGTCCCCTCAGGTTTGGTCACGGTGGTTTGGGGCGAGGCTGAGCTAAAATATTCCTGAACATGGGACCTCTGCTTTCCTTCTGTGGCCCCCATGTAATGCCCTTGTCCCTTTTGGGCCCCTGGCCCATGACCCATCCTCCACCTGGCCCTGGTGTGTAGGACAAGATGACTTTCTCTGGTGGAGGGAGAAGGGGAAGCCTTTGTTTTCTTGGGTCCCAGGCAGCGTGGGGAGCCGAAGCAGACACCCCAAAGGCAGATGGAGCCCACACTCATGCCTTCCCCCACCCCCACTGGCTTGATGATTGCTAATAGTATTCTTGCCCCAGGGGGATGCCAGGGCCTCCTGGCACTGGGGGCCCAGACCCATCTCCGTGTCTGCCTTCTGTAAATACTCGTGTGTACTACTTTGTGCAGGCCCTGGGTTAGGGTTCTCCCGAGGCTTCCCCTCCCACCTTCTGCAGAGGATTCTGCCCTTCATCTCCAGAAGGAGAGGAAGGGGAGAGAGAGAGACCCACAGCCAGAGGCCTGCTGCCAAAGGGCCCAACTGGGGCCTCCAGCCGACATGGTGTCTGTGTCTCTCATCATCTCACCCTCCCTGTGGGGAGGTGCCCTCCCCTCTGAGGAGGCTGCCTGGAATGATGTCCTAGTTGCATCATGTCTGACTCCAGCTGTGACTATTTGAGGAGGGGTCAGACCCTGGAGGAGGGGCTTCAGGAGGAGGCCAGGAGCCACATGAAGAAGCCACATGTTTATCTGGGGATTTGGGGTCCAACAGCGACAGGTCTGCCCTGCCACCCACTGCCCTCCCCACCTGAGATGCCCACTTTTCCTCCTGGCCTTGCAGCCTCAGCTGTACCAGGCCAGGATTGCATCATTCTTGGCTTTGTTTGCAGAGCAGCAGGTGGAGGAGGGGGGCCTGCTGCCCACCCGCCCCCTTCTCTCTCATCTTCCATTCCCTCCTGAGCAATCCTCCTCTTTCCTCCTTTCTCAGGCCATAACACCCCAGGAATTGTCTGCCTTACCCCAAGGTTCTCAGCTCCCTTTCCACTTTCTCCTTCTCCCCAGGGAGCCCCAGAGTCTCCGGAGGCAAAGGCAAGGGGCTGGGGGCAGGATCAGCACCAGGCTAGAAAGTGTCCTTCATTTCTGTTCCTCACCTGGTTGTAGTTAGGGTATGGCCTCCTAGGAGTTGGGCATAAGGTCAGAAATTGTCACCTGCTAAACTAAAGCTAATAATAATTAACATCAGATAAGTTAATTCAGCTCTTTGTGCAAAGTACTTCTGCTGAGTATTCATGTGCTTAGTCAGAGGACCAGGCATTTCATACTCACATCTCATTTAATCTTTCATCGACCCTGTGAGTCGTGCTATTATCGCTCCTGGCTTATGGATGAGGAAGCTGAAGCTCAGAGAGGGCAGTATACCACACAGCTGCTAAACGGCAGACCTTGGATTTGAATCTTGGTCTGTCTCCCTCCAGCGTGATTCAAAGCGTCTTGAAAATACAACACTGACCAGACTTAGACAATTTTTTTACCCCCCAAAGGAGGATTTTGCTCAAAGATACTCATCAAGAGACAAGACTGTCCTCTTTTAAACTCATGAAGGAGATAAAATAAGATATGTATCAAATGAGCTGAGCTGAGCCCTGCTCGCTGACACCCCTCTGAGGTCATACTGTTGCTGAAGGTTCGGGCCCACGCCGGGCATAGAAACAGGAAACAAGGAGCAGGAGCTTGTGGGGGATCCGGCTTGCCAAGGAAGAATGAGGGGTTGCACATGTGGACCCCACAGGCTGGGGCAGAGAGGGTGGGCAGTACCGTCTCTTGCCTTCACGGGGACTCTGCTTGTGACTTCCTGTAGTGCTCAGAGCATATTGATAAAATAGCATTGGGGTTTAGCAATCTAGCCATTGTGACTTTGGCCGGTGGGAATCTAGTCCTCAGGGCCAGCTCAGCATCTTTGGGGACAGACAATTGTCAACCTTGCAAAGCCCAAGTCCAGACCTTAGGCCTAGCCAAGCAGCAGCTATTTCAGACGCCCAGCACAGGGAGCTGCTGCCACTTCGGCCCCCTCCTCCTGCTCATCTTCACTTCTCGGTGTCTGTTTCAACTCTGAAAGAGAACCAGAGGGAAACTGACCGGGAAGAATGGAGCCCGCCTTCCACAGTCCAGAGCCCAGCTCCACCATGGTCTGGAGGAGGCCGGGTCAGGGCCTGAGGGATGTGCTTGCTGGCTGGCACTCTTCTTTGTCTCCTGTCTCTTTAGCCCAAGACAGACTCCGTCTGAAGGGACAAAGGGCTCCATTGACCCCATAGCCTTGTGACCCCACCCCAGTCTGTCCCTCCCCTTCCCAGGCAGCCAGCAGGGCACTCACTGCAGTAGCAGACAGGGGCCATGAGGCCACTGAGAGGGCATGGCAGGGAAGCCAAGAGAGGCTGTAGCCAGCTGGGTGGGAAAGGCCGCGAGTGCCTGGGCAGTACCCACCAGATCCTTGAGAGGAGGGGTGGCCAGGGGTGCAGGACTGCCAGTTTTCCTAGCTGTAGTCCCATAGGCAAAGCAGCACATACCCTGCAGGGCCAAAGCCCGGGATGGCTGGGGGAGTCCAACCTCAGCCCCAAACTGAGCTGCCAGGGAGCTCAGGGCCTCCCGAGCCTGCATTCCTGCCTCCCTGCCCCCAGCATGCCCCCCACACCCAGCCTATAAAGCCCCCTTTGTCTGGGCCCACTGAAGATCTTAACTCTCCAATCTCAGCTTCCCACCCCCTGCCCCCTCACCCTCTGATGCCTAAGGAAGAGGCCAGCACTCAGTGAGGAGTGGGAAAACCCCCTTCCTGCCAACCTCGGCACTGGCCCAGGGGGCGTGGGCCACCAGCCTCTGCACAGTGAAGCCCACCCCACTGCCTGCTTCAGGGCAGGTGAATTCCCACCCCTATCCACTCAGGGCTCCACCCTCCCACCCTGGGCAGCATGCCTGCCTCTCACATGCCTGCTCATGTGATGCCCGCCTCAGTTTGGCCCTGCCCTGTGATGGGCAGGGGGCCGTCAGGAGCCAGCTCTGATGGGCGTGGGGGTGAGAGGAGGAGGCACCTCTTTGATTTTCACCAGAATGGACGGCCCTATGGCCCACAAGTCAGGTTCCTGGCTGGAATCCAGGGCTTCAGATGACCCTTTTCTGGCGGTGTACAAACAGTTCAGCCATCCTCCTGCTTGGCACATGCCTGGGGCATGCACACAGTGGGCGGGAGGCATCTCCATCTTGCTCCCCACACCCAGCCCAGGGCTTCAGAACAAATTTGAATAGAGGGTGGACCCTGGTCACAGGGAATGGCCCCTCCCCACCAGCTCCTGTCCTCACAGGATCACAGGGTGCAGACCCCTGCTCACTGGGTGGGGGCAGCACAGTGTCTCCCTGTGTGCCAGGCTCTGTTGGTATCTCAGGCCTGCTCTCAGGCAACCCCTGAGATGGGGCATCATCCTAGGAGACAGTAGTTTGGGCCAAGAGATCAGCTGTCATCAAACTGCTGTGTGACCTTGGGCAAGCCCTTCTGTGGTCCCTGAACAATGAGGGATGGGGCACCCTCTGACTGATAAACCTCACGAATGAGGAGAGGGGCTTCCCTTAGAGGGGGTCTTCTCCGGAAAACACAGGCAGAACAAGGGTGCTGGCAGAGATGAGCCCCTGCATGTGTGAAGAGTGTGTGTGCATTATATGTGCACGTCATTGAGAGTGTGTGTGCACGCGTGTGCATGTGTGAGCGCGGTGCATCCACCAGCGTGTGGGGAGGATAGGGGCGGGGCGGGCGGGGGCGGGGCCTGCGGGGCGGGGCGGGGCGGGGCGGGGGTCTGAGCGGCTGATACCAGGCGCTGCTCGCGCTCCGCGGTCGCCCTGTGCTGTACTGTCGGGGCGCATGGAGGGGCCGCCCCCCTGCACCCCCTGGGCTGGCGCTGGGAAGACCGCATAGCTGGCAGCAGGATGGAGAAGGTCAGCGGGCGCGGGGCGCGGGGCTCTGGTGCATTTCTGGAGGGGAGGAGGGTCGTAAGGAGAGGGAGTGGGTGGGCGCGCCGCGAGGGAGGGGGCCCTGCCCACTGCGTGAGGGGTTGGAGCTCCAGGTGGGGCCAGGGCTCTGGGGAAGGGATGGAGCTGGTACGTACAACACACACACACGGGCACGCACACGCGAGTATCCCCCAGCACTGATACACAGGGAGGCGTGCACAGGGGGAGCACACGCCCCTCTCGCCACCCTACACCCCTCCAGAAGGAGAACACCCGCGTTTAGAAGCCCCCCTCGCCACTCGGTGAGGCCCCAGCCCCTGCTAGGATCCTAGGCCTAAGGGAGCTGGAGGCTCTGCAGAATGAAAGAGTGACAGGAGGCGGGGTGGCTCCCCCAGGCTACACAACTACCGCTGACACCCAGATCCCCCTGGTGGGAACCCAGAATACAACCTTCCCCCTTCCCTTCTGCACATCAGGGGCTTCTCCCAGCCAGGCTCCTCCTCCTCTCCCAGTCACAGCAGCTGCTGCCACCATTTCAGGGCAGTGAAAAGATGGGGTGGTCTGGGAGCCTCTCCCTATGTCCCCCGAATACAGACCTGCAGCCCCAGCTAGCCCCTGGGGGTCTCTCTTTCAGGCAGGCTCCATCAGAAAGCACGAGGTGAAGGCTCCCTCAGGTCAGAGGTCCTGACCCCCTCCAGGGAGCTCAGCAAACCCCTGATGATTGGGGCTAGTCCCCTTAAGTGAGCCCAGGGGGCCCCTTTCCTAACTTTCACCCCCTCTCCCATGCTCTAAGAAGGGCAGCAGCTTGATGGGGACAGGAGTGAAGGGATGCTCTTGGGGCTGCCTTGCTCCCTTCCTAATCCCAACTTGGTGCGAGGTCTTGCAGTGAGGCCTGGAAGCAAGACATTTTCTGTTCTGGGTGTGCCTTTGAGTGCTGGGTGTGTGCATACTCCCATGCTCCTTGGGGCTGCTCTGCTTAAAGCAGTGGCCTGGGGCCCTGGGCTGAGTCCCCCCACCCCACCCTGGCAGAGGTGTTCATGGGCTGCCTGTGATGGTGGTGAGGAGGGGTGTGAGGTGTGGACAGTTGAGGAGTTAGAGCTAGGTGGAGTCAGGGGATGGGCTGATCCTAGGTTCTGGGGTTGGAGAGGGTGCTGGGGAGGATGAAGTGCTCTAGGCATCTCCCTGGGCCAGGCGTGGTGTATGGGGCAGGGTTGTGGGCTGGTCTAGTCTCCAGGCCTGTTGGATATCTTGGTTGTTAATTTAAATGGCCAGTGGCAGCTCCATGGAGCACCAGGCCTGGCAGGGGGAAGGAGACTCAATTCTTCATTATCTGCTGTTGTCATTACTGACTCTATCTTCAACTGCACTCAGTGCAAAAACAGTTAGAGGGAGGGACAGTACTAAATGCCACTGAATTGCTCAATTTAAAATAGTCAATTTTATTATGTGAATTTCACCTCAATAAAAAAAATTTTTTTTTTAAAGGAAGAGCAAGGATAGGAGCCACCACTGCTTTTGGCCTACATCACCCTAAATGCGTCTCACTGGGTGTGTTTCTCCTTAGAGCAGCCCCACAGTTGCCTCCATGAGCCTTCTGTACTTCTGGGGGTCAGCTGCTTCCCCTTTCCTGGAGGACAGAGCCTGTCTTTCCTGTGCTCTGGCATCATGGAAGGGAGGAGCGCTCATGGAGGAGGGTCAGGACATTGGGCTTCTGCCCTGGCCCCATCAAAGGGACTCTGGGAGGCTTTGGACATCTGTCCTCTCTCTGGGCCTCTGTGACACCCCTGCCAGCTGGGCTGAGTGGTGGCTTTCCAGGTCCTTTCTAGGTGTCCTAGGACACCTCTGCTGAAGAACACAGCAGCCACCCTATGCCCTGGACCACGACACCGCCACCCTCAATGGGGATTCTGATGAGCAGCACAAAGCACGACTGTGGGGGTGCCCAGGGTGATGTCAACGCCTTAAGGCTGCTCCAGCCCTGCCAGCCCCACGTGTGTTGCCAGCTTTCTGGAAGTGCCGGAAGCATGGTGTGTGTGGGGTGCTTCTGAAATCAGAGCTTCTTTCATGGCACCAGAAGCTCCTATTTTAAGTTCCCCATGTGCTGAGACCGCTTGTAAAGCAAAGAATCCTTTTATAGTGCAAGAACCGCCCTGATGTGTCTGTTTGGTATGTGTGGATTTTGGCATGTGGGGTTTCCTTAAAGGGGAGCATGCCTGGAATCTCTCAGAGAGGCTGGAATTGCCCCCCTATGGTCAGTGCCCTGCCCCTCTTTCCTCTCCATCTAACACCCTTCCCTCCCACCCAGGGCTGGCTTGGGGCCAGACAGAGGCGAGGGAAGCAGCTGCAGGGGATTTCCAGAGCTTCCAGGGGGAGGTGGGAGCCACCCCTCCCCTCCTCCTTTGGCCCCTCCCCGCTCTTCCTCTCCCTCCTCCTTCTGTCCCTTCCTCTAAGGTCCCCTCCTCTCCCCCTACCAGAATAGAGACACAGAGGAGAGTGGAGGAGGCCCCTCCTGTGTGCAGTGATATGCAGGTGTCAGGTGGGGCTAGACAGGGTCTTGGGGCCTGTTGCAAAAGCAGGGCTTCAGGCCAGTTGCTGGAAGAATGAAAGAGCCCTCACATAGAACCATGGAATTTAGCATCTGGAGCCGGAAGGGACCACCTGGCCGAGCTCCTCCTAGAGGGTTCGCGCTGCATGGAAAGAGCAAGGGTTTACCTAATCTCTCTGAGCCTGATCCCTCCATTATATCGTGAAGCTAGTAACACCTACCTTATGGTGTTGTCATGGGCAGTAGGTGAAATAATGTTTGTGAAGAGCTTGGCACACAATAGGTGCTCAACACATTTCCTTTCCTTTCCTCACCCTCTTGTTTTCAAGCTCCTGCTAGGTGACATTATGGTCCTTATAAGTCTTCTGTTGGGAGTTCCCTGGTGTTGTAGTGGCTAAGGCTTCGGAGCTCTCAACGCTGCGGCCTGGGTTCAATTCCCAGCCAGGGAACTACCAAAAAAAAAAAAAAAGTCTTCTGCTAACTGTACACATGACTCATACACACAGTCTGGGTCACTGGGTCTTCTGTTACCCTGTGTCACTCAGCTGAAGGGTGCAGGGCTGAGACCCCAGCCCAGGGTCTCTTCCTCTCCCATATTGTGGCAAAGGTTTCCCAAACATGGTTCCCCCTGGGGGCTGCCATCTTTCCTCCACCCCTGCCCCTCAGGGCTTCTCTGGGTGTGGCTTGCTTGCCCTGCTGCCAGCCCAGAAAAGCTGCAGCCTCTGGCTCCCACCCCAAGCTGGTTGTCCAGAGGTTGCTGGGCTGGGGCCCCACCTGTTTGGCATTGTCAGTGTCCATTGGCCCCAGCCTGGCGAAGGGTCTGTAGCTTCCCCTCCTTCACGACTGTTCAGGTAGCATTCCTCTTACTCAGGACTCCTTAGGGACCTGGCAGCAGTTATGAGGGTGGGGCCTGGAGTTGGTGTCGTCTTGAGAGTACGATTGTTGCCCACCCCACACCATTAGAGATGCTCAGTGAGGCCCACTCTGTGGGATCCCTGGGGCTTCTGCCAGAGCCTGGACCCCACCCCCTCCTTAGCTCTCAGACTTCAGGCCTCCTTTCTCTGCCACTTGGCCAATTCAGGGCCTTCAGATTCTAGGGTCAAACACTGCCTCCCATACCCCTGCCTTCTCCCCTCATTATGGAAGCTCCCACTTGTTTTGCTCAATGCTCTGCTTGCATCACCCTCACAGCATCATGCCAACCATCCTTTGCTGTGTTTGTTGCCCTTTCTGGAATAAAAGCTCCTTGTGGGCAGATGTACCCACTGGTTCATTGCACGGTCCCCACCACCCCACAGAGCAGTTTGCATGTGGTCAGTACTCAGTAATTGTCTTTTGATTTGAATGAACTGGCCCCCACTTTCTTGGGAGATGAAAATTTAGGTGGTGGTGGGGGTTTGATTATGGGGACAAGCAGAGGACCAGGGCGCTGAAAGCCAGAGGCACAAGAACAGATTAGGTCTCTCCTCAGCCCTCTCCTCTAGTCCTGCCCTCCTGCCCTTTTCCACCAGAGGGTGCTCTTTCCCCTTCAGTGGAAGGGCTGACTGCTGTGGCCAGGTTTATGGCCAGGTGTGCTATAACCCGCCTTCCACCCGACATTTTCCCTTTTCAGCTCACAGCGTGCTTCGAATACATGATCAAATATGAGTCCAAAATCGGAGGCAGGCAGAAAAGGCCTTATTGTTCTCATCTTACAGAGGATGGAAATGAGGCTCAGAGAATGTGCTTTTCCTCAAAGACGTACAGCTGCCAGGTGGGCAGGATGGAAACCTGAACCCAAGGTCTTTGGACTCTGGGTTCAGTGCTTCTTGATGACACCTTACTCTTAAGACAGGCCTGATCCTGACCCCCACGCTCCCCCCATGCTCCCCTCCTAGCCCTGAGAAGATAGGTTCTTTTTCTTCCACTCCACTCACACTGCCTTAGGCTCTCTGTCCTTCAGTGCCTGCTCCTCACCAAAAAGCCTGTTCAAGTCTCCCCAACCTGAATGGAAACGTACCTCGCCCAAGGCTCACCTGTGCTTCCCGGATGTCCCTTCCTGCTAATTCTCTTAGGTGTCACTCTACTACCTCACCCCTGATGCTCTTCTTTACTGTGCAGTCTGACCTCCACCCCCACCCACCCTGAAAGTGACTGCTCTGCCCCACACAGTGCCACTTCCTCCAGCTACTGGCTTCTTCTCAGTCTTCTTCGCTGCCTCTTCCTTCCTCACTGCCCCTACAGGTGGGTGCCCCTTGGGTCCTGTTCCACATCTAGTCTCTGCACTATCCGTGGAGAATTTGAACCCTACTCGTGGTCTGTGGATGACTTCCTAAGCCATATCTCTAGCTCCAGCCTCTCTTCAGGAAGATGGACCCAGGGCTTAAACTGCCAATGACTACTCCACCAGCAGCACAGCCTCAGGATTATGTGTGTGGACTCTGGAACCCAAATGTTTGGGTTCAAATCCTGTGTGGCCTTGGTTAAGATACTCAAGTTCTTTGGGCCTCAATTTCCTTACCCATAAAATGTGGAGTATAATATCTACTTCACAGTTCCTTTGTAAGGCTAAATTGGAATAATACCCACACTTAACACAGGGCATATCCTTTCTCCCTGACAACACTTGAGACAGCTAGTCTACTAATATTTGAAACCAGAAACCTTGGAGTTGTAGACTCTTCCATCTCCTTCCCCCAACACCCAGTTGGTCACTAAGTGCCAGGGCCTCCCAGGGGCCTGTGATGTTCATGTACAATGCCTCGCCACTTGCTGCCCTCCATTTTTTTCACACATAGAGCCACAGTAGTCATGGTACACATCTGCTTAAATCCCTGCTCCAAGCCAGGCTAAAATCTAAGTGCCTCAGGCCCAGTCACTCCAGGGTCACATCCCCACCCTCGTTTCCTTCCGCATCCCTCCGTGCTTCCTGGCCAGTACCCTCCGCTTGGCTCCAGCCACACCCAGACCGCTTGTCTGCTCTCCTGCCTCTCAGACTTTGTCCGTGATAGTCCTTCTCCCTGGAGTGTTTGTCGTCCCTCTTCTCCACCTGGCTCCCACCCCATCCATGAAGCCCCCAAAAGCTCCAGGCCACCTCCTTCTGGAAGTCTTTCTCTGCTTCTTCAGCCTTGCATTGCTGCTTTTCTGGAATCTCACTCTAGAGCAGGTGTGTCCAACCTGCAGCCCAGGATGGCTTTGAATATGGCCCAACACAAATTCTTAATACGTCATGAGATTTTTTGTGTGACTTTTTTTTTAAAGCTCATCAACAATCCTTAGTGTTAGTGTGTTGTATGTGTGGCCCAAGACAATTCTTCTTCCACTGTGGCCCAGGGAAGCCAAGAGTTTGGACATCCCTGCTCTAGAGTCGGGATTGATAAGACCTGAACCCCAAAGGGAAGGAGCGGGGCCTCATCTCCATATCCCTAGGGGCTACCTCCACTCCCCCAACCCCTGGTATGTTAGGGCTCCCAATAAGCATTTGTGAATGAAGAAATGTGATTGGGCTAGGAGAGGAGTTTAGAAAGAGGAAGAGTATAAAGAGGGTCCTCAATGGGAGATACCCTCCACCCCATGTTGAGCTGTGTTGCCTGAAACCCCAGAGAAGGAGAATGCCAGGAAGACAGTGGATTTGGGGTAGCCGGTGGGATGCAGGGAGTGTGTAAGGGGGTGGGGAGCCAGGATGGAGAGGAAGGATGGGAGGAAGAGGTGCTGGAGAAGATGTATGGGGGAGGGCTGGGACAGGATGGGGTGCGGGTCAAGGTGCAGGAAGAGGTGGGAAGGGCAGCAGGGTGGGGGCAGAGTGCACTTTCTGGGAAGTGGGAGCGGGTGGGGGAGGTGCGTGCAGTGCATTGTGGAGGGAGGAATTGCCTGCCGGCCAGTGTGAGCTCATTTCCTCTCACCACCTCCTGCAGTGTCTGAGGGCATCAGGCTCTGGAAAAAGTGAGCCAGGGGCACCCCAGGGGCCAGCACTCTCGTCCCCTCCCCCACAGCCTCAGTTCAGTCTGGATCTCAGATGCCACGGCTGCCCCCTTACATAGACAACCAACCCATTTGTTCTGAGAGGAAAGGACCCCTGAGCCAGGGTGGCGGCAAGCCTTGGATTACTGGGGCTACAGGGCAGAAAGAGTCAGAAACAGGGATCTGGTTGAAGATTAAGCAAGAAAATACAGGTAGTGGGATGGATTACAGTTAGCTAGCAGGAAGGACTTCTCGGGAGTGGCGGATAATTCTGGCAGCACACGACCTAGGTGAAGAGAGGTGGGGAAAGAGGAGGAGTCATTAACTGCCCCTCTATCATTATAAAAGCATCCATTCCCATGGACTTCCAGGGGATTTGAAATAAATTAAATAAAACAAAAGATTTAAAAGCAAGTCAGCATCTCCTTCCTCAGGCTCACAGGAGTAGGATGGCCTAGTTGGTGTCTGGGCCACCTGCCCCCTCCAGGACCCGAGTCCCTGATCCTGATCAGAGGTGAAGGGTCGTGGGGCTTCGGGCTGATCCACTGTCAGGCGTCAGGGCAGTGGGGGAGGTGAAGCAAGCAGGTTGTATGAGGTCTCCTTGCCCCAGAGGATTCTGGTAGACGGTCAGCCTTGGCCTTTGCGCTTTTCTCGGCTGCCTTATCCAAATCATATTCCTATCTATCTGTGGCCTCCTGCAGTGTCTTCATATGTATAACCGCAAGAAGGCCCGGGAAAGAGGTAAGCACAGGCTGTAGGGCAGAGGACGTTAGCAGAAAGAACTCGTCATCAGAAACGAAGGACTGAGGGACTATCCGTTCCTGAATGGGCAGGGGATGGGCTGGGGAGGGGGGTCCCGCTTGGGGGCAGGGAAATGAGGAACTGGCTCAGGACCCCCGTGGCTCTTGGGGCCACCACCGCAGAGTGAGGCTGGGAAGGGAGGCTATGGGCTGGTTGTGCCTGGGAGGCCTGAGCAGTCTGTTCTCACTGCCACCCACCCTGGAGTAGGTCTGTGAGCTGTCCGGAGGCCCGAGCCGCAGGCCGCCCTGGTGGGAGTCTGAGGGCCGCGGCATCTGCCAGCCTCTCTTCTAGCCTCCATAAGATTCTGGGCTGAGCCCCTGACTACAGGAGGGAAGGGGCTAGATTGAGGGGCACAGAGCCTCTGAGGGTTCCCCCCTCCTATCTCTGCCCTCTTCTCAACTTCCATGAGCCTCTGGATGGAAAGTTCCCTAAGCCTTTTTCTGTCTTTCCCTCTCTTCCATCCTGGGTCTGTCTTCTTTATCTCTGACTTTCTCTGCCTCTCTCTACTCTGTCTCTGCCTTGTCTTTGCCTCTCACGCTTTCTGTGTCTCTCGGTCTCTGTTTCTGACATCTTTGTGTGCCTGTGTTTCTCTTTGCTTCCCTTTGCCGTCCTGCCTGCCTTCCTCCCTCTCCCTCTGTTAGTTCTGCGTTTGGTGCCCTCGTCCTCTTGGCTTGGCCGGCCCAGACCACCGTCTATTTGGGCCGGTCCCCGGAGGCCACCTCTCTTTCCCAGGCTGTGTTCCTTCCTCTAGCTCTGCTGTCAGCGCTAAACCCTGCCTCAGCCCCCTTTACCAGTGGGCTACCCTAGGGAGAGGCGGCGGGTGCGCCCCGTCGGGAGCGCAGCTGGGCGGGGCGAAGGGGGTGGAGCGAAGGGTGGCCCCGCCCCTCCGGCCCCGCCCCTCCCGGGTCCCAGATCGCGCCCCCAGTAGTGCCCTGGCAGCAGAGCCGCCGTTGCCGCCCGATGAATGGAGTCGCCTTCTGCCTGGTCGGGATCCCGCCCCGCCCGGAGCCCCGGCCCCCCCAGGTTAGGCACTGGGCTAGGGGAGGGGGCGGATCCAGGCACTGCCAGGGAGCTGGCGGCAGGGCCGGGGTCGCGGAATCCCCACTCGGCGGGCACAGCCTGGGGCACACGGTGCGGGCACAGCGGGCGCGGCTGCAGGGAACACGGGCTGGTGGAGGGCGGAGGGGGAGGTCGGAGCCAGAGCTGCCCTGGTCAGGGGGGCGGGAAGGAGGAAGGTAGGCACGGGGCTGGGACGCGCGGGGCTGGCAGAGCAGGGGGCACTGACAAGGGAGGCAGTGCCAGGACCCCGGCGGCCGGGCAGCGGGGGCGGGAGGCCCGCGCCTTTTGTCCGGGTTTTTCAGGCGGGGCGACTGCCGCCGTTTCCTCTGCCCGAGTTTTCGTTTTCCGTTGGCGAGGCCCCGGCACAGCTGGAGGGAGAGGGAGTGGGGGAGGGGGTTCCCGGAGTGGGATGTCCTTGGCCACTATGGCCGGACACCCCCCTCCCCGCGCCACACTCGCCCCCTGCCGAGTAGGATCGCGCGACGAGCTGCCTTGCACGAGTCTGCCGCCCCGCTGGGTCTTAGGGAGGAGAAATGGGCCCGGGTCTCCCGGCCCTGCTGGCGGCTGCCCTGCCTTCTGCCCTCTCAGGCTGTCTGTGGGTGGGTCTGGGCGCGGGGTGCCAGGGGCATTACTCAGCGCTAGGCTGCTTTGCTTGGGTTCTTTCATCTGCCAGCTGCTGAGGCTGGGGAGGGGCCAGCAGGGGCCTCGGGGCCCCATCAGGGCCAGCCCCCTGCCGCTGAGCCTGGCTGCCCAGTCCTGCTGGAGCACCCCAACACGCACTGCCCCGCTTCCTAAGTTGAAAGGTTGAACACTGTCAGGCAGGTCGTTCTCTGAGCTTGGAAAAGAAGTTCCCTGGGGTTCCAGGTTGGGGTCTAGGTCTGGACTGAGGTCTCTTTCTCTTTTGACAGGGCTGGAGGACATAGGGTTTCTCCTCCCCAGCCCTCCCCACCCCTCCCCACAGTGTTGGAGCTGGAGTCTGGCACTTTGCAAACTCTGAGACTGGTGTGTTCTCAGGAGGTGAATGTATGTGTATGCTCAGTTCTCCCTCAACCTGCATCTCTCTCCTCAACTCCCCCTCCAAAGTGTTCCTAATTACCAACTTGAAATTCAGGATGGACAGGGGTGGGGGTGGATGTCATTAAGCCTGAGTTGCATCCCCCCCACCCCCCCACCCCCGCACCACATACTCCATCTCCAACCCCACCCCCACCCTGTGGCCCTGATCCGGCTTTGATCCCACGTGGTTCTCCCCACTCTGCCAGGGCAACAGTCCCATTCCCCAAAGTGGCCACTCTCACTGAGATGTGCTCATTGGCATGCCATTTGAATCTTGATTACATAACCAGTCATTTAGCCTCCAAACACAGACCAAGGCCCCCAGCCCCAGCCTCTTCACTTGCTCACAAGGTGGTTGAGTCCACCTCTCAGTGGCTGGGAGCTCCCGGTTCCTTCATTCGAAGCCTCCCCGACTCCTGATGGGAGTCACACGATGAAAACTTTGCCAAAGGGAGCCTTATTAGGAAGGTGGCTTTGGGACGCCATGGGGAATAGGGCGGGCTTTTGAGGATCACAGCACAAGAAAACAGTGACCGGACCTGGGGCCTAGGCTTTGTACATGGGCAGCCTGGATGGGGACCTCTGTGCCCCCTCCTCAGGCTGGCCCTGAGCTCATGGTGAAGGCGAGCAGGAGGCCCATATGGCCCTCCAGGGGTGCAGCATTTTTGGCATGGGTGGGAGTGGGAGTGAAAGAAGGTGCTAGTTACAGAACAGGGCAGTGAAGGAGTGGGCAGAGGCATTTATTGCTTCATCCTTCATTGCAGGGATGATTAGAAGGACTTCATGATGTGTGTGGTTAAAAGAGAGACTACAGAGGAGGAGGATGGCGTAAGGTACAATATGAGGGATTGCAGTTAGCTCTTCAGGAGAACTTCCAGGGAAAGGCTTGTGAGTTTCAGCATCCCAGGCCTGGAGCAACATGCAGGGAAGTTTCCTCCAGTATACAGGGTTGGGCAGATTCCTGTGAAGTTGGGTTCCGGTGCAGAAATCTGGAGAGTCGTAGGGGATGAAGATACAGGCAAATGAGCATATATATTAGTGCCTGAAAAAAATGTGTTTTGGGGAGTTCCCTGGTGGTATACTGGCTTAAGGCTTCGGCGCTGGCGCTGTCAGCGCTGCGGCCTGGGTTCGATTCCCAGCCAGGGAATCGAAATAAATAAATAATATCAAAATAAATAAATAAATAAATAAATAAATAAATAAAAATGTGTTTTTAAGGAGGAGCCATTGTTTTCCTAGTACAGCTGATAGCTAAGACATAGATAGCAATTACCCTGGGTCAGGACTTAGATAAATTACCTCATTTCATCCTCACAACACAACTGTGGGGTGCCTATCATTTTAATCCCCATTTTACATTTGAGGACACTGAGGCACAGTGAGCTAATAGCTTGAACAAAATCACATCACTAAGACGTGGCAGAGCCAGGATAGGGTCCCAGCAGTCTGGCTCGAATCCACCCTCTCACCCTGCTGTGTCCCTCTTCTCAGCACCTTCCTTGTCTCGCTATCATTCCCACCCCGAATGTGTCCATCTTGGACATAGCCCAAGATCAAGGTCAACCTCTTTTTTTTTTTTTTTTTTTTTTTTTGCTTTTTGGTATGTGAATAGCTCCCTGACCAGGAATCGAACCCAGGCCGCAGCACCAACAGCGCCAGCGCCGAAGCCCCAAGCCACTACACCATCAGGGAACTCCCTCAACCTCTTGCTGGATTGGAATTTGGTTACTTTTCTTTCATTTGGGACAGGGAAATGGGAACGAGAGGCCTCAGGGGGCGAGGCCTCAGGTATCTGTGGTTGGTGGGTAGGGGACTCAGCTCATTACCCCTCCAACCTCCCACCCTCCCCAGCGAGCCCGTAACACTTGGCCATAGCTCCGTGCAGTGGTGTTTTCCTTCCAAAGGGGCGCCAGCTCTGCTCTGGTGGCAGCAGGGGTTCAAAGGTGAGATATTGGCTTGGTCAGGGGTTTGGACAAAGCCTGGTTTTAATTATCCTGCTCTCTCTCTCCCACCCCAGAGAGAGCCATGAATAGGGCCTGTACGAGCTGGCTCTGCCTTTCCCCTAGCACTCCCACCCGCTTCAAACAACCCGCCTTTAGATCCAGGCCCCCCTGTTCCACGTGAAATTGTGCCAGCTCATCAGCAGGGCAGTACCAGTCAGTACTAGGCAGGCATCTGCTCCCCATGACCTCAGTGGGACTGCAGGCTGGGGTGGCCTTGGGACTGGACTTGGACCCCGAGTTTAAAGCCATGTGGGAGTGGAGGGTTTTCCTCACCTGTCAGAGTGGATGAAGACCAGAGGAGTCATCTTGTCCAACTCTCTCATGTTGCCATGGGGAAACTGAGGCCAGAGAGTGCCCACGGTCAGGTAGCCTCTGAGTGGTAGATAGGAACTCAGGTGTTCCAACTGCCAAGGCCCCCCCTTTTTTTCACTGCATAGTTCTGTTCTTGGTGCCCCCTTCAGTGCAGGGTTCTGGGACTGGGCCCAGGAGGGAGAGGGGAGGGTAAGGAGGAGCTGGGATGAGTGGACAATGTGTCCCGTTCATCTCTGTGTCCCCAGTGGCCAGCACAGCGCCTGGCACAGAGCGATTCTCCATAAATGTTTGTGAAGTGCAGGCCAGGGAGCAGCCCCTCCCCTGGCCTCCCAGGGTGTCCCATGCCCAGCTCTGCTCCTGTGACGGTTGGTCCACATGTCAGTCTCCCCCACCAGAATGGAGTTATTTGAGGGCAAGGAAAATAATAATAACAACTGTTTCCAAAGTGCTTACCACTCCATAGGTGCATTATCATTCCATTTGACAGATGAAGAAACTGGCACAAGATTACGTGGCTTCCTAAGGTCACATAGCTAGTAAGGGGCAGAGCTGAGACGTTGACCTTGCTCTTAACCTCATTCCAGGCAAGCCCAGAGGTGTCATGTTTATCTTGGTATCTACAGGGCCTGGCATATAGCTCTTTGTTTGTTGACTGACTGACTGACTGACTGACTGTGTATGGAAAAACCACAGAATTCTATAATCTAAACCTTTTGGAAGTAGCTGGGGTTGGGGTGTTGGGGAGGCAGCCTAGAGGTAGTTCATTGTGTTGTTTGTTCTAGGAATGCCGGAGCCAAAGCTAGAGAGGAAGGGAAAGCTCACTCACACACCCTGTCTTAACTGCCTTCCACAGTTTAACAGGGGTCACTGGGCCCCCCAGGCTTCTCCCTTGCCCTCTCTCCCTCCCTTCCCCCAGAATTCCAGGGGGATAGTGCTGAGCAATGGACATGTGGAGAAAGACTACAGGTTGGATTAAAGAGGCCTGTCTCATTTTTATCTCTGGCCTTGAGATGTTCGGCCCAATGGATTACCTTGGTGGAAGAGTCTGAACCTTTCAAGTTGGAGGGTGGGCAGAATTGTCTGGTTTGAGGCAGGGTCTGTCACAGCTCTCAATTCTCTATCTCTCACAGGAAGAGGTATTGGATTTCCAGCTACCTCCAGTCCTAAACCTTAAGGCCCAGGGTCGTCTCCTCTAACCTCCCTAAACCTGTGTGCCCTTGGGCAGATGACCTCTTCCCTATGACTCTCTCTGCTCCCCATTTGCTGGTTTGAATTAACATGAGCCAGTCGCTATCCCCAGGTCCTTCTTCATCTGCCGATGAAGGCTGGGGGGCGGGGGGGAGATGGCCAGGAGAAAAAAGACTCAGTGTGGGCATGTGGTCTGCCTTCTAATACAGACAGAGAACCGTGGAAGCCGAGGGGCCCGGGCCTGGCATGGTCCCTTGGCACATTGGGAGTTAGGTTGGGTGTCTTGGCCCTGACATCAGCCTGCTGAGGTTCAAATTTCAGCCCTACCCCTTGTTTACTGTGTGACCTTGGCCAAGTTACTTAATTGTTTTCAGCCTCAGTTTTCTTATTCCTGAAATAATCCCTCAAAATTGTTTTGGATTACATTGGATTAAGTGAGACAGTATAGGTAAAGTGGCTGACATTTGGTACTCTTGACTGTTAGTAGGCACCACTATTAAACAAACAATAGACGTTGGATGGAAATGAGAACAACACACTTTGGGGTCAATAAAAGAGCACCCTTTATGGCTAGAGTAATCTGAAGAGGAGATGAGCTGCTCCTGCAGGTAATGAGGACCCCAGTTAGTGGAGGTGTGCAAGCACAGGCTGGACCAGAGAGAACTCAGGCATTGGGTGAGGGGGTGACACAAAATAGGCTGACCAGACACACCACTTTAAGCGGGACAGAAAACAACAGTACTGTCCTGTTTTAAGTGGTACGTCTGGTCAGCCTGGTCTCACTGGGCTAAATTCAAGGTGTCAGTAGGCTGACCACACGTACCATTCGAAACGGGCCCGTACCGTCGTTTTCTGTCCTGTGTAAGGCGGGACGTCTGGTCAGCCTAGCAGAAAACCTTAAGGGCCCTGCTTTGGGACCAGCACCGCATGGCAGGAAGTTAGCGGAGCAGGTGGGTCCTGGTTCCTGCTGTCAGGGATTGTGGACAGGAGTGACAGGTTGGCTGCTGCGGTTTGGGCTGTGTTGTGAGGCTCTGCTGAGGACAGGGAGGCCTGAGAGGCTGTCTGGAAGGATGCACACGGTTCTCACGGGTGGGAGAACATGGGAGGCCATTGCAGGCTCAGGAGGGGCTGGGTGGTTGAGGGGCAGTGAGACCCCTGGGCCACAGGTCCTGAATTTGATTCCAAGGCTGCCTCCACATCCTGGCTGCCCAAGGGGTTGAGTGTATGGTGGTGGTGGTGATGGAGGAACTGGCAGCTCCCTGTCGCCCCCACCTCCAGCCTCTCCTGGAGGAGGGGCCAGGGCTACTCCAGTGACAAAGAGCAGGGACATGTTAGGAGCGGAACTAGGGAAAGAAAGACTTCTTATGCCCAGTGCATTTGGGGGTGTCTGGGGGTCGGAGAAACAGTAGAGCCTTTGTCCCCAGCCACCGAGAATCTGGCTGAGGAGCAGGCCCTGGGTATGGCTGGGCCCGCACAGGCAGGTCCTCTTTGAAGTGACCCTTTCAAAGCTCAGCTTGAATCTCTAGGCGGAGGGACAGCTTGGGGCGGGGCGAAAGGGTGACTGAGACCTGTAAGCCAAGGATGGAAGCAGACCCAGCGCCGGCCTCCTGAGGGGGCAGGCTGGCAGGAGGTGTGTGGGCTGCAGGAAGGTAGCCAGCCTGGGGGCACATGTGGGAGCCATGTGGGAGTATGACTGGTTCAGGGTCTTGGCCCCCAAGTAGAGGGTCAATACAGGGATGGGCAGAGTTCATTTTGGCCCCGTGCCTGGCTTCTATTAGTCCCAGCTTGATTTCTGTCTGACTCGGGGTTCCTAATTCCATAGCTTTCTCCTTTTTAATTTTCTCAAAGAGTGTGAGCTCCTTGGAGAGAATTGGGGTGGACGCAGGGCTTAGACCCCTCTGTAAGAGGGCGGGGTGGAGATCTGGGCCATCGGAGCTTTTTCTGCTCCTAAGAGCCCCCAAAAGGCTGGAAGGTGAGGCTAAAGTGGAGACCCACCCCCCCCCAACCTCCACAGAGCTTCCCTCATTCTCAGTGTGGCGGAAACTCGATATTGTTCTTCAGTAGAAATGGAGGGAGGCAAGAAGCCCCCTAGAGAGGGGACATCTTCAGAAGTTTCAGCTGGACGGCCATTAGAGGCCACACCTGTCCCCCTGCCTCTCCATTTAACTCATGGGGAAACTGAGGCTTGGAGAAAGGACAAGGCCAAGCAGACAGAGGCAGAGGGAAAGGAACAAGCAAAGGTGGGAGGCAGAGGGAAGCAGGAAGGCAGGTGAGGAGGAGGCTCAGGTTGCTGAGGTGGAATCACCGGTAGCGCAGAAGTGTCCCTCGTGTCTTCTGCTGACCTACTGTGATTCCATGAACGGAGGGAGGGGAGGAGTGGGTTTTGTTTGGGGTGCTTTTTGGACTGGGCAGTGGATAGTAGGGCCTCTAGTAGCCCGGGTGAGATCCCTATCCCCTCCTGCCGTGCCATTTTCTAGTTCATGCCCCCATACCTGTGGGATCATGGCACTCTCTATGCTACTTGGGAAGATTCTCCTAAATCTCCTTTTCTTCTTGTGAGGTTGTGGCCCCTGGTCCATCCTCAAGAGGGGTGAGGAGGGAGCTGAGGGCTCAAGGTGGTGATGGGGGCTGCGGGCGGGTCTGGTACTCTCCCATATCTTGCACTGGCATCTGCAGAGCTAAGCTCTCATTAGCTGTAATGAAGCTTTGGCACTGTGCCCTCCCTTCTGCCCAACAGCACCTAATGGGGGTGAGGGGGCAGCTGAGGTTGGACCTGGAGCCCAGGAGAGGGGTGGGATGTCTGTAAGAGGAGAAGGTGGGAGTCAGGAATTGGGAGCCATGCAACAAAGCTGGGGCTGTTGATAGGACAGAGAAACAGGCAGTCCCCCCCCCCTTCCTTTCCTTCGGGGACCTTTCCTCCTCCAGTGGTTTGCAGATGCTTGGGCCTCTCAATCTTGGGGAAAGTGTTATCTGAGAGACTGGTGTGGCCTGGGGGCACTGAGGACATTCCCAGGCCTGGCTTGCACAGAGTGTTGTCCTGCCCTCTCCCTAATTTCAACCGGGGGCAGGGAAGGATCTGACTCCAGAAACTGCAGATTCCCTGCCTGGGAAAATCTGGCAGCAACCAGGTCTTTTTGGGGTGGGTGGGTGGGTGGGTGGGGTGAATGGTTCCCTGGAGCAACCAGATCTTAATGCAAATCAGCCTTTGTTCATTTGACGACCATTCCTGTGGTGCCCTCTCATTTCCGGCGTTCCAGGCTCTCTCTGTGGGTCTTGGGACCCATGAATAAGGCACAGCCCTGCCCTCAAGGGGTTTCTTGTCTACTTTTTCTACCACTCAAAAGCTCCACTGAAATTTTATAACCACTGGTCCTGAGATTTGCATCTGCACTGTCTGACAGTCCAGAACACCCCTTGCCATCCCCTGCCAAAAACATTAACATAAAAATGGTCTGGCACAACTGGGGAGATGGATCTGCAGTAGACTGACAAGCCAGTGTCTTCACTGTGACATCATTTGAGTATGGATGTGGCCACAAAAGTAGTAACAGGTTTAAAGATGGAAACAATGTAGCTGGGTAGAATCACTATAGGGATTGGTTAAAAACCTGTTGGCAATGATTGCTCTCCTTTTTCTCATCTCCTGTTTCCAAACCTATCGTTAAATTGAAGATTCTTTAGTGGAGCTTTTAAAAATGAATTTTCGAGTGCAATCATGAAGTGGTTGTACATTTACTGATACAAGAACTGAGCCCCTGAGAGGGTAAATAACTCCACCAAAGATTGCCCAGCATCCAAATTTAAATCTGGGTCTTCCTGAATTGTAAGCCTGTCCTGTGTCACTGATACTTTCCCTGACAAGAGCCTGGGAGGACACCTGCCCCCAGCTGGGTCTTGAAATCCAAGCAGGTGTCGGCATAATGAAGGAGGAGTGGAGCAGACAGATGCCCAGTTACTGCTGTGACTGCTCTGCACAGGGTTCTCGTGGTACCTTCCTGGACTTGGAGTTTGACCTTGAGTGGTATGGCGGACCCTAGAGCTCCATCAATAAACATGAGCTGAGCACCTGCCTCCTCTAGTGATGCTCCAGCCCTGAAGGGAAGAAGCCTTCACTGAGGAAGCAAGGCTTGCCAAGGCTTGAAAGATGTCTCCTGGGACAAAAGAGGGGTGGGGGAGGAGGGAGAGAAGGGCATTCCAGACCTGCTCCCATAGATACTGTGGAGCTATGGAAGGGTGTCAGGCAGTGGAGGCAGCAGACCAGATGATGAGGGCTGCAACCGGAGTTGGAGATGGAGAGGAAAGGGTAGGAGTGGGATGCATCACCCGCTTCCCCTTTCCGGAGACTCGCCATACCATCTCTTCTTGTCTGATAAAGCCTTCCCTGCCTTCTCTGATTCTCAAACTGCTATTCATCCTTCAATGCCCAGTTCAAATACTCTCTTCTGTAAACTGCCCCCCCCCCTACCCATGCAAATGTCATCAAATATATGGAAGCTTTCTCCTCTGGGCACTAGGCCTTAAACCACATGAATGTAGGGACATTGTCTTGTTTACTGTTCTATCTCGAGCTTCTAGACCAGGCCCTGTTGACTGAATGTTGTTGACTAATGAAGTAAACATTCCCATAGCACTTGGGATATATCTATATATCTATATAGATACATATATTCCCAAGATATATAATTGTGAGAACCACATAATAATAATTACAATAAAAGTAGGAGTGTTGGTTGTAGCTAACATTGAGCATTTCAGTGCCAGATACTTTACACACTGAGCACTTTACACACACTATCTCTTTAATCTGCACAACACCACCATGAGAAATGGATTATCTCTATTTTATAAACACAGAATCAGAAGCTCAGAGAGGTTAGTAACTAGTCCAGGGACACACAGCTAGGAAGTGGAACCACGTTGGAATTCAAACCCAGGTTCCTCTGAATCCTGTTCCAGAACTTTTAAACACTATGCTCTGGATCCTCCTTATTTGTTGCATGCCTATCTCTTTATGAATTTAATTAATTTTATTAATTTAAGAAATCCTTTGTGGACTGACTACTGATCTAAGATTTGTTGAGCATCTCATAGGTTGCCAGGCGCTGAATCCTGAGTCCTCTCAAGGACCTCACTGTTTTACAGCCAAGGAGACTGAGGTTTGGAGAGGGAAGATATTTGGGGTCCCACAGCTGGGACCTGAGCTCAGGTCTTTTTGATTATTCTTTCCTCAGTGTCACTGGGCCCTCACCAGTACCAGGCCTTCGGTGACACCCATTCGAAATAGTCTGGATTGAAGAAAGAGGCTGGGCTCTGAGACTGACTGACTTGTTTGGATACACAGAAAGGGCAGGACTGGGCTGGGGTCTGGGTCTTTGGCCCCTCGCCCAGTGTGCTCCCCACTAGTTACTGATGAAGAAAGTGGGTTCCCAGGCAGGGCAGGGATGGGGTCCTTGCACTTTTCCAAGTGCCCAGCTGTTTGTCAGACATGTGAGCTCCAGGAGGTGAGGCTGGCTGGGAGCTGGAGTGGGCAGAGACGGTGTCTGAAGGTGACAGAACCTTACAGGGCCTTGACAGAGGCTACGGGGTAACCTGAAGGACCTCCAGGCTTGGTAACCGGAGCCGCGGGGAAGCGAGTGAGGGCAGGGACCCTGGGCGACGCTGCGGGCTGGGCACTCACTGATTCTTGCTGAGCACCCGAACCGCAGAGAACCGCCAATCAGATACGCCTGCTACTCTTTATTTGCATAACCACACCCCTCCTCTCCTGCCACTCCGCTTTCGCCCTCAGGCGTGCCTCCTCTGCCCGCCCTCCCCGGCGCCCCATTTCAGGCCCCCTGCTTGCTGCTGGCTTGAGAGGGCTGGGGTGGGGGACTGCCGGGCGGGAAGAGCCAACCTGGGCTGCCAGCCTGGCCGCACTATTCATAGCTCAGGGCCTGGCGTAGCTCGCATACTTGGCGTTTCTCACGTCTGGCTGGCTCAAAGTTGCCGCCCCTCGGCCCTCCCTTCTTGCCTCGCCTCTCCCCTTACCCCTCCTCCCTCTGCCGAGCCCCCACCTGCGTCCTCTCTGCCAATCTTCCTGAAATCTGAAGATGGCTGAGCCCGCAGGAGGAAACTGAGGCCGAGAGAAGGGGCTTGTCTTTAAGCTAGATCTCTAGGGAGAAACTGGTAGTGAAGAGGCATGTGGTGCGCTGGCTGAGCTTGGACTTGAATAGGAGCTGTCACTAGCTGTGGGACCCTGGCAAGGTCCTTAGCTTGCAGTCCGGGAAACTTTTCAGAAACAGTCAAGCTGAGACTTGGAGGATAAGGGATCAATTAAAGGAAGATGGGGGAGGAGGAGGGACAGTGTTATATTTCAGGAAGAGGGAACTGTGGATGTGGTGGGTCATCCCTGAGTGGACAGGGGCGTGGCCAGCTGGCGTGAGGGGACAGGACACTGCAAAGAGGTTTAAGCAGCTTCCCTTTCCTTCCTACCCCTTACTCCTTTATTCCAGCACCTTCCCTTTCTAGATCTGATTCCCATTGTGGAAGGGGTGGGGGGACAAATAGGCGAAGATGTGAAGCCGCCCCTGCCCCAGGTGCAGTCGCTGTGGCTTCTGTGAGGAGAGGCTCATTCATGCCCTCACAGGGTGCAGAGCACCCACCCTGTGCCAGGTGCTGTGCCAGGAGCTGGGGATTTGACAGCCAGCAAAGCAGATGGTCCCAGCCTTCCAGAACTCACAGTCCCAGGGGGGAGATGGTCAAAATAACCTCATAAATACACAGACACCAACTGAAGAGTGCTATGAGAGGCTACACAGGGACTTCTCTTGGTCTGGAGCCCAGAGGAGCTGAAGTGACTTTTTTTGCAGAGAACTACAGGGTGGTTGGGAGTTCATTAAGGTGTGGGTTGGTGAGGCAGGGAGGGAGCTGCGGAATGGAGAGCAGTAGTCCAGAAGGGCATGTGCAAAGGACCTGAGGCCGGAAGGGTGCCTGGTCCTTGAAGGAACTGAAAGGAAGCCAGGGTAACCGGAGTGCAGAGAAAGGGGGTTTGATGGGCATCGAGCCTGGAGGCATGTCCCACAGAGTCTGGTGGCCATAATATTAAAACAGTTCATCTGGACTGTCAGGGGCTCAGAGGAGTAATGGCTTGGCACAGAGGGGTGGACATGGTGAAATGGGTGGACTCAGAAGACATTTGGAAAACAAAGTCTACTCTCTAATGGGTAGGCTGTAGGGCTGAGGCCATAATACCTCTCATTTATTGGTTCCTAGAATGCTTTCCCAGCAATTTTGCCAGGTTGCTATCCCTGGCTTCATTTTGTAGCCGAAGAAGTAAGAAAACCTGTGTGACGTGAGGTCACATAGCTAGAAAAGGGCTAGGGCTAGTACCGCTGACAAGTCTGACCTTCTTGATGCTGGGATAGTGCTTTCTCTTCCCAGCCAGCCTCCTGTGGCTTAGCCCAACATTCTCTGCTTAGCACCGGAGTGGAGGTGGGGTGGGGTGACAAAGAGCCAGGGTGCTGTGTGTGTGTGTGTGTCACACCTATCCCAAGAGGCTGCTCTGCTCTTAAATGAAGTAATGTGTGTGCAGCGTGCCTAACATATAGTAATGCGTGTGCAGCGTGCCTAGCATATAGTAATGCGTGTGCAGCGTGCCTAGCATGTAATATTGGTTCAACCAATATTAATACAGGGTGCGATGTAGGATCTAGGGCTAAAGGCAATGCCTTCTATCTTGTTCTGACCACAGAGCCCAGCCCAGAAACCATCTTAGCTTCCTCTTAAGCAGAAGCCAGGGGAGGTTGTTTGTCCCTGCAGAGCCACCATACCCTCCACCCTTCCAGCTAGCTGCCTCGGGGGCATCATGGGCTGGATTAGGGAGAGGTTCACCTCCTAGACGGGCTGAAGGGATGACCTGGGCAGGTTGGGCAGGGCCTGGGTGAGGGGGTGGGTGGTTTCAGGGGTGGGGCTGAGAGCCTCTCTTCACAGAGAGCCTCATGTGCCCTTAGGGAGACTTTTGGAATCTGCTGAGACCTGCCCAGGGAGGGCATGTGGTCTCAGCTTCAGTATGACTGAGCTCTCCCTTCAAAGAAACAAGTGGGTGCACCTGTTGTTACTGCCCAGGTGGTCAGACAACAGGAAGGACTTCCAGAGAGGGATGTGTGAGACCATAGAGAAAGCCACTCCCAGAGTTTGCCTCCAGTCTCCTCTGACATGAGCTTTCCAGTATAGAGTTGGAGGACGGATATGATGATTTTGGAGAAGAGTCATTGTAGGCATTCTCCTGCCTCCAGAAATGACTGCCCTGAACACAATCTAAGAGGCTCTGCTCTAGGACTCCTTGGTCAAAGGGAGACCCTTCCTTAGCTCCTGCTGTCACTCTATCCTTCTTCAGAGGATCCTGGTCTTCTGTAGGAGATGGGAAGGGGTGGTTCTGGGGCATGGTTGGGAGCTGAGGGGCCTGAAGAATGCAGTGGGGGAGGCTGGTGGGGTGGAGGGAATGACAGCCTGCCCACTCTGGGCTGTGAGGGCCCTAAGTGTTCCAGACCTGGGCCAGCAGGGGGCTCTGCTGCACATGGGACCTGCCGGTGTCTGACAAGACTGCCTCCTTCCGCGTATGCAGGCGTGCTTATTTTGGAGTGTGTGCATAGAGAGCATGGGAGAACAGGAATTTGCCTCTGTGTGTGTTATGGGTGGTTTGTAACCTTGCATGGGCTTGGAATAGACGTATACAGAGCGGGGTCAGCCCTCTGAAGGCAGGAACCCCACACTTAGCCTGGCTTTTGCTAAGAAAACTCTTCCCAGGTCCTGACACTTGGAGATATGGCATCCCAAGAGTATGTACTTCCATCAGTCCAGCCTCCAATAGGTGGCAGGTCCTCTCAATGCCAAGGACCTATACTGTGCGAAAGGTGCAGACTCCCCAGGCATCCTGAGAGGTCCCTCTGTGCAGAGACTATTAGGGCCCCAAAGGTGACAACAGGGGATCTGAGAAGGCACAGTGGAGAGAGATGGAAGGAAAAGGCCCTCCAGGCAGGAGGTGCCCAGCTGTCCTGGACAACCTCTGTGCTCTTGGGCCCCAGTGAGGGAACTGTTCGTTTGTTCTATCTTCTTTCAAAAACAATTTTTTCCATTGGAATTCTGACCATATTTTTATTGTGGTGAAAAAACAAGGGCTGTCTGGAAAGTAGCCAGCCATATAATATGAAAAATAGAGACATTTATGGTGGATTTTTTTTCTGGACAGTCCTTGTATACATAATCTAAAATTACTATTTTGAAGTGTACAGATCACTGGCATTAAATACATTCACATTGTTGTGCAACCATCACCACCATCCATCTTCAGAACATTTTCATCTTCCCAAACTGAAGCTCTCTACCTAGTAAACACAACTTACGTTCCCCTAGCCCCTGGCAGCCAGCATTCTATTTTCTGTCTCTGTGAATCTAGGTATTTCATACTAACTAGAATCATACAATATTTGCCCTTTCGTGTCTGACTTATTTCACTTAGCATATTGTCTTCAGGTTTCATCCACGTTGTAGTATGTGTCATAATTTCCTTCCTTTCTAAGACGGAATAAAATTCCATCCTACGTACATACTACGTTCTGTTTACCCGTTCATCTGCTGATGGGTATTTGGGTTGTTTCCACCTTTTGGCTATTGTGAATAATGCTGCTGTGAACATGA
>PVJL010000648.1:210238-367756 GCA_004026885.1 Lyroderma lyra
GGTATGTGGGTAGTTCCCTGGCTGGGAATCGAACCCAGGCCGTAACGCTGACAGCGCCAGCGCCGAAGCCTTAAGCCACTACACCATCAGGGAACTCCCCTGCTTTCATTTCTTTTGGGTACATAGCCAAAGTGGAAATCCTGGATCATAGGTGATTCTACGTTGCATTTTTGAGGAACGGCCACTCTACTTGTTTCTCACAGCAACCACACCATTTTGCATTTGCACAAACAATGCACAAAGGTTCCAATTTCTACCCATCCTCTCCATCAACAAATAATTGTTGAGAGCCTACTATGCACAAAGCACTCTAGTGGCACAAGTCCATTTCTGAAATGTCAGTAGCTGTTGTCCTTAGGAAGCTCTCAGTCTAATGGGGGAAATTCAGGCCACACCCTTGAGCAGTCTCCAATTTGAGGGGAAAGACACAGGCCATGACCTTTGGGAGACCCTCGATTCATATGGCTCAAACAAACAAACAAAAAACAAACAAACCCCCAAACCTTGCTGTCAGGGAGCTCCCAATCTGATGGAGGAGCCATGGGCTCTTCCCTTTGGGGAGTGCCCAGACAGGCTGAGAGACCAGAATGGGTACATGGAGGGCATGCATTGAGACATCAAGGGGCTGCTCAGTGGCGTGAAATAGGGTGGGGAGGGTTTGTGGTGGGCCCTGTCCCATGCTGGCCAGCAGTTTCCTAGGCAATGGCCCTGCTGTTTACTTTGTGGCTGGCTTCAGACTCACCCTTTTCTGTAAGTGCTCATTTCCCACCACAAGGAAAGATGCTCATATTTAGTTTCCCCTCCCTCTGCTGTCCCTGAAGAGGGAACTGGCTCCCCTGCTGGGAGAGGCCCTGCCAGCCTGGCACCTTTGCCAAGCTCCTTGTCTGCTGGGAGCAGGCCTCATCCTGGGGTCTCACGTCGCCCACCTTCCCCGCTCCCAAAGGGCCTACGACAAGACTCTGGGCCTGCCCAAGTTCTGCTATGGAAGGTGGACTCCTGATGAGTCCTCCCTGCTTGGGGTGAAATGGAGGGTATAGGAGCCTGTAGGGGGCTGGCAGGGGGAGGTGGTTGTGATGCCCATGTGAGTGGGTTCACCTGGCTTGTATAGAGCTTCATAAGTGTTTGATGTGTCACCATGTGTTTGTGTACATGTGGCCAAATCGTCTGCATGTCTCAATGTGAGTGTGACTGGGTGTGTGAGAGTATGAATATTCAATAGACAATCAAAACAGCTTGCATTGACCTTGAGGGCATTATGCTAAGCAAAGTAAGTCAGACAGAGAAAGAAGTATATCATATGATCTCACTTCCATGTGGAATCTTTAAAAAACACAAAAAACAAAAAAATTCCACGGAGCTCATAGAGTACGGATTGGTGATTGCCAGAGGTGGGGGTTGGGGGGTGTTGTGAGGGTGGCCAAATGGGTGAAGGTATAAACTTCCAGTTCTAAAATGAGTAAGTCACGGGGCTATAATGTACAGCATGGTGGCTATAGTTGGTAATGTAGTATTTCATATTTGAAATTGCTAAGAGAGTAGATCTTAAATATTCTCATCACAAGAAAAAAATTCTGTAATGATAGATGATGATGATGTTAGCTAGACTTATTTGGTGATCATTTCACAATATATACATACTTTGAATTATTATGTTGTATACCTGAAACTAGTATGATGTATGTTGATTATACCTCAATAAAAAATTTTTTTTAAGAAAAAGAAAAATGAACAACAAAAAAATGCATGCATTTATTGAACCCCTACTATGTGCTAAGGACTTTTTAAAATTTACTTAATTCTCCCAACAATCAATGAGGTGGGAATTAGTGTCTTTCCCATTTTATTGATGAGGAACTGAGACTCAGAGAGTAAGTAACTTGGGGAAGGTTTCACAGCCAGAAAGTGGTAGAGACAGGACTCAGACCTAGAGCCCTGGACTCCAGAGCTCACGTACTCACCCCTGAGCCATGCTGCCACTGATGAAGTAGGGGATCACAGGGGTCCCTCCTTAGGGTGACAATGGGATTTCTAGCATCGCAAGTGCTTCCTCCCTTCTCTCTCACCCTCCGCTCCCCCAGCCTTCCTTGGCTCTGGCCCAGCTTGAGGGTGGGAGCAAAATGTCACAATGACTCCAGCTCAGGGCCAGCTTGTCCCTGGAGAGGGAGAAAACGGTCTGGAGAGACCCTTTGAATTGTCCCTGTTTGTGGGACCATACCCAGTGTGAGGTCCCCAGGCTCCCAGTGACGAGGGGTTATCTGCACATTGAGGGTGTTGGGGAGATTCAGACTTGCAGGGCCGGCTCATCAGCTTGGCTTGTCGGGGCATGTCAGGACTGTACACAAGTGGTGCTGGGAACCAGGCATCTGAATGGGGCAAAAGGGTGGAGGAGGATTGAGAGGGAGGCCGCGCTTGAGCAAGGAGACTGGGGCAGGGGTCGGAAGCCCAGGCGTGGACAGGCGAGATGCCTTGGGTATCACATTGCCTGCATGCCTGGGATGGACAGGACTTGTGGTGGATTTGCTCTGTCTGGGGGAGAGGTTGTGCGGTGGTTCTAGGTCTGCATTTGATGATGTATAATGGATGTTAAGTATGGGACCAGTTGAACTTCATGGGATTGGGGGCATTATTTGCGTCGCAGTTTGGGGCCAACATTCTGGGAGGAGGTGCTAAACAAGCCAGAGGAAGGAAAAGAAGGCAAATTGATCCCAAGCCCCCCTCTCTCACTTCCTGAACCACTGGCCCTTCAAAGGTATCGGTTTCTCTCCTTCTCGAATCCCTTGATCCCTGGGCCCCAGGACGCTCTCCTCTTCCCCAGCTGCTGACTGTCAGGCTGGCCCCTGCAGACTGCCACTCCACCAGCCCACGCTACCCTCTTGTTCAGGGGCTAACCTGGGAGGCCACCCTCAAACTGTCCCCTCCCAGAGAGAAGAGGCCCCAACCCCTGACACAGAGGCTCCCTTGGCATGTGGGGGTCTCTCTTGGTTCAGGTGAAAGCAGCTGGCTCAGGCCTGAAGCTGGAATTTGGGGACCCCTAAAGGTTTCAGAAGCTGGGATGTTAATAAAACACTAAGCGCCCTGAGGGTGTCCCAGCCCCTGGCACAGCACCTGGCTCACAGCAGGCACTCAAGATTTGGTTGTTGAAAGGCTAAATGAGAGGGAAATGGGAAGAGATCTGACTTAGGCTTTAGAACACTGGGATCTGGTCCCATCTTAGTAAAAGTGAGTCTTTGAACCAGTCACTTGTCCTCTGTGAGCCTCAATTTTTACATCTGAAAAATGGGTATAAAAAACAATCCCTGGACATTCGGTTCTTAAAAGTAAGAGTCAAATGAGAGAAAGTGAAAGTGTTTTCATGCAGTAAAGGATGATTATCTCATTTGGAGAGAGACTGAATGCCCTCCCCTCAGGGCTGCAGCCCCTAAGATCTGCCCCAAAGACCCTCACGAAGATAAGGTTGAATGGATTTTGCAAGCTGGTCAAACTAGAGGATGATGGGAAGGACTGCTCAGCCGGGTAATTCCTGATCCGGGGGGAGGAAGCTGGGGAGGATGTAGGGAAGGAGGACTCACACTAGGCAGGAAGGCTTGGAATAGAATCTCAGCTACGCCTGGTATTTCCCAGCCCTTGGTCCCCTCCCCCACTGCCCTCTGGGGCCCACCCTACATTCCTTTCCCAGAGGAAATGGGGGAGGTGGCTGAGAGGCTCCCCAGGCCTGAAGGATCATTTATTCAAACTATGTACTACTTTGGAGGCCCTACTGTGTACACCTACTCCCTACGCACCCTTAGTGGCAGCTGGGGTGGAGGGGGTAGAGTAGAGAAGGTGCAGGTTTGTGTTGGACTAGGTTGTTTGTTACCTGCTTTGTGGAACCTTGCTGCCCCTGCCAGCTTTGAGGGCAGGAAATGGACATCATCTATGGCTCATCATCGTCCAGGTCTCTGCAGCCTGTGTCCGGAATCCTGTGACCAGGAGTTGATCCAGACACACAGCAGCGCCTGTTGGTCATGAGAGGCTCCCTGGGGCCTGAGCGGGGAGAGTCACTCCATTTCCTCAGAACCAGGGACTGGACTTGTAGTAGGAGGAAAGGAAGTTAGGTAGCTGGAAGGACTTACTGGCTGCTTGCTGAGAGAGCAGCCAGACTCTGAGCAAGGACATCCCTAGGTGGGGCTTCCAGCTGGTTCATGAGTGCCTGACCACTGGGGGACATGACAGGAAGGCTCAGGGCAGGCGAGGGCAGGAGGCGGCCCCACACAACAGCCTTGGTTTTCTCGTGATTGAGGGGCAGCAGAGGGTGCTGATAGAGATGTCATGTGTTCTGCTCTCCTGACTGCGGTTCTTTCCCACTCTGCCCCTAAGCCCTCCTGACTCAGCGCTGATGGCAGCCTTGCTCTTCCCGTCTGGCTTCCGCCAGGGTGGGGGTGGGGGTCCAGCTCCGGCACAGGGGGCCCAGCAAGCGGCAAACAGGAAGCAGGAGAACAAAAACACTCCCTGGTCCCCCGCACGCCTCACCCTCACCCTTCCTCCTCCCTTCCTTCTCCCTCCCTCCCTCCTGCCCGTTCCTAAGGTCCTCTATTTCTCCACCCTCTGCCACTAGACCCCCTCCTCTCTCCTCTCCATGCCCTTCCATGTTGCTCCCCTATCTCCCACAGGACCTACCCTCAGGGCTGTCCTTGCGGGGTAGGAGGAATAGGTGATGGGATGAAGGAGCCAACTTTTCTGCTCCGCTCTCCTTTCTGGTAGTTTCCCCCAAGGGCCCAGCATTAGAACTCTTCCTCCCCAGACTCCTAGGATTGGGAGCAGGGTTGAGCTGGAGCTGCCTCCGCACACCCACCGCCCAGCCTCCCTTCTCTGGCTGCTGGCTAGGATTTGGGAGTAAGATCCAAAGTTGGAGTGCGGGGCTCTGGGCTTGGAGTCGCAGTGCTGCTATAACAAGCTGGGTGCTCTCGGGCCTCAGCTTCCTTGTCTGAAAATCGAGTCCTGGCAGTGGCCCCAGGCCACAGTGAGGGGAGGCTGTGGTGAGCAGCACACTGGGAACAGTCAAGTGGGATAGAAATGGTGGCGTTTACACTCATACTAGTCAAGGTCTCTGCCAGCCCCACCTGGGAAGGGGCCTAGGAAATGGAGAGAGCCAGGAAGGGGAGGAGGGCAGGGTCTGCCATCAACATGGGCTTCCTGTCTGACTCAGATGAGCACATAGCCAGGGTGGGGTGGGGGCAGCTTGGAGCCCATTGTCAGCTTGGTGGTGGGCCCTTTGGACAGAGCAGATGGGTGGGCGTCCCAGGGAAGAGGGTCAATCTGGTGGTGGGGGCTCAGACCTTCAGCCTGGTCTCGGGTATTAATGAGCATGAGTGCTGCTCTCTGTGCTGGGCAGTGCGTGTGTGTGGTTTGTGGGTGTCTCTGTGGGGTATGTGTGGAATATATGGGTGGGTATGTCCTTGTAAATGTGTCCCTGTGTGGCGTGTGGACCACATATGCAGGGTATCCAAAGTGTGTGTGCATATGGGTGTCCACACACAATGTGTATGTGAGGGAAATGGTATGTCGACACGTGTGTTTCTGCGGGGTATCCGTGGAAGGGAGGAGGCGTGAGCACGTGTGTGTGGTTGGGAGGGTGTGGAGTGTATGGATGCGTGTGTGTGTGTGTGTGTGTGTGTGTGTGGTGGTGCGGGTCTGTACCGGGTAGGTAGGGTGTGTTTGTGTGTGCATCTATGTGAGGGACATGCATACACGTGTGAGTGTGTGTTTTTCTGGGCGCAGGAAGGTGGGTGATGTGTGTACTGGTAGGAGGACCTGTGCAGTCCAATGCAGTGTGAGTGGGGGGATGAGGGGGGTGTGTACGTGTGTACCTGTACTGGGTATGCAGTGTGTGACTGCGGAGGCGCTGTGTGTGTGGGTGTACGTGAGTGTGTGGGATGGGGCGGCCGCGCACTGGGGCCGCCCCGGAGGGGGAGGTGTCTGCCCTGCGCGACTCGCCGGCGTGTCCGGGCTTGGCGCCTTCGGCCGGGAGGCGCGGAGCCGCTCCAGCCGTCCTGCCGCCGTCCGCGCGGGCCGTCCGTCCCCGCGGGGCCCCTGGGCCCCGGGCCCACGGCTCCGCGGGGCGGGCAGGGACCCTCGGGGCCCGCCTGCCGCCCGGAGGGCCAAAGACGCCGCCCGCGGGGCGCCGAGGAGCGGCCGTGGGGCCCCGCGCGGCGTGCCCCGCTCCGGAAGCCGGGCCCGCGGCGAGATGGGGCCGGGGCGGCGGCCGGGGCCGGGGGTCCCCACCGGCCGCGGCGCTCGTGGGCAGCGCGCTGTGGCGCGTGGAGCGCGCGGGGGCCGAGGGCTGGCGCTGGGAGCGCGCCGTCGGCGTCGACTGCAGCGCCCCGGAGCCGCGCTGCCTCTGGCTGCCCTGCCTCAGCCACAGCGACCGCCGCGCGCCCGGGGCGCACCGGGCCAGGGTGAGCACCGAGGGCGAGGGGATCGGGTGGAGGGGCAGGGGCAAGGGCGCAGGCCTCGTGGGAAGGTGAGAGGCGGGGTACTGGACCACCAACTCGCTGGGATCTCAGTGCTCCGTAGTGGGACTGCGTGAGGAGCTTTTCCAGGGGTGCTGGATAACAACCCCCAGTCTGGGTGGTGGCTTCCAGGAGGCTCAAGCCTGCCGGTTTACAGGCAGTGGAAGATGGAAGGGGCCAGGGTTGTTTGAAGAGGTGCTGGGCATCTAGGACTTCTGTGGAGTTTGGGCTGGCGGGAACCCTGAGCCAGAGGCAGGCAGGGGTGCCTCTAGTCTAAAGGGAGTGATGGGCACCATGTTGTCCCCCTGCTCGGGGACCTGGGCACATGACACTCAAGGGTTTTCTAGTGGGCGAAGGAGACTGAGGTGGCAGAATGGGCCCCAGCTGGTCGTGAGTGATCTCAGGATGAGGACTGATAGGGCGGGAGGCGGGGGGTTGGGACAATGTTTCTGATGTCCGGTATTGACCAGGCTGGTAGGGCATGAGTCATAGTGGGCGTCATGCCCAGCATAAACGGTGTGCTCCCTGTAATGACCTCTTTATGCTCCTGGGGTGGCGGGTAGGAGCAGGACTCCTAGGTTCTAGCGGCTGGTGTTGCTAACCCACCACGTGTCTAGTTCTGTCTAATTTGTGGCCCTGGGACCCTCTGCCTTTCTCCCTGGATCAGTTGGTATTTCTGGATGTCTCTTTCCTGACATGAGGGTGGGAGAGTTTAGAAGTAGATCCGGGAGAGGAGAGTACTAACCAGTGATGTCCCTGAGCCTCTCCCTCTCCATCCCCTCTCTCTGTTACCTACCTCAGAGAGCAGAGTTGGTGATGTATGTGGACCGTACCCCTTTCCCAATCTAATCACCTTTCTAGTTTTCATTGCTGGCTCCTTCTCTTTCTGCATCTATCACCTTCCTCCCACTCAAGATGAGAGCAAGACCCATTGTTGTCCCAGGTCAGAGGAGAGGAGAGGAAACATATGTATATAATAGCATGAAGGATTGAGGTTAAACCTAAGGAAGAACTTCCCACAGGGGGCTGCCAGATCTAGCTGTTGTTGGGGGCGACGGTGTCTCCTTCTAAGACAGGAGAGTGGTAGCTGTGGCAGGGGCATTCCATACTGACATTCTCAGGACCCTAGGTGGAAGGGATGGGGGAAGGGAGACTAGGGGGAAGGAAAAGAAGACAGGGAAAGGCTGAGATAAGGGTTGGTGCACCAGTGGTGCCTGAGTGGGGAGGGGACCTGGGAGAAAAAACATGACCACTGCCCTGGATTATAGGCAGGCCCCCGCCCCAGGGGATGGCACCCCCAGGCAGCTGGCAGCTCCAGGCAGGATGTGTGCTGGGGGAGGGGTGGGGGGGCGTGTGGGGGAGCTGTCTCAGCTGCTTCTCCTCACTGGGGCAGCTGGTGGCTTAAACCTTAATCCAGGACACCAGCACAACAATGGGCCCTGCAACCAGCCTCAGCTCTGAGCCTGGGTGAAGGGTGTGCAGGGGAGGCCACCCACACTGGAGGGGGGCAGGGGCTTCTGGAAGGAGGGGGCAGTGGAGGGTCCCCTGAGGCCCTCTTTTCTCCCTGGGAAGTTCCTTGCCAGGTCAGCAGAGATAGGAAATCCAGGGGATTTCAGACCTCAGCAGAATTCCCAGAGTATTTTCTCCTCTGGGCTCCTCAGACCCCCACGGAACTATGGGTCTAAGTGGGACTGTCCAGGCTGTCATCACAGGTGGAAGGAGCTGAGGGGCCACCATTGGACCTCCGGTCGAATGCAGGAATCCCAGCTAAGACCTCCTAGACTGGGGGTCATCCCGCTTTTGCTTGGACTCTTGCAAGGACAAGAGAGCTCACAACCTCATCCGGGTAGTTTTCCCGATGTGTACATTAGAACGGTCACCCTGGCCTGGAGCTTCGGTCAGCCTCCTTTTCTGTCCCACCTGGCTGTGTCCCCTGTGGCAGTAGATTTCATTGCTTGTATCTTCCCTGTATGAAGCAAACCTGTTGCCTCTGTCATATTTTTCTTTAATCTTCCCACCCCATGCGGAAATGCTTAGCATAGAGCTGGGCACAGGGCGGACTCCCTTCTACCAGATGTGTGGACAGGAGAGTAGACTGATACACAAAGGAACTTAGTATCATTTGAGTGGCATATTGGAGCTTTCTCCAGCTATTACACGGGCACTTAATAGTGCCTGGAGCTGTCAGAGCTGGGTGCTTCTTCCCTTTGCCCTGACTTTCTTCCTGGTGCCTAAGAGGAGTGAGGGGGTTGAGGACTGTTGAGGGGGAGAAGGGAGAGCTTGCCCTCTGAGGGGTTAGGTTAAAGCTGCCTAAGGTTGGGTGTGGGGGTGCGTTGAAGAGCCCCCGAAGCAGGCCTCCTGGCTTTTCACTAGGCAGCCTGCCTTTGGCTTCTGTTTTTTCCAATCGTCCCTCTGCCTCCTTGTGCACGTATCTCTCTGACACTCTCCTGTTAGGACTTTCCCTATCTGTGTCTAAGCAAGGTCCCTGAAGAGAGCCCAGGCACTGTTTGTCCTTTTCTCCCTCTTGCAGACCCGTGAATCCCCAATCCCTGTCTACAGACACCCTCTGCCGTGTCATCCTGGGGAATCCTAAGTATTCCAGCGGGTCAGCCAGAGGGCAGCGAAGTGTTCCCCGAGCCCCCACCTGGTTCCCCACTCAGTTCCGGTGAACCAGCCAGGCCTCTGGGCTGGGCTCCCAGGCCTCAGGAAGCCTTTTAGTTTTCTGAGTCCAGTCCACTCCCTTGTGGCTCTTAGTCCCCCATCTGTTCCTGCCGTTCTTCCTGAAGCATGTGTGTCTGGGCCAGTCAGTCTCTGTGCATGTGTGTGTCTGTGTGTCTGGCATGTGTTGTGTATATGAGATTGATTATGTGCGACTGTGAGCACGTGTCTATGTGTCTATATAAGGGTGTGTGTGTGTCCTCAGCTCTGTCTGTGTGCACCTTGCACATGAGTGTGCTTGCCTGGGTCTTGTGGTGTGTTCTGTGTGTGTGAGTGCTTGTGGATGTGTCGGTGTCTGCATATGTGTGTGTGTCTGTCAGTGTGCATGTGTGAGATTTTGCAGCAGCAGGAAAGAACTCAGACAGCAGCAGGTACTTCCCAGGCAGGACAGCTGCGTGTCTAGTGCCTGGCACATAGTAGGTGGTCAGTGAACATTGGTTGAACTCAACTCAACCAACACCTGGCTCACTGCAGTGAGTTATTTCCCTGGAGGCAAAGGTATCATGAAGGGTTTGACGGGGTAGAAAGAAGGAAGAAGCTGTGGGCTGATGAGGGTGAGAGGATTAAAGGGCTGATGAGGAGGTCAGGGGCCGAGGCGGGTGCCTGGAACCCCAGGGCCCAATGGAACCCCTCCAGTCCCTCTTAGGTCCTCCGGGCTGCAGGAGGTAGTGTGCAGACTTGGAGTGTGGGCCACATGGCCACTCACCCCTGTCTCCCCGTGCTCCCACAGCTGCCACTGGGCCCAAGAGATGGGTGCTCTCCTGGGCGTCCCCTCCCCTGGCAGGGGCCGAGGACACTGCTGCTGCACAAAAGTCTCCAGGATGGCTTTGGCTTCACCCTGCGCCACTTCATCGTGTACCCGCCCGAGTCTGCTGTGCACTGCAGCCTGAAGGTATGCCCAGCTCCCCCACTGCCCTGGCCTGTTCTGCGGAAGCCTTGATGGGGGAGGGGAGATGGCTCAGCAGGGTGCCCTCCTTCCAAAGTCCTTCTTCTGTGGCCTGGGAAGAAGGGTCACAGAGAGGTGGGTACAGTCCTGGTTAGGTCATTTCTGTCTTCTCAGGAGAGGGACAGGGAACCTAAAGCTCGGGGAGCCAGGCTGCTCACCTACAGCCCAGACTCTGGTCTCTGAAAGGCGAACAGCCTGCTCGGAGAGATGGCGTCCTGGGACCCCTTGTCCATTTGCTGCTTCTCAGCTGGGTTTGTTACCCCCTCCCAGCTTGAGCTCAGTGAGTGCATCCTAACACTCCTCTGAGACCCCTCAGGAAGCGCCCCAGGCCCTTACTGGCCTCAGCTCTGTGGGCTGGGAAGAGCCCTGAGATAAAGGAGACCTGGGTTTTAACCCTGGTACAACTCCTAACTCACTGTGGGTCTCTGGGCTCCATTTCTCCTGCTGTAACTCAAGAGCATTTCTCTACTTGACCCTAAGGGTCCTTCCAGCCCTCGTTAAATGTCAAGTTCTTTGAGTCCAGGAACCAGGGCTGCTCAGCTCAACCCACGGTGCAGGGAGGGGCCTCTGACAGTGGAGCAGGCCTGTGGGAAGACAGGAGAGGCCCCAGGCAGGAACCACAGCTCCCCAGGAGGGCCTGCCCCCTTCCCCACCTCTCTCTCAGCAGGAGAGGAGATGAATTTATTTTGGAGTCAATAAACACTTTTCTCCCCTTCCCCCAGGGCAAGGAACAGCCTGCACAGCTGTTGGGGGACCTCCCCTCAGGGAGCTTAGTCCCACTTGCCAGGGAACTGGAATTGGATTTCACTGCCTGTATCTGTGTGCTTGCATGGCTCTTGGGGGTCCATGTACACGCATGGTCACACACACATTGTGTGTGTATCTGAGTGCATATTGGTGTCTGTAAATACATTTCATGTGTACATAGCTATGCAACTCTTCTAGCCATGTCTGAATCTGGGGGGCCTGCACAAACCGTTTTCCCTGGCTGCAGCTGTGCTTCTGAGTGTACGTGGGGGCTGATGGGGTGTGGGAGGGGCACTCCCTCACCCTTGATACCCCAAAACATGAGCCCCCTCATTTGCTGGAACCTCCAGTTTTTTCTCTCAACCTCCCCCCAGAATACCCCTCCTTCCTGGCCCTGCCAGCTTCTCTTAGGGGTCCCTGCTGAGGGGCGAGTGGGGCAATAGCATTCTGAGTGGTATAGGCTGCATGGTGGACCTGGCTCACACAGGGATGTTGGATGACCCCAGGGCAGGTTAGGCCAGGGACAGGCTCCATCCCCTCCCCTTTTTCAGAACCTGCCCAGGACTGGGAGCCTGCAGGGAGCTCAGCCATCCAAATGCATCTGTCTGCCTCTGCCACTTGCTCGCTGTGCTGTCAGCTCCTATCAGTGGGCTCGCACTGGGAGTTGCAGCGGGGAGAGGGAGTCTCCAGCAGAGCCCAGTGGCCTTCCTGGCCCGGCTAGCATGCCAAAGAGTCCTGGGTCCCAGGCCTGGCTCTGCTACTGAGTCTCTGAGTGGCCCTGGACGTGCCATGTCCTGTCATCAGTAACATGGATGATCTGTGAAGTGGGTTGGACAAGATGACACCAAAGGTCTGAACCTGCTCTAAAATGCCCATCCTGCGGGCCAGTACTGCCTCTCCGACCTTCTTCTTTCTCTCATTTCCGTTTTGCCCCCAAATCCAGGGCCCTTCCCCTCACTCACAAGGATGATCCCCGGGGTGTTCCTAATGGGTCTCCTTGACTCCATTTTTTAGTCCTGCACCTAGATGCCAGAATCCTCTTCCCTAACTGGTAGTTTCACATCCACTCTCTCCCACTCAAAAACCTTTGCTGGCTCCCTCGTTCTCCCCTTTGGAACGTGAATGCTCTAGTCTGACTTCTGTGGCTTGCTGGTGTGGACTTTCTCCTTCAGCTCAGCTGCTCCAGTCCTACATATGCTTGCTTATTTCCAACACCAAGGGCCCCTGCACACTTCACTCCCCTAACCCAGAAGGCCTTCTCCAGGCCTTAAATCCCCTCCCCCAGAGGGAGGCTAATCAGGCCTTGCCTTCCCATTCTCTCAGAACTGATAGCCACTGTTTGCACTGGTGGTGCCTGCTTATCTATGTCTGTCCATGTCCTCTTTCTGTGTTAGTGGGTTTGGCTCACGCTCCCCAACGGAAAGGGCCATGGGTCCCCCATTGAATGGGGGGCTTTCAGATGGCTGAGATGCTGTTGTGGTAGGATCAGCAGGCATGCGAGAGAGCTCAGATCATTGGGGAACCATGCCCAGGACTTGATGTCCCCATAGACACACCTCCTGCCCCCTCTAGGTGCTGGGTTAGTTGAAGGAAGATAAGAGGGGAGGCTGTTGGGTGGGGGAGCTTGAAGGGGTCCGCCCAGGTGGAGCTGGGCCTCCCCCTGTGCTGCTGCAGGCTGGACTGAGGGCCCACACCCATCTCTGTCCCCTGCAGGAGGAAGAGAATGGAGGACGAGGAGGAGGTAAGGAGTGGTGGGGGCTGGGCCTGAGCTGGGACTCATCTTCCAGCGTCTGTTTCTCTCCTTCTCCCCTAAGTCAACCCTGGATTTTGCTGTGCCCCCACCCTCGACTGTGGTTCCTGTCTTTGTTCTTCTCTGTATAGCCGCTCTGGGATATGCGCTTGCTCTCTGTCTTCCCTGTCTTTTCTCACATGTGTGTCCCTCTGGCCCTGTGCATTCCACACAGTGGTGGGACTCTGGGGAGCAGATGGATTTCTAAAACCTGGTCCCTGTCCTGGGGTTACTCCCAGCTTAGCCTGGAGCACAGGCAGGGGCTATAGGGCCGGGGGACTGCTGGTGAGGTGCAGCTGAACACGGGCTATCCTTGGGGATAGAGACACTAGCATTCTGTTGGGCCTAAGGGGGAGACCCGAGATATTTATATTTTCAGATGTGAGCCTAACTCCTTTAGCTCTCGCCCTTGCTATCCCAAAGGGCCCCTCACTGGCACCCAGGCTCCCTGGGGTTTTCAGGGCAGAACTCCTTGAACAGGCTGCCTTCCTTCTCTGCCCCCAGGGCTTCTGCTGGGAAGCCGTGGGGACCCTGTCTTCCTGAGTCCCCATGGCAGAGGCCCATGGTGGGGGAGAAGCCCGCTGACCGAGAACAGGCCCATTCCTCTGATGGAGGCAGAGGAGTATTGCTGGAGTATAATGGGATGTTAGAGGTGTGGATGTGGGGTGTCTGTGAGCTTCAGAGCCTTTCTGCAGCTCCCTCAGTCTGTGGGTATGGACATTCTCTGTGTATGAGGGTGCTCTCCCTCCTATGTATCTTAAGGGATTGATACAGCCTCTTTTATGGCACCCTTTCCTTTGTCTTGTGACTTGTGTGTGTGTGTGTCTGTCTGTCCCACTAGACAGTGAGCTAGGAAGGGGAAGAACCGTGTCTCCATCCTTTTTAACCTACTTTATAGCACAGTGCTGGGGTACAGGAGGCAAATGGAACAACTCTGTGTCCATGTAGGCTTGCGTCCACGTACGTTTTAATTCTCCCTGGAGTGTGTCCTCCTGTCTGCATCCATGCTCTGCGGACGTGTGGGTCTGTGTTTGTTTGTTTGTGTCTGTGTGAGAGTGATCATTCTCTGAGTGTGTGTCCTCTGTGTGTGTAGCTGTGCATGGGTGTGACCTTCAGCAGCCCTCCCCAGCTAACCTGGCTGCTGCTCACCAGGACCCTCCCCGCGGCACCGCCTGGAGCCCATGGATACCATCTTTGTCAAGAATGTGAAGGATGAGGGCCCTGCCCATAGGGCGGGGCTTCGCACAGGTGAGCTGTCCCACTTACAGGGCTCAGTGCCCCCTTCTGGGTCTCTTCTCCCTACCTTCTGGGATTCTTGGATCCAGGTGTTGGGGAGGCTCCTGTCCCCCGACCCCTGTCATCCGTGCTGGGTATGGGAGTTCTCAGGTGGGGCCATTGACACCCCTTGGCCTGCTCACATGTGGCCCTGCTCCTTGTTCCCAGGAGACCGGCTGGTGAAGGTGAATGGGGAAAGCGTCATTGGGAAGACCTATTCCCAGGTCATAGCTCTGATCCAGAACAGGTGAGCACCCCCTGCCTCTCTTTTCCCACAGTAGCTCCTGTCCCCTCACAGAGTCCCTGCACATCCCACCCACTTGGCCCTGGGGGTGTCCTGGCGACCAGCGTCCCTGTTCTCCCAGACCCTATTGCCTGAGCTGGGCCTGACTGCCTACCCTGTCTCTGTAGCGATGATACTCTGGAGCTCTCCATCATGCCCAAGGACGAGGACATCCTCCAGCTGGTGAGTCCTGCCCTGCTGTCTGAGGTGGAGGACCCTTGGGGCCTTTCTCCTGGGTCCTACCTCTTGAGTCGGCCCTTCTGGGAGGCAGAGAAGAGAGTGGAGGGGGCGGCACCAGCTCATCCTTGCCCAGTCAGGGATGCCAGGCCCATCCCTGGGCTGGGACTGGTTGTTGCTTCATTCAGGGCTGTTCTGTGTTGGGGGAGGGGGAGAGGCCAGCCTTGGCAGGCAGGATTCCTGCCAGGGTATCTGGAAGGAGGGTAGCCCAGCGGGCCCTGCCAGACTGGCACATTCTTGTCGGCTCCCGTGAGACGCCTGTTCCCCACCCCGCCTCCCCCCCGCCTCGCCTGGCCCAGAGTGAGTGTGTCTCCTGTAGCTGTGTTCACACACACGCACAGCATACCCCACCCTACCCCACTGTTGTGTGCTCCATCCACACAACACACCTCGCACCCGTGGACACATGAGCAGAATGTGCCAGATACACAACCACACAGCATAACCCCTCAGCATGCCTTCGTCTAGCACACCACACACTGCAGTGCGTGATACACACATAATGCGCTCAACACACTGCACCAAGCACAGGCCACACACACAACCCCGCGCAGTGCTGCACACAGGCACCCACCACTGCACAGGTCCCCCCAGACAGCACAGCTGCATAGTACTGTTCAGCGTTCCATTCCCCACCACACAACACAGGTACGGCCTGTTGCCACACGTATACTCGGACTTCTCCCCACAACCACGTGAGCACGTACGGACATCTCAAACGCTCGCTGTTGTCTTATGTCTGCCCACAAACATCACAGCATGCACCAGCCTGACACAGGCGTCACGTCACAGTGGCCAACCCTTACGCACTCATGATGTGCCATCCGAACGCCCCTCCCCGCCAGACACTTTGGCACACCTGGAACTCGGCATTGGGCCTGCCACACACAGCAGGTACCATGGGCATTGCATGCAGCCTACCCTGCATTCACACGTGTACCTGTTTACCCCCCACACTCCATGCACACGTGCACACATGTACATGCTATCTCTCTCTGTGCCCCGTTCCCAGCCCTGACCCAAAGCCCAAGGCAGTTCCCTGTGCTCAGGGCCCAGTTCCCTGGTCTCACGGACCTCCACCAGATGCCAGCTTACTTGCCCCCAAGGTCACTGCCCCCAGGAGAGAGCTAAGGGCCAAGCCTAGGAGGCCCTGAGAGCTGCCGAGCTGGCTTCTGCCCTGGATGTGTTCTCATAATCACTATAATCACAGTGCCATGCTTGGCACCATGCCCCTCTGGGAACCTCCACCCCCTGACCTCAATTGTCCCCTTGCCCTTCCTGGGGAGGGGGAGGCAAAGATAGGGGCCCAGAGAGGTGGATGGCTTGCCCCAAGTCTCAAAGGCCCTGCCTATACATCTCCCACCCCCAGGCTGAGGAGAGGCAAGCTGTGGGAGGGGGTGACAGTGCAGAACCTAGGGCCTGTTCCCCTATCCCAGCTCCAGCTGGAGAGGGGCAAGGGGTGGAGAGGGCAGCAGTCCGGAGCTCTGCTCCCTAAGGTCTGGTTGGCCGCCCCAGATGTCAGCATCTGGGAACCTCCACTGCCCGCCCCCCCCCCCATCCCCAGCAGGCCAGAGGGTGGGGCCCAGGCATTCCTGTGGTTGGGAGCCAAGGCTGGAGGCCAATGGGGCCGCGGCAGCTGCTGACGCCACCGCCGACGCAGAGGCCCCTCCACACCCATCCTTCCCTCCCTCCTCCTCCCGCCAGCCAGGAGATCTGGTGGGGGCCGAGGGCAGCCGCGGGGAGGGTGGACTGGCAGGGGAGACGGAGGCCGGGGAGGGTGCCGTGCTCAGTGGGGCTTAGCGGGGGCGGGGAGAGGGCCGAGGCGGGCGGGATGCTGCCGCCGCCTCCGTGATGCGGGGAGTCCGCGGAGCCGGCAGGATGGCAGGAAGGAGAGGTATGTGAGTGCCCCTGGCCCGGGTGTCAGTCCGATGGGGACTCAGGGTGCAGGGGTGTGGTTTAGCTCATCCTCGTCACAGGATGTGTGTTCCCGGGACTGGAGGTGTAGTTATTTGTGTGTGTTTTATTGTGTTTCACTGAATGTGTGTGAGTGTGTCTCTGGGTGTGTATTTTCCTGTGTCTCCTGTGGTTGTGTGTGTGTGTGTGTGTGTGTGTGTGCGTGTGTGTGCGTGTGCATGTGTGTGTGTGTGTGTGTGTGTGTGCGCCTGGTTTCACCCTCCCACCCTTTGGTACTTCACCCTGGGGTAAGCCCCCCTTGCCCCCACCCGCCGCAGCCCATCAAGGGCCAGGCTAGCGAAGGGTCAAAAGGCCGCTGTCCCTGGGGGCTGTCTCTGTTTTTGGCCGGCCTGGGCGCTGGCCCTGTCACTCCTCAGCATTGCAGCGTCAGCCTCAGCTTCCAGCGCCAAATTCCAGGCCTCGGGTGGCAGCGGGTGGCCCAAGGCCCCTCAGCCAGTCTGGCCCCTTCCCCGAGCCTGGCCCAGAAGGAGCAGAAGGTAGGCTAGTTCCTCCTCAACCCAGTGGCCCAGGAGCTCGGCCCCCAGCTCCCCATCCAGGGACTCGTGGGGCAGCTGGGCTTTCCAGGCCCCACCTGCCTCCCCCTGCCCCATCCCAGACACACCCCTTAGCCGGCTTCCTTTTCTGTCATCTGCCACCTTGACTGGTCTCTGGTGGGGTTTCCCAGCTCTGCCTGTGGGCACCACTGAACATAAGGAAGCAGGGTGGTGGCCAGCATGGGGGGAGGACCCCAGAAAACAGATGTTGGAATGTTTGTGGCTAAAAGCAGTCCTTGTCATAAGTCTTAGACAAATCCTGGCTCCTTCTGCAGTCAGTAAGTTGTGTGTGTGTGTGTGTGTGTGTCTGTGTGTGTGTGACTCTCAAAGGCCTCTTACTTCTTTGTCCCCCTGCCCCCACTCTCTTTGGAGCATGCCCTCCTCTCCCCACCCACTCGGGACTCCCCCTGCTTGGTCTTCCCCTTTAGTCCCCTTCTCTGGTGTCCTGATCTCCCAGGGCTGCTATAGCCCTGCCCTGTGGGACCTGTCCAGTCCTGATCACCTGTCTCTGTCCCCGGCCAGGCCTACTCCCAGGACGCCTACCTGAAGGGGAACGAGCCGTATTCTGGAGAGGCCCGGAGCATCCCAGAGCCACCCCCAATCTGCTACCCTCGCAAGACCTATGCCCCGCCGGCCCGGGTCTCCACCTGGGCCACTATGGTCCCTGAGCCCCTCTCAGCACTGCCCAGTGATCCCCGGAGTCCTGCTGCCTGGAGTGACCCGGGGTCCCGAGTCCCATCCAGCACCCGCGTCCATCCAGACCACCCTTCTTTGGGGATGAGCCAGCCCCGCCCCAGCCCTGGTGCCTTCCCCCACCTCCCCTCGGAGCCCCGGACACCCCGTGCCTTCCTGGAGCCTGGCAGCCGGGTGCCCCCCAGCAGACTGGAGTGCCAGCAGGCCTTGTCACACTGGCTGTCAAACCAGGTACCCCGCAGGGCGGGGGAGAGACGGTGCCCTGCCATGCCTCCTCGGGCACGCAGTGCCTCCCAAGACCGGTTGGAGGACGTGACTGCCCAGCGCCCGTGGCCCTGCTCCACCTCCCAGGGTGCCTTGAGCCAGCTGGGCCAGGAGGGCTGGCACCGAGCTCGCTCCGACGACTACCTGAGCCGGGCTACCCGCTCAGCTGAGGCGCTAGGGCCGGGAGCACTGGTGTCGCCCCGCTTTGAGCGCTGTGGCTGGGCTTCCCAGCGTTCGTCTGCCCACACTCCTGCCTGCCCATCCAGGGACCTGCCCGGCCCCCAGGCCCCACCCCAGCCTGGTCTGCAAGGACTGGATGACATCGGGTACATTGGGTACCGGAGCTATAGCCCATCATTCCAGCGTCGGACTGGCCTCCTGCACGCACTCTCCTTCCGAGACTCACCCTTTGGGGGGCTGCCCACCTTCAACTTGGCCCAGTCCTCTGCACCGTTCCTACCAGAGGCCTCTGAACCACCCAGAATTGTGCGGGCAGAACCCAGCACCCGGGCACTGGAGCCTCCCACCGAGGATCGTCGAGATGAGGTGGTCCTGAGGCAGAAGCCTCCAACGGGCCGTAAGGTCCAGCTGCCCCCAGCAAGACAGATGAACCTTGGATTTGGTGACGAGTCCCCAGAGCCTGAGACCAGTGGGCGAGGGGAACGCCTGGGCAGGAAGGTGGCCCCTTTGGCTGCTGCTGAAGACTCTCTGGCTTCCATCCCCTTCATTGGTGAGTGACAGTGGGCTGTCTTGGGAGACTTGATTGTCTGTTTCCTGTTGTACCCCACTCACCTGTCTCCATGGGCAAAACTCTGCGTTGGGTGCTGATGGCATCAACCTGTTTTTCTGTCTGTTTGTCCGTCCATCCATCTATCCATCCATCCATTTTTCCTGCTTTTCCTTCCTCTCTTCTATCAGTCCTTTTCTTTTTTCTATCCTTCCTTTGTTCCTGTCACTCTTTGTTCCTTCCTTCCACTCTTCATCCTTCCTCTAGTCAGGCACTGTGCTAGGCTCCATGCTGTTCTGAAGCGTGTGGACCAACAGGGGGATAGATGATCAGACAGGAATCCAGTGGGATGGGTGTTTGATGGGAGTACAGGGAGCTCTAAGAGATAGAGAAAGGCCACATGGTCTAGTTTGGGGTATGGTGGCCAAGGAGATAATCTTGGAGAAAGGAGGTTCGGGCTAAGCCTTGAAGGGCAAGAAAGAGTTAGGTAGGGGCAGAATGTTTAGGGAGAGAGACTAGAATATGCCAAGACTCTAGAGTGATAGGGGCAAGATTCCCTTCTAGGTCATCAGAATGGGTCCGGAGGGACCTTGTCAGACTCTGGAGAGTGTGGACTTCAGCCTGAGAGCAGATGGAATACTGAAGACCTGCCGCCTCTAGAATAGATGTTGGACAGGGAGAGGCAAGAGAGTGGAGAGGCCAGGCGATTGGCAGGTTTTTGGTCTCACTGGAGGGTGTTGCCTCACCTCCATTTGGAATGAGACCGAATGGGGCAGGGAAAGGTTGTAAGGTTTGCTGAGTATGAGGCACCTTGAGGGAGCAGGCTGGGCTGGGCTGGGCTTAGGGGCTTGGGAGAAAGATCAGAGGCAAGATCATGGAACTTGGTGCCAGAAGAGGCGGTAACTAGAGCTCAGCGTGGTGAGCTCACCTTAGGGTAACCATGGGAGTGAGAGCGAGGAGACCCAGCCCTGGCCTCCCCCAGCCAGCCTTAGTAAGATCTCAGTCTGAGGGGAAGTCAAAGTCTTTACTTTCCAAGTACCCCCAGTCTGAGGGGAAATATAGCCCCTGCCCTCAAGGAGCCTCCAACCGATGCAGGAGATGTTTTTTATCCTCAAAAAGCTCCCAGTCTGATGGGGGAGACACAGTCCCTGCCCTCAGGAGCCCAGTCTAAGGAGGGTGGCTCAATCCTATGCCTGGGTGCCCTCAGTGTGATGGGGAGGCAGGGGCTGAGCCTTCATGACCAGTCTGATGGGTGGGGCACCCTTGGTGGTGATCATGTTGCCAGCAGGGCCCCGGAGGACTTGAGGGGCCTTGGGGATCGCAGCCTGGGCCTAGAGGCAAGGCTGGAGGTGGGGGGCAGGGAGGTTTGGCCTTTGGCTACCTTCTCTGACTGCTCCCTCCACTCGAGCAGATGAGCCCACCAGTCCCAGCATTGACCTGCAAGCCAAGCACGTCCCTGCCTCTGCTGTGGTCTCCAGCGCCATGAACTCGGCCCCCGTCCTGGGCACCAGCCCATCCTCCCCAACCTTCACCTTTGCTGTTAGCCGCCACTACTCCCAGGACTGTAGTGAGTGCTCCCCACAGCCCCAGCCCCGCCCTCCCCCTAGCTGCCTGGTCCCCAGAATTTCTGTTGGGCCTGCTACCTGATGTTTGGCCTCTTGTGACTGGCTTCAGCTCCTCCTGGGGCCCCACGGGGCAAGTTACCTCTTAGTCCTGCCCAGATGGGAGGGCTCCAGGGCAGCCCTTGACCTGTGACCCCACTGACCTCGTGGCCCAATGTGGGTGGTTTTACAGGCAGCATCAAGGCTGGCCGCCGCTCCTCCTACCTGCTGGCCATCACCACGGAACGCTCCAAGTCCTGCGATGACGGGCTCAACACCTTCCGGGATGAGGGCAGGCCTCTGCGGTGAGGACTGGGGTGGGGCTACCTTGACCGGGTTGTGGACAGACTCCCAGCCCTGGGGTACTCTACAGACCAAGGCAGTGAGCTTCCTCCTTGGAAGGCCTCTGAGCCTTGGGGCTTGAGGTGGGGTATCCCAGCTATGATTCTCACACTCCTCACTCACGGTCCTCGCTCCCCAGGCGCCTGCCAAACCGAGTACCCAGCTTGCGGATGCTTCGAAGCTTCTTCACTGACGGGGTGAGTGACACGTGTGCGCGGGCAAGGGTGTCAAAACAGTAGGGGGGACCCTCGGTGTAGGGTCCAGGCCTGTGGCCTCTGTGGGCTTCTCTGTTTGCCGTCCTCTCCTTTCTTCCTGCACCCATTCACCCTCGTGTCAGCCATGTGACCCTCCCTGTTCTGTGGGATGTCATCACTTGAGGACACTGAACCCTCCCAGCCAAGGCCTTTGCATTTGTCATTCCTCCATCTGGAATGCCCTTTCCATGCCCCTCACCCCAGCCACATGACTCACTTCTTTACTTTCTTCAGTTTTTTTTAGGCCTTCCCTGAAATTTCAGCCTCCACCCCTGACAGTTGATGCCTTCCTTGGCCACTTCGTATTTCTCCTTAGTACTTCTGTTCCATAATTGATGCATCCATCTCCTTCCCTGCCTGTCTCCCAATTAAAATGCCAGCTCCCTGACGGCAGGGATTTCCTTTGGTTTGTTCACTGCTTGATCGCCATCGGTTCCCAGAACAGTGCCTGCACCAGGGAGGCACTTGGTCAATATTCACACCGTGTCTTTAGGGCACAGGGACACCAGAAAGGAGGGGCACGCACAGCTGGCGGTGATGGAGAAGCTAGAGTGACTGGCCTCAGGGCCTGGGGAGACACAGGGTCATTCTGAAAGGGCCTTAGCTCTTTAATTATGGACGGACTGGAAAAGCCATCTTAATTTCAAACTCTGGATAGCTTTGGTTCATTTAACACCTTGATGATACTGTCACCTGGTTTATTCCTTATAACTTCCTCTGCTTACTTAACTCTCCCTTGACATGTCACCTCTGTGGCTAGAGTCCTCCTGTTGACACTGTCACTTCCTCAGTTTAACTCTTTGTGGACATGACTACCTGCTCCACTAACTCAGTCTTTGTTGATATTCCCACTTCCTCTGTTTATTTAACTCCATGTGTTGACACAGTCACTTCCTTTGTTTCCTTAATTCCTTCAAGTCTATAAAATTAAGAGAGGCTCCGGATTGGCTTTTCTGGTGTGGCGAGGCATGTTGTCTGCAGGTCAGAGCCTTTTCCTCCTTTCTGGCTTCCCCAGCACATATGTCTCATGACCTCAACATAAGTGGTTCAGAGAGGGCAACCAAGGTCCGTGAAGCCAAGCAGCACAGCAGAGCATAGCACAGGCATACGTCAGGCCTGGTGGCTGTGAGGGTCCGTGGGTTCCTGAGATGCTGGCACTGTGGGAGCCGTCGTAATTGCCCTCTCTTGTCTTGCTGCAGTCCTTGGACAGCTGGGGCACTTCCGAAGATGCTGACGTTCCTTCTAAGCGACACTCAACCTCTGACCTCTCAGACGCCACCTTCAGCGATATCAGGAGAGAAGGCTGGTTGTATTATAAGCAGGTCCTCACCAAGAAGGGGAAGGTAAGCTGGCTGGAGGAATGAGGTGAAAGTGGATGGAAGCTGAATCCAACAGAACCCTCCAGGTTCTCACCCTGCAGCCTCTGGAGCCAAAGAGAACCAGAACCGGCCGAGGCTGTAGCATGAGGGGTAGAAGTTAGATGCTAGGAAGAACTTCCTGGGAGACCTAAAGAACTCATGAAAAATGCTAACCAGAGAGGTGGTCTGTACTGTGGGAAGGATCTGATCAAGTTGTGCTTGGAGGTCTGACAAAACCATCCCACAGTGATCTTTGGTTGGCAAAAATGGCCACTGGGGTTCAGGGAAAATGAGGGAAGAAGGCCAGGGAGTTCTCCTAGGGGAGCTGAGGCCCCAAAAGAAAGCAGAGGCCAGCTTTCTCAAGGCCTGCAAAGGTTTTAGTCTTTACCCTAAGGGCAACTGAAAGCCCCTGAGGTCTCTTTCTTGTGGCTTCCTGGGGAGTGCACTAGGAGGGCCAAAGTGGAGGCAAGAAGACCAGTTAAGAGCGACCACAGAAATCCAGGTGAGAGATGGAGGGGGCTTGGGCCCAGGGGTGGGGGAGGAGGGAGACTGTCAGCATTTGAAGGAGGGGAGGGTGAGGCCCCTGGTCCGTGGAGTGTGAACTTCCGGGTCTAGGCCAGCGCCATGCCTGAGGTGGAAGGAGGAGAGGCAGCCCCACTGCCATCTGTGCCAGCATCCCAGGCAGAGCTGAGCAGAGCGGTTAGCATAACCTGGGCTTGTCCCCTGACTGCACCACGAATTGCCAGGCAAGCTTGGCTGACTCACCTGCCTATGACTCAGTTTCCTCATTTATAAAATAAATGGAACTGAAACAATCCCTAGCTCATATGCCTGTTGCTGAGAGTTAAATAAGATGACCTAAGTAAAGGGTCTACCCAGTGCCTGGCACGGGTGTGAGTGTGTGTGTATTGTGGGGGGGGTGTCTTGCTATTCTGCTTATTGCTATTTGAATTTTCTCCCCTGCTTCTAGGGGCTGTGTAGCTGGAAAGAACATAAGCTTTGAAGTCAGATAGACTTGGAATTCCTGCCCAGCCACTTATCAGGCATAAGGCTTTGGGCAACTCCCTTAGCTTCTGAGCCCCACTTTTCTGATCTGTAAGATGGGGGCAATGTTATTCTACTCTAAGGTCTGAGGGTCAAGTGAGATGTGTCGTCCAGTCCGGGCTGGCACTCATCCGTGCCCCCATCCAGTCTGTGGGTAATGGCTAAGGGACCTGGCCTGCCCCGATTCTCACTTGAGGTTCCAGGGATTTTGTGGTGAGGGAGTCAGGCTAGTCCTGCCCTGCTGGGGTTCATGACCAGCAGAAATAGCTCAGGTTGCATAACAGTGCCTGACTGTTACGATGGGGGTGTCTGGGGCGGCAGCACCCCATAGGTGACCCTAGCCTCAGTGGGGTGCGTGAGACACGAATGGTGTGTCAGAATCCATGAAGCTGGGAGGGAGGGGAGTGGTCTGACGGGAGAGATGCTCTCCTTGAAGGTCTGAGAGAAAGGTGCAGAGGAGGTGCTGGCTGGCTAGGAGCCAGGGCAAGGAGTGGGTGCCTCTGCTTGAGGGGCAGGGATTTAAATGGGGTCAAAGGGGATATGTGTGAGCACAGGAGGCAAGTGTTGTGTCTGTGACAGGAAGAGACAATGCCACTATTGAGGGGAGGGGACAATTTAGAGAGATTCCAGAGGAAGGACGGCCTGAGCTTCTGATGGCTGGGAGGCAAGGGAGGATGGGGGAAGCGACGCTGGTTTTGGGGGTTCTACCATGGGCTGTGGATGGTGGTGGGGGGACCCTCCCCTGAGTCACAGGCACTGGAGGGGCAGGTTTGGGGCAAGGAAGCCAAGAGGTTCCTTTGGAGCCTTGTGGAGTCTGGGGGTGGAGGTGTCCTGGGGACAGAGGCTCTGAGAGTGTGGCACTCCGGGGGAATGCCCACCTGGGGAGGGCATTTGTCCATCAGGTTGTGGGTGGGCACCTGCAGCCAGAGTCGGGGAACACAGAGGGACAGGGCAAGAGCCAGGCTGTGCCTGGAGAGGAAGTAGGGGATGATGGCCAAGGATGACACCCAGTGAGACAGCAGTCACCCAGGAAGGGTGACCTAGGAGGGGCAGCAGGGGCCAGCTGTGTGACTGAGGAAGGGGAGCCAGGTGTGGACAGACCCTTCCAGCCCAGCGTTTGAGCCCCTCAGAAGGCCTGTGAGAATTGCTACTCCTACTTGCCAAGTAGCCTGTCCCCCACCTCTAGGTGGCCCCTGGCAGCCCAGCCATAGTGTCTCATGGGCAGAGAGAGGAGCTGGCACCTTCCTACTCACTGACCAGTTCTGGACGACAGGGGCTTCCATTCCCGTCCCGGCCAGAACCCGACCTCACTTGTCCCCTCCTTAGTGCTGCCACCTGGGAGTTAGGAGAGGGATCCTCAAGTCAGCTTCAGGCCCTTGGTCTGTCCAGGGTCCCGATTGCCAGCCAGATGTTGTCTGCTCCCCCAAGTCCAGCCTCTCCTGGCTGTCCCCGCCGCCAGTCTCCTTCAGAGACATTGCCTGTCAGGTGTGTGTAGGGGGCAGGGCATGGGTGTGTATGTATATATGTGTGTATATGTGTGTGTGACATGTCCCTGCAGTCATGGACCCAACATTTGAGCTGGATGCAACCTCAGAGACCAACTAGTTCACCTCTCGTGTTACCAACAGGGAGCACTGATTCCAGGGGAAGGGGTTTGACTTGTCCTAGCGGGTTCAGTCACCACCTCATGGGAGGGTCCCACTAACCACCACCACCAGCCCATGTTAAAATTCTCCTGGAGGGCCCTGCATCTCCTGCTCTGGACAGTGCTGCCCAGGTCCCCAGCCGTGGCCATGACCGCCTGCTAGCCACACAGTTTCCTCACTGGTTTGCTCTGAGGGCAGAGGCTCCTGCTGCATCTGGAGGAAGAGGTGGGCCACCAGCCAGAGGAAAGGGAACCCTCGGTCTGGGATGGATGGAGCCCTGCCCTCAGGGTGCTCCAAGGATGATTCTTCCATCTACTTAGTAAATTTTGATGAGCACTTACTGTGGGCCTCTCGAGATGCTAGGCTCTGGGGTGTGGATGTGAGAGGACAGACAAGCTTTCTGCCCTTAGGATCTTGCCGTATACTGGAGAATTCCACAACCAGTATCGCATGAGATTGCAGGAAGCACTCAGGGAACATGGAGAGTGATGTGATTGCTGTTAAGTTGGGAGGACAGAGGAGCTGCCCATAGGAAAAAAATGGTCAGAGAAGTAGGCTGACGAGACATTCCATTTGAAATAGGACAGAAAATGCTCGTACTATCCCGTTTCAAATGGTACGTATGGGCAGCCTAATCTCACTGGACTAACTTCGAGGTGTCAGTAGGCTGACCACACGTACCGTTTGACATGGGAGAGTATTATTGTTTTCTGTCCTGTTTAAAATGGGACATCTGGTCAGCCTGCAGAGAAGACCTCGCTGAGGCGGTGATGTTGGTGACATTTGAGCTCAGATCTGAAGGGCGAGAAAGGGGCAGCCACATGAAGAAGCGAGAGGGGGGGCTCTGGGCAGAAGGAACAGCAAGTGCAAAGGCCCCAAGAGAGGGTAGGCTTGGCTTGTTTACTGGAGAAGTCCCCATGGCTTGGCCTCGTGAGGAAAAGGGAGGCAGGAAAGATGGATTTGGACAGGAAGGACCAGATCAAAGCCCTTAGATTTGATTCCAGGGGTGGTGGGGGCCTATGAGAGGGTGCTGGGTGGGAGGGAGATGTGATCTCATTGACATTTTTTTTTCACTTGGTTCCCTGGCCGGGAATTGAACCCAGGCCACAGCGGTGAGGGTGCCGAGGCCTAGCCACTCCACCACCAGGGAACCCCACCTCATTGACATTTTAACATAAATGATGGCTACGGCAGCTGGGCGGAGAATGGGTTGCAGGAGGCAAGAGTGGAGACTGGGCAGATTTGTGCAGTTGTCTAGGCAAGAGGTGTTGATTGCGCAGACAAAGTGGTAGCAGGAAAGAGGGAGACAGGTGATATTTGGGAAGCAGATGTTGTGACTTCCTTCTGATGGATTGGATGTCAAAGGTGAGGAAAAGGGAGGAGTCAAAGACAACTTTCAGGTATCTGGGCAACTAACCGGGTGGATTTACTGAGATGGAAAAGATGGGGGTGGGGTAGGGGTAGGTTTGATGGTGAAAATCAAGTGCCCCATAGTGAGCAGCGCCTGTGGGCCATGCATTTGGCGATGCTGCACAGGGAACAGGACTAGGGCTCCGGGGAGATGCTCGGTCAGGGATACACTGGGAACCACCATCAGCAGAGAGTTGGCAGGACGAGGGGAGCCCAAGACAAAGTTCTGGAGCTCCCCATCCTTTAAGGCAGGGTCTCAGCCTCAGCTCTGTTGACATTTGGGACCAGATGACTGTGTGCTGTGGGCTCATGCCGTGTGGGGCCTGAGGGCCCTCTGGTTCTCTGGGACATTGCCAACACCAGCTGAGAGTTGATGCTAGTACTTGAAGATGCTATTCTTTACAGCATTGCTTCCCAAGTGGCAGTATGCATGCCCCCGGGAGTACGTGCTGGGCCATCCAGGGGTACGTGAAAAATAATCAGTGATGGTGAAAAAAACAAGTAAAATAAAAATTGCAAAACATTAGTTATGGAACAGTAAATGTTAAATTTGAATCACTGTTGACAGACACACTTCAAAATTAGATCATATTAGCAAATAATGATTGGTGAGGGCGTGGCTATAAACACGTCCCCCAAACTGCTCTTCTACCAATCATTACGCACAGTTTCAGAACAATCCATTTGCCACGTTTCTAGAACTTCCCCAAACATACAAATACATCCGTAGCCAGACTGTTTGATTAGTTTAGTTATTGACTGGGTAAAAGTACAGTGTCTTTAATTGTGATTTCTTTTCAAGTAGTTTTTAAATTTAATGTTTAAATATTTGATCATCATTATCAATATTTAACTGTTACGAATATTGTATACAATTATACATAATTATATCTGTGGTTTGCACTACTAGTGTAGTAATTTTTGTCTCCTAACTTCTTACCTCATTTCCGCAATTTACAGTAAGATAGGCACTGAACAAGTGTCAGTATTTAAAAATAGCTGCTTGGGAGTTCCCTGGTGGTGCAGTGGCTTAAGGCTTCGGCGTTGGCGCTGTCAGCGCTGCGGCCTGGGTTCGATTCCCAGCCAGGGAGCTACCCACATACCAAAAAGCAAAAAACAAACAAAAAAGCAATGATGATCTATATGAAAGTACTCTGTAACCATAAAAAGTTAGGGATATCAATATTAAAAAATAAATAAATAAATAAATAAAAAATAATAAAAATAAAAATAGCTGCTTGGGGAGTTTTCTGGTGGTGCAGTGGCTTAAGGCTCCGGTGCTATCAGCGCTGCGGCCTGGGTTCGACTCCCATCTAGAGAGCTACCCACCTACAAAAAAAAAAAAAGGCAAAAAAAAAAAATAATAAAAATAAAAAAATTAAAATATCTGCTTTAAACACAAGAGGTACAAATTATAGAAATGAGTTTAAAAGGGGTATACAAGTGGAAAAACATTGGGAACCACTGCTTTAAAGAGAAGGTTTTTTTCTTTTTCTTTAATATGGGTAGTTCCCTGGCTGGGAATGAACCCAGGCCGCAGCGTTGGCAGCGCTGAAGCCTTAGCCACTGCACCGCCAGGGAACTCCGAAAGAGAAGGTTTCCAACCCTCTGAGGCCGGGACTGAGAACCATGGGTAGGGGTGTCCAGGCAGGTGAGGGGCTGAGAGAGTTGGGGGACTGTGAGCAGGAGGCTGCCCTCTGGGTTCCAGTGGAAGTGGGGCAGAGGTGCTCCTGGTGGCCGATGGGGGTAGGAGTCGCCACTACTGTCCCTGTCTGCAGCTTCTAGGCCCCCCTGGGCTGTGGGGGTAGGAAGGCAGGCCTGGCCTCTCACACCCTCTCCTTCCCATCTCTCCCCCTCCCCTGTGTCTCCCTGCAGAAAGCTGGCGGCGGCCTGCGCCAGTGGAAGCGCGTGTATGCCGCGCTGCGGGCGCGCTCCCTCTCGCTGAGCAAGGAGCGGCGGGAGCCCGGGCCGGCGGCGGCAGGGGCGGCGGCGGCCGTCGCAGGTGAGGACGAGGCGGCGCCCGTCTGCATCGGCTCCTGCCTGGTGGACATCTCCTACAGCGAGACCAAGAGGAGGCACGTGTTCCGGCTGACCACCGCTGACTTCTGTGAATATCTCTTTCAGGCTGAGGACCGGGATGACATGCTGGGCTGGATCAGAGCGATCCGAGAGAACAGCAGGGCCGAGGGCGAGGTGAGGGCCTGGCCCAGCCCGCGCCGGGCCAGGGAGACCAGGGCAGGGCTCCAGGCCAGCTCTCACCTGCCGCGGACCTCCCTTCACCGCTCTGAGCCTCAGTTCCCTCTTCCGTAAAATGGGCTAATAGGGGTACACCTGGTAACTGTACCTACTGCCTACGGTCTAGTGTGAAAAGAAAACGGACAGTGGCTCACAGGGCACCTGGCATCCTTAGTGTGCCATGACTGTCAGTAACAATAATAACTGTAGGAATGATAGTAATTATTATTATTGTTGTTGCCATTGCCTTGGGCAGGCTCTGGCCCAGAGGTCAGCTCCAGGCCACTCCCAGCTTCTTGCTGCAGGTTGGGGGTGTGTGTGTCTACTATGGGCTGTGTTAGAGAATGAGGTGCCCCTGTGCCAGAACTGCGGCTGGCCCTCCTGACACGGCTGGCCTGTCTGCAAGGACATGAACACATTGACCTTGGGAGGAGGCCAAGAGGCTTGGCCTTTGGCAGCTAGCAGCAGAGGTTGAGCCAAGGCTTGAGCAAGGACTTTGGTAGAATTAAAAAATGATGCCCCTTCCTGGGCTGCTGCGTACTAGGGGCCCAGGCTGGGGTTTCCACGTCCAGTCGCCCCTTCCTCGGCCAAGTGCCCTCATGAAAATACTTCCGGCACACAAAGTTATGTGGGGGTCCTGGGCTTGGGGCCTGATCCGGGCGTGCACCTGCTCTGGCCACAGGGAGGGGGCGCTGGTGCACAGCCGCAGGCCACGGACCTTCTTAGGGAGGACACATCCCCTCACTGAACCGGACTGTCCCCTGGACATTGTTTTTCTTCACGCTAAGAGGGAACTACCGCATTTTGCTGTGTATAATGTGCTCCCATGTTTTCACCCAGACTTTCAGGGAAAAAATCTTTTGTTTTAAATTTTTTAATTCAAAATTTTATTTGTTTATAATTAGTTACTTGTTTTTTGTATTCTAAAGGAAGTTTTGCATTTATTTTTTAACATATGGTACAAGAAATGTTATGTAACACTTTTAACTTCTAAGCATAAATAAAAGAATTAAAAACATTTATGTAGCCACAGAATTAGTACTATCCATGTATAATGCACATTCTTATCCCACCCCACCCCCCAAAATTTGGGCCAAAAAGTGCATATTGTACATGGCAAAACACAGTACCTGGGCCCTTGCTCTGGGAGGCCTGGCTGGGCTGTTCCCAGCAGGGGACGGTCACTTAGATTAGTGCAATAGCTGTCCCTCATAGGGGACCTCCCCTGTGTCTTGGCAGGACTGTGGTGAGTGCTGTGTGCATAATTCTGCACCCCAACCCTGAGGTTGCCATATTATCCCCCCCCCCCCCGTTACTGCTGAGGAAACTGAGGCTCAGAGAGGCTAAGTGGATTACCCAAGGTCACACAGCTGGTGAGGGGGTGCTTGGGAGTCCAACCCTGGTCTTTCTCGCTCCAGGGTTTGTACCCTCCAGCTGGCAGATGGAGGAGAGGGGAGGTGAGGCTGAGGCAGGGGCCAGGGGTGAGCCCTGGAGTGAGCTGGCTGCGGGCACTGACAGCCTCTGCCCTCTCTTCCTTTTCCTCCAGGACCCCGGCTGTGCCAACCAAGCTCTGATCAGCAAGAAGCTTAATGATTACCGAAAAGTGAGGTGAGGCCTAGCCCTCATGGAACAGACCTGTCCCTGTGGTGGGGGGCACTCCAGGCAGAGGTTGTCCTCCTGGTTAACTTTCAGCCCCTGGGTTGCCCTCTGGTGGGGGCAGGGAAGATGGCAGGGGCCTTGAGGCCTCCAGTTCCCAGAAAGGTGTGGAGGGTTTGCCTCAGAGATGGAGGGGAGGTCCAGAGTGCAGGGAGGTCAGGACAGGTGGCATGCTGGTCACCCAGATGAAGACTCCTCCTCTTCCCCTCTTCCCACACAGCCATAGCTCTGGGGCTAAAGCTGATTCCTCCCCAAAAGGCTCTCGTGGTCTTGGGGGCCTCAAGTCTGAGTTCCTCAAACAGAGTGCTGCCCGTGGCCTCAGGACTCAGGACCAGCCTGCAGGAAGCAAAGGTAGGAGGTGGCTGCTGAGGGAATGACGTGCACGCAAATGGAGCGTAAGAGTCAACCCTGTGGGTCTGCATGGGAGGGGAGGGCCTGCGAGTGTGTGTGCATACGTATGTGTGTGTGTCTGCCCATGTGTGCATGCCTGTGCGGTTCTCGGGCCCTCAGGGGCTCAGGGCTTGAAGGGGCTGGAGCCTGATATCCCTCCAAGACATCCCTGCTGAGTCGTCACCCAGTCTGCTGCTTCCCTTCAGGAGCAGGAGACTTATCCTCTCTGGAGGCAGCCTTTTCCACCTACACACACATTTGGCCGTTAGAAAGTTCTTTAGGTCGTACCGTAATCCATGGCTTTAACCTTGGTGGGTTAGCTCTGGAGGCCACACAGAAGTCCTTACATTACTCTGAGGCCTCTCTCACCTCATCCCTCTGGCCTTTACACTTAAGATACAACTTCTCGTCAGCCCTCAGCATCCTGATGGGGTCCCCACAGGCCCAAATGTGGGGATGTGGTGGGTGAGTGGGGCTGCTTGGCTGCTGCCCCCACCTCGGGTCCCACTCAACCTGGTGCTCTCTGTCCCCTCCCCAGATGACAGTGTTGCTGCTCCCAAAAGCCCCTGGGGCATCAACATCATCAAGAAGAACAAGAAAGCAGCCCCCAGGGCGTTTGGGGTCCGGCTGGAGGAGTGCCAGCCAGCCATCGAGAACCAGGTATGGCCGCCACACTGCAGAGCAGGCAGGGAAGCAGGAGATGGAGGAACTGAGGTCGGAGGTGGAGGGGCCTTTGGAAGCAGCTGCCCTCTCCTCTTACAGACACAGCTAGGAAAGCCCACAGAGGCAGAAGCAGAGCTGAGGCAGAGCTCAGAACCCCTGACCCCCAGGCAATGCCGCTTCTCAGACCAGGGCAGGGCTTTGGGGGTATTTCTAACCCCGGACTGGAGGTGGCGAGGGCCTTTTGTCCCCGCATAGGGTTCGTGGCATTGCCCCCATTTTGATCTGCCCACCTCCTCTGGCCCACTGGTGGAGAATGCTGCCCTCACACTTTCTGACACCCCTTCCCTGCCTGTGTCTCTAGCGGGTCCCTCAGATCGTGGCAGCGTGCTGTCGCATCGTGGAGGCACGTGGACTGGAGTCCACGGGCATTTACCGAGTGCCGGGCAACAATGCAGTGGTGTCCAGCCTGCAGGAGCAGCTCAACCGCGGACCTGGTGACATCAACCTGCAGGATGAGGTGGGCACGGCTGTGGGGAGGGCCGAAGTGGTGTGTGCGTCTGCTGTGTTCACTGCGATGTGTCCGGCACTGGGCCAGGGCACCAAAATGGGCGATACGGGACCTGCCCTTGCAGGCCAGCCCTGGGGGTGGGCATCACCCCACCTGAGGCTGAACACATAGATGCAGTTATAGCCTAGGGAGCGCTGGGGCAGAGACTTAAGGGCAGCAGAGTTTTGGGCCTTAAGGATGAGTAGAGTTCACAAAAAGCCCGTGAAAGCCAGGTAAGGGCATTCCAGGCAGAGGGAATGGCCTGAGAAAGGTGTGAGACTCTGATGTTTGCCAGGAGTCAACATACCTTCTTTGTAAAGGGCCTGGTAGTAAATATTTCAGGCTTTGGTGACCATGTGGTCTCTGTCACATACTGTCCTCCTCTTTCTCCTCTTCCTCCTCCTCCTCCTTTGTTTTCACAATCCTTTAAAAATATAAAATCCATTCTTAGCTCAGGGGCCATGCAAAAACTGGCTGCTGGCTGGATTTGGCCTCTGGACCATGGCTTGTGCACCCCTGGCATAGAAGAAGGGAAGTCTGTGGTGTTTTCTAGAGTGGCCAGCAATTTGGGGAGCTGCAGCATGGGAAGAGAAGAGGCTGATTAGATGAGATGAGACCAGCTCCTGAAGGGATGTGACAGCCACACAGAAGTTTTCAGCAGGGCCAGTGGTTCTCAGACTGTGTTTTCCAGGATCTTAAGTTTCCCCAGAAGTGCTGTGGGAGACCAGGGTGGGGTCACGACCCCCATTCCTTCTTGTACTGGAGCAACCGCTCTCTGTTGGGTTTTTATGTATGACTTTATTTGACAAAAGGGGCTCTGCTGAAAAGGAGGTTTTGGGAAACCACGAATCTGGGCAGTGAAGTCCCATGAGTCACATACCACGAAGCCTCATGTGATACATGACAGTCTTCCTGCCCTCGAGAAGGGAATAGGGAGAGAATACCAGTATGTGTATTCAAGAGAAAAGGCTGGTCTCTCCTCAAGGAGCAGATTGTGTGATGAGGAAGGAGAGGACGCTCAGGGCTGGAGCAGATGGCAGGCTCGCGTGTTTGAATCTTTGAAGGATGAATAGGAAGTGGCAGGTAGACAGGAAGGCAGTGTAGGCAGGGCATGATGGCATGTTCCAGAACCCCAGAGAAGGGTCTGAGTGTCAGGACAGAGAATGAATCTACGTCCTGGGCTTGGTAGTGGGGAGGGTAAGGGGCCCAGAGCAGGGAATAGAGAGATTTTCATGACTTCAGTGATGTCTTTGACCTTGATCTAATGGACAATAGGGAGCCTTCGATGGTCTTCCTGGGGAGGCATAAATGAGAGTGGGGTGTGAGAGAGAGTAGTGCTTTCGCATATACCTAATGGGTATGCATGAGGAAGGCCCGGAGCAGGGCACCTAGGAAGGAAACGACTGATACATTGGAAGTGCGAGCAAAGAAGAAGGGGAGGTGGAGGTGGAGGAGGAGGAGGAGGAGGAGGAGGACTCAGTGGTCCCAGGGGAATAAAGAGGATGGGAGCATGAGAGGGAGGAATGAGGTGCAGGAAGAGCCCTGGGGGCTGGTGGTATCTATCCCTGGCAGAAACTGGGGAGTAGGACAGGACAGGGAGGCTGTGTTAGGTAGTGGTCCCATTGGATTTGGGGTGATGGTAGGTGACGGCATAACCAGGCACCAGAGCAGGAGTGGAATGGAGAGTGGGCATAGGGTCCTGCTGGAGCGTGGAGGTGAGACGATGTGGGGGCTGCTCTTCAGATGCTTGCACACAGGAGGGGTCAAGAAGGACAGGGCAAGGCCTTGAGTTTGGTAACTGGGAGATGAGAAGAGCCCATGCATCAGGGCCAGGAGGGAAGGGAGGGAAGTGGGTAGGTGCTGCATTGGGTAGGGGTGGGCATGTACCAAAGCACATTGCCTGGGCCTGAGGAGGGAGAAAAGAGCCTAGGGTGGGGGCATGCTAAGTGTACTGGGTGTGTGGCTTTGTCTTAGACATCAGCGGTGTCATTTGTTGGGGGAGAGGGGGCAGTGCTGGAAGTTAAGCAATGTGTGCCTGGTTAGTCTAACTCCTTTTGAACCTGTGGGGAGGGTTGTGTTTGTGGGATGGTCAGGCATTATGTTGTGGATCCATTGCCACAAGCATGTATATTGTTGAGCTGTGTATCTTTGAACGTGTGTATTGTGGATTTGCCTGTCTCTGTTGAGGGTATTAATGTTGCTTTCTGGGCATGAGTTACTCTTGAGCAGTTGAGAATTATCCTTGACTTTGTGCAAGGTGATGGTGCCCCCTAGTGGTCAGAAAGAACAATGACCCTGCTGTTTAGTCATTCTGGTAAACAACCATTTATTTAGACCAGAGTTTTCTCAGCCTTGATACTTTGGACAGAATAATTCTTTGTTGTGGGAGGTTGTCTTGTGCATTGGAGGAAGTTTAGTAAAATCCCTGGCACTAGATGCCGGTGGCACCCCCAGTTGTGAAAACCACAATGGGTCCGGACATCGCCAAGTGTGTCCCTGTGGGGCAGAATCGCCCTGGTTGCGAACTGCTTTAGACATTTTAAGTGTCAGGGAAACAGGGCTAGCTAGGTGATATGAACACAGTGAGGAATAAGACAGACAGGATCCCTGCTCCTCTTGGAGCTTACAGTTCTGCCAGGGAGATAGGCAGGAATAAGGAAACGTATGTATGTAAGCACCTAAAAAAAAACCAGGATAATCTTCTGGAGGGCGGGCCCCTTATAGGACAGGCTTCCCCCGCTAGGTGAGTGTTCTAGGAACCCATCTGCATTCGTGTACCAGCTGGTGGTGTTGTGAGAAGCTGCATTCAGCTTCAATGAATTTTTTGGAGACTCTTGCAGTGTATTTGCCCATTTCATGATGAGTGATTGACACAAACAACGTGCAGCATGACAATGCACCTGCCCACACCGCGCTGAGTGTTCAGCAGTTCTTGAACCAAAATGGCATGACCCCTGTGCCCCACCCAATCTCACCATGAGTGACATTTTTTTTTTGTTTTCCTGGATGAAAAAAGTTGTCAAAGGGAAATGTTTTGCCCATATGGAAGAGGTGAAACAAAAAAAACGGCAGAAGCACTTAAAGGCATCAAAATCCATGAGTTCAGACACTGTTTTGAGCAGTGGGAAAAGCGTCTCGATAGGTGTATTGCATCCAACAGAGAGTTCTTTAAAGGTGACTGAAGTTTAAGCATGTAAGAATAAATACGCAATTTTTTATAAATAAATTTTGGGTTTGTTGGCGCTCCCTCGTATACAGTAATGACAAATTGTAGTATGTGCCATGGAAGAAACAAAGTTAGGGCTGTGATACAGATGACAGAGCAGTGGCAATGGTGGCTGCTTTAGCTGTGACAGTCAGAGCAGACCTCTCTGAAAAGGTGACATGTAAACAGGATGAGGAGCCAGTCATGTGGAGGGCAGGGTGAGGAGCCTTGTGGTGAACCAGAACTCTGGGTTCCAGCAAGTGCAAAGAGCCTGAGGCAGGAGGGCACCGGCCATGAACACGTGCTATGTCAAGGATAAGGAGAGGGGATCCAAGGATGACTCTCCACTAAATGCGAACCCTGAGAAGCAGGAGTTGGCACTAGTGGGCACAATGGAGGCCCAAAGAGCAAGCTCACGTGGGGCTGAGTTTCGCTTACTTCTGTCCCTCACAGTGCCTGAAGGCACTTCCTGTGGATGGGCAAATGATGGAGCTCACTGGGCTGGCTGGGGCAGGGCGGGACTGGGGCCAAGTGGTTGGGGGAGCTAGGACCTAGCTGAGGACTCTGTTCTGCTGCCTCAGAGGAGTCTACTTAGCCCAGAGATTCCTGGTCTGGGCAGAGGTTGGTGGGAAGGGATCCCAGGGAAGGGCTGGGCAGGGCTGGGCTGGGCTCTAGGGCTGGACCAGCATGGAAGCATGAGCTGGGCCTGGCCGGCCCTGGACCTGGAGCTATGGGGCTTTGGGCACTTGGGCTGGGCTTGCCTGAGGCCTGACACCTTTGCCCTCTCCCCAGCGCTGGCAAGACCTCAATGTGATCAGCAGCCTGCTGAAGTCCTTCTTCCGAAAGCTACCTGAGCCTCTTTTCACCGATGGTGAGTAGGGGGTAGGAGTAGAGGATGAGGGGAGGGACCCCTGACCGCTTTTTAAATTGGGTTTGTTGGTTTTACTTTTTAGGTTTTTGTTTTAATACGAAAGAAACACATGCTTGTAAGAAACCTCAGGTAGTGTAGATACAAATAAAGTAAATACAACGGTCTCTGTCACTTCCCCACTCCCTGTCTCTCAAGGTTCTACTAACATTCTCTGAGCACTTCCCATGTGCCAGCAACTACTCCCTACAACCCCCCTAGGCAGTGAGTATTATCTCCACTTTACAGATGAGGAAACAGGCACAGAGAAGTTAAATGACTTGTCCGAGGTCTCACAGGTTCAAAGTGCTGGAGCCAGGATTCAGCCCCAGGCTTCGGGCTCCAGAGCCTAGCTCTTGACCATTTGACAATCTGTTGTGTTTCCTTCCGGACTCTGTGACACATATGACAAAGACACATGCACGCATAGGGTTCGGAGTTGGGTGCGGTCAGTGGTGTGCTGATAAACGCTTCACATCTGGCTTTCTGGGAAAAAGGCCTTGACCTGTGGCGTTGGCCAATTTCCGTGGTATAAACACTTCCATCGGGGCTGATTTCAAGCCCCTGATTGCTGTCACCCAGCGTGGAGCTGGGAGGACATGAACACAGCTGGTGCTCAGGAGCCAGTGTGAGCAGGTCCAGCACACCACCGGGGGGCTTCTTCACAGAAGGAGGCTTGTGATGTTGAAGTTCATTCGTGTCAAAGAGCTCTATCTACCTCATCCTTTTAGTAAATCAACCACATAGTATTTCATAACCCGGATGACTATAATTTGTCTCATCACTCCCCTATTCTTGGATATTTAGGTTGTCTTCAAATTTTTGCTATTACAAAACATGTTGCAGTGACTTTCCTTGAGTTTGTTCCTGCTTGCCTGGATCGGTATCCTTGAGGTAGATTCCTAGACGGTCAAGTTCTAAGTCAAAGTCCCAGTGAACATTTTTGAAAGCTAATGTCAAGTGGCCGTCTGAGAAGGAGCCCCAGTACACGCCCCTCCAACGGCATAAGAGAGTGTGGGCTTCCCCGTCATGGACATCAACATCGAATATTATTAATATTTTAAACTTCTGCTGATCAGATAGGGGAAATGGCATCTTATTACTGTTTTCATTTTCATTTCCCTCATTACTGAGGAGATTAACTATCTTTTCATTAGTTGTTTTTTTTCTCTTTCCTCTGTAATTGCCTGTTCAAATGATGTGCCCACTTTTCTATTGGGTTGTCTGTCTTTCTTCGCATTGATTTGTAGATGACAAGCTCTTGTATACGAGGGCTGTATGGAAAAAATCCAACCATAAATGCCTCTATTTTTCATATTACAAATGGTTTGATACTTTCTGGACAGCTCTTGTATTAGTAGATACTAATCCTTTGTTAGTTTTTGCAAATATTTGTCTTGGTGTTCCATTTGCCTTTTAACTTTTCAGTGGAGAAATTGAAAACAATTATTTTAAGTGTCAAAGCTGTTCATCTGTCATAGATTCTGCATCTCATGTTTAGGAAGGCCTTCTGATTATAAAGCCATTTTCTTGGGTTTTTTTTCCCCAATATTCTATTAACTTTTCTGTTTGGCTCTGTAATGCGATTAAGTGTATATTATGTGAGCTAGAAATGGGTTCTCCCCGCTCCCCCAACGAGATAGCTAATTGTCCCAGGGATGTCTGTGGGTGCCTCTGTTCTTCCACCCAGATTCGAGGGGCTGCCCTTATCGAATAGTAAAGACCCACGTGGCCTGTCCTCTCCGTTCTGCCCTGTCCTTGCTCAGCTTTCCCGGCGAGTCCCCCTGCCTTCGCCACGCTATCTTTTTCGTATGTTTCAGTGTCATTCCTCTCCCCCTTCATTCTTCCTTTAAACAATATTCTTGGCTGTCCTTGTGCATTTACTCATCCAGACGGATTTTAGAATAAGCTAACCACGTTCCATTTTAAAAGTTCCCCCATGGACTTCTCCTGAAGGGAGTTGGGGAAATCCTAATACGGTAGGATGGGGTGTCTGGAGGCTGAAAGGCTCCTCCTTCTTTCTAGGTAAATTTCTCTTCTGACCTCGTGATATCCTTATCCTGGAGACTGGTACAGAGACCCCCTTTCCAGTACTAACATGCACCTCAGGTCTCATTTCTTCCCAAACGAACACACCTGGGCTGCCCTAGGTCGGAAACACACCTGAGTGCCATGGTGGTGGGTCTGGTCACGTGAACACAAGGCCGCAGAGTCCCTGAAACTGGAACAGCATGGGCCACCTCAGCCAGCCGGGGCTTCAGCCTGGAAGCTGCCCACCCTGACAGTGGGGAAGGGGCTGCCTCCGCCTCTCTAAAGGGCCTTCACTGTGTTCTAGACAAATACAACGACTTCATCGAGGCCAATCGCATCGAAGACTCGAGGGAGCGGCTGAAGACGCTGCGCAAGCTGGTAAGGAAAGAGAGAGGCTATCGGACTGGCCTGGGCGAGCAGTGCCACCCCAGGTCTGCAGTCCGGTGCCACCAACGCCCTCTGTGACCTCAGGAAGCCCTTCTCCACTCTGGACCTCAGTTTCTCCATCTGTGCAAGGGGAGGCAGTAAGAGGTGGAGTCCAGCCCCCTGAGATGCGGCAGTGGGAGCCCCTTTGTGGTGTGGTGGACAGAGGGAGGCCATCACAGCCTGGTCCCATGTGCCTTCTCTTTCCCACCCAGATCCGGGACCTCCCAGGACACTACTATGAAACACTCAAATTCCTCGTGGGCCATCTGAAGACCATTGCTGACCATTCGGAGAAAAACAAGGTAGGTGGCGGCTCTGGCACGGAATGTGGGGGAGGAAGCACACCTGGGTCTCCCCAGCATATTCCGAGCTCCTCTGGGTCAGAAATCTCAAGGCCCTCTAGGCACGCCCTCCTCCTTAAAGGTCATTCTCTCCCCACCCCGGCCCTACATGCTGGTCAGTGCTTCTCCCTCAGAGAGCCATCTCCTGAGTTGCTGAGGGTCTTCCTGCAGCCCAGAGCTTGGAGCTGATGGAAATCTATCCCCTGGTTTAGCTGGAATCTCTTGTACGACATTTCCCTTAACACGCCACTTAGATCTTCTGGTTCCCGAAAATTGAGGGGAGCTATAGGATTTCTCCCGATCCTAAAAGACCCTTGGAATCACCAGGGGGTCCCTGCCCCAGGATTTCCCACAGGTGCCACAGTAGGGGTGTGCAGGTTGGGCACTGCCTGTGGCTGCGGAGCTTGGGGATGAGTGCTCTACTTACCGGGCACCTCCATGTCCATGCAAGGAGGCATCCAGCCCCTAAGCCAGGGACAGCTGAGGATGTGGTCAGGACAGGGGCCTAAGGGGTCAGGAGTAAGGGAGGCCTGAGGGACTGGAGTCAGACTCACAGGATTATTGATGCTAACCTGCTCTCTCCACTGCCCAGATGGAGCCCCGGAACCTGGCTCTGGTCTTCGGGCCAACGCTGGTGAGGACATCTGAGGACAACATGGCGGACATGGTGACCCACATGCCTGACCGTTATAAGATTGTGGAGACACTGATCCAACACGTAAGTTGGCACCTCACTCCTGTTCTCCTGGGTGGGTGTGTTCAGGGAAGATGAGGCAGCTTAAGAAAATGCTGCTGGGATGGTGAAGCCCCTTCTGGAGCAATAGCCTGTGTTTCAAGGCCAAACAGGAATGAATCTGAGAATCCCTGTTGTCCTGGGATGTCACATTCTCAACAGGAGAATCAGGAGGCCCCTGAGCTTCCAAGATGTGTGTGAGGGTCAGAGGGAGAAGCAAGGTCAGGGAAGGTGCTTCTGGGTTGGAGAGTGGAAGGGGTGCGTGCAGGGGCACCTTCAGAAGGTGGTCCCCAGAAGAGGTGTCCTGGCATAGCGGCAGACAGGTGCAGGGGCGGAGGGAGCTCTGCTTTGCAGGCCCCACTGAGGCTTCAGGGAGGAAATGGTGATGCCTGGGGTAGGGCCAAGGCCAATGGGGCAGGGCAGAGCATGGACTGAGGCAGGCTCTGTGTGTCTTGGGCTGGTCACCCCTTTTTTCTCAGCTGCCTAGAGGCCCCAAGAGCCCTGTGTTTCTAAGGATTTGTTATTGTCCACGAAGAGATGAGAACCGAGATGGCCAGCAGAGGGCGCAGAGGCCTTCGTCTTCCTATGCCAAGCCCAGGGCAGCACTGCCCCCTTCTGGGGTGCTCAGGGATTTTTTAATGAATCCTCTTAGATTTTCCATTTCCAAATCTTGACAGGCCTGTGGTCTAGCCCGCAAAGGGCAGAACCAGATCCCCCCGCCCTGCCAGGAGAAGTAAGATTGGCAGGTGGTCAGAGGAAGGGAAGCCTCAACCTTCTGCACCTTGTAGACAGCTTTGGTCGTGCTGAACAGCCTTGCCTGTTTGTTTCCTTTCCTCACTGTGTCGTCAGGGCTGTAAGCTGTAGGAGGAAGAATCATGGCCTCTTCTCAACCTAGCATTGGGACCACTGGCCTGCATGCCCACCCCCACGCTGTCAGGGGAACCAGGGCTACTGGGCAGTGTCAGCGACCCTAAGGAGGCATTAGTCTGGGGAAGCTTATCTCCCTTGGAAAAGTTCAGCTGTGCAACCCAACAATGAGCCCCCTAGAGCCCAGTGAGTGTGTGTTTCAGGGGCGTAGTGGGGAAGACAGGGAGGCTGACCCCATGGCTCCTAGAAAAGTTCCGGGAAGCTTGAGGCCTGTGATCAGCTAGGTGTCAGGAACAGCAGCCTTCAGGGAGAAAGGAGGCCCAAAGGGTATCTGCTTACTCTCCCCCAGACTCCTGAGGGGTGTCTCCAGGCAGTGGCAGCCCCTCCTCTGGGCAAGGTGAGAGAGGTATCTCCTTCACTGAGCCATAGTGCCTGGCATGCAGTGAACACTCAGTGTTCGTGAATGAATGAATGGCTATTGCAGTCATGCCAGTCTGGGCTTTCTCACCCAGGGATTCATTCCCGGGAACTAATTGGGCTGGCAGCCCTCCATCCCTCACCTCCTTGGCATTTGAACATAATCATTACCAGATGCTTGGTGAGGGAATGAGCTGCCCCCTTTGCATGTCTCTTAAGCCCACACCTCCCCCTGCCCCAGGTTTGCCAGGGTCTGCGTAGCGCAGAGGCTCTGTAGCCAGGGATCAGTGTAGTCATGCGCCCAGGCAGGGATTGGATTTGTGGCAGACTGCTCTGGCTCTGAGCCCCTGACAAGTCAGTGCATGGCCCAAGTTAGTGGGCGATGTGACCTCCTGCTGGGAATTCCAGCTGAAGCCATTTCTTGGCCTCCCCTGCCTGGAGCTCCTGTCATCTGTAGAACCCTTGGTCAGAAGGGCAGAAAGGGCCTTCATGCACCAAAGCTGTCCTTGCAGTGTACAGAGGGTGGAAACTGAGGTGTGAAGAGGAACAGTGACTTGCCCAGGGTCGCACAGCAGAGTGGAGATGAGCAAAACCCAGTGTCAGACCTCCCAGTAGGAAGTCACCAGCCAACTCATACCTGTTTACTGTATCAGTTGGAACTCAAACAAAGACCTTATCAAAGCATTTGTTCATTTATTCACTCAGTAAGCGTGGTGATACCCACTATGTGTACACTGACATTTCTCAACCTTGATATTTGTGGCCTTCGGGGCCAGACCACTCTTCATTGTGGGGTGCTGCCCTGGGGATGGATGTTTAGCAGCATCTCTGGCTAGATGCCAGGAGCATCCCTCCAGCTGTGACCAATGAAAATGTTTCCAGAGATTGCCAAATGCCCTCTAGAGGGACAAAATCATCCCTGTTGAGAACCACTAGTGTGGCAGTTGAGGGCACTGGCTATGGAGCCATCCTGGCTCTGCTCCTGGTATGCTATGTGGCCTTGGACAAGTTACTTACTGTCTTTGTGCCTCAGCTTCCTAGTCTATAAAGTGAAGATAATAGTACTTACTTCTTAGGATTATTGTGAGGGTTACATTAATACCTCTAAAGCACTAAAAATGGTGCCTGGCCGTTAGTGTTATTATAATATATAAGAGTGAACTATCATCATCATCATCGTTATTTCATGCCAGAGACATGCAAGTAGTGGGAACACAGACGGATGGAACTCGGGCCCTGCTCTGAAGGGACACAGCCTACTGAAGACATCACTTCTTCATGCCCTCCTGGGCTATGCCCAGGGAAGCTCCCTGGAAGGACTCAGCCCAGCTCTGGGTGTAGGGCTGCATCAGTGGTCAGGGAGTTCCTGAACTGTGCTCACAGACCACGAGGAATTTAGCTAGGTGGAAAAGGGAGAAGGAGCCTTCCAGGCAGAGGGAACTGAATGTGCAATAGGGTGTCATGAGCCAGCGTGAGTTCTATCAGAGAAACGTGGCCCACCGGAAGCTTCCTGTAGACTTCCGGGTTCCCAGAACACTTTTGGGTACCCTCACACCCAAGTTAAAGACTGGCTTCTTAGTGCTCCCTCTGGCCAGCTTGTCTTTGAGTAACCTCACTTTTTAATAATAATAGCTGACATTTATTGTACACTAACAATGTGTTATACTAAATGTTTTACATATTTCATTTTTTAATCTTCTTAAAGATCGAGATTTAGTTGACATGTAACATTACATTAGCTTCAGGTGTACAACATAATGGTTATATATTTGTATATATTGTGAAATAATCAGCACAATAACTTTAGTTAGTATCTGTATTACAATACAGTATTATTAATTACAGTCACCATACTGTACATGACATCCCCATGACTTACATATTTTATAACTGGATATACCTTTTGACTGCCTTCACCACCACCAATCTGGTCTGTGTATCTAGGAGCTCAGATTTATTTATTTGTTAGATTCCACATATAAGTGAGGTCATATGATATTTGTCTTTTTCTGCCTGACTTATTTCACTTAACATAATGCTCTCAAGATCCATCTATGCAGTCACAAATGGCAAGATTTTCTTATTTTTTTATGGCTGAATAATATTCCTCTCTGTGTGGGTGTGTGTGTGGGGGTGTGTGTGTGTGTGTGTGTCTCACATTTTCTTTATCCATTTATCCATGGATAGACACAGGTTGTTTTCATGTCTTGGCCATTGTAAATAATGCTGCATTGAACATGGGGGTGCATGTATCTTTCTGAGTTAGCAATTTCATTTTCTTTGGGTAAATACCCAAAAGTAGATTTGCTGGATTATATGGTAATTCTATTTTTAATGTTTTGAGAAACCTTCATACTGTTTTCCAAGTGGCTGCACCAATTTACATTGCCCCCAGCAGTGCATAAGGGTTCCCTTTTCCCACATCTGTGCCAACACCTGTTATTTCTTGTCTTCTTGATAATCGCCATACAGTATTTCACTTTAATCCTCACCACAATTTTAGAAGTAGATACTCATATTATGATATTATGCCCATCTCACAGATAAATAAATAGACTCAACGAGGTAATTTGACTGAGGTGAACTTGAGCCCAAGACGACTGACTCCAGATGTTGCATTTCTTTCTTGTCCTCTCTCTCTTTCTCTTCTCATCTGTCTGTCTCTTTCTTGTTTTTCTTCTGTGCTGCTTATTTGAGTTAATCATATGCCTGATTATGATGAATAATAACTGAGGTTCATGGCACATGCTCCTAATCAACCTTGTAAATCTCCTTATTCATTCGTGATCCCACTCTGCCCTACCCCATAATTACCCACTCTAATAGGTTACCATGTGTCCTTCCAACCCACCTTCTACATGCTTATTTTAAATATGTGGCTACCCTTAAAGGTATATTATATTCTCTGTGTGTTTTAACTTTTAGTAAGCTTAGCTCATTTACTTTATTGTAATTTCTGAACTTAAATCTGCCATTTTAAATGTACCACTTTTTTTAAATTTCATTTTTTGGTCTATCATACTTTGCTTTAATGGATTGATTTTTATTTTCCTCATATGCAAATCATACAATTTATAAAATTCATACTTATGTTTAATTATACAATTATAAAACCCATACTTATGTTTAGTTTGCACCATCAATTTCTAAAGCTTGTCAGTGTCTATGTCCTCCTTCTACCACATCTAAAAGCCAAGTACCTTAGTGTCCTTTTCTGGTTCCTGTCATTGGTTTCTCCCTCTGAATTTGAATTCCAGATGGTCATGGATACACTTTGTGTGTATGTGTGTGTGTGATTGCTTGGTTTGATAACAATGGAGTTTTCTACACTACTGTCCATCCTTACTTCTCGGACCTTGTTGCTCCACCCTGAATTCATTTCTTTACTTGCTCATGAACTCAATTAAGAGAGTCTTTGTGTAGTACTTTCTAATGTCTTAGAATAGCTTTATTTCACACTCAAACTTAGATGAAATAGCTTTATGTCACACTCAAACTTAAATGAGAGTTTAGCAGGGTATAAAATTCTAGGTTCAAAATTCCTGCATTTGTAGCCCAGCAACACATTGAAAGTAATTAGTTCCTTGTCTTCTTGTGTCTGTTGCTGTTGAGAGTCCTAGTTACTGCTGATAACTTGTTCATTTGTAAGCAATCTGTTTCTGTTTTTTAGAAATCTTTTAGAGTTTTATTGTCAAGATTCTCAAATTTCACAAAATACGTTTGGGATTTTTACTTTAATTTCTATCCTGTTTGGCATTCATGAGAAATTCCTTACCTGCCTGCCTGCCCTTCATGGAACCTCCTAACACCTCCTTCCAGGAACTTAGCTTTTCTGGGTAGGGTGGAGGTGCCACCCCAGTTCTAAGAGTAGAGCCTGCAGCTCGTGGGTACACTCAGCTCTGGCAGCCCTGGCAGGCCTTCTCTCTGCAGTGGACACAGCGGGCACTAGATGGCACTGCTGCTCCCTGATTCTAGCTGGCAGTAGGGAGCCAGCCATAGTGATGTGCATTGGACAGTGTTTAGTGAAAAACAGGCAAAGAGAGAGGCTCTCCGTGAGCCCATCATCTTTCTTTACTTGGACCCTCTCTCACTCCGGGCTGCATTTCCCTCCCACACTGGGGTCCAACCTTTTCTCTCCCCAAGGGTTTCTCACAATGTGTGTAGTCAGGTTCCAGGATCTGTCAGACTCTCCCTCTGAGACCTCACTAGCAAATAGGCCAGCTCTGAGAAGCAAGGATGGAAAGTAGCATAGAGAAGTCCACTGGGGTTTATTGAGAAGAAGGGGACCCTTGCTGTTTGGTGCCCCTTCCTGCTCCGCTCCATTTGGCACCTGAGTGGGTCCTCTGGGCTGAGTAGGTTGGGAGCCCGTGTCTCCCTGTCTTCTCTCTGCCCTTTCCCATGCTGATTCATCACTTCCTTTTGTCTCCTCTGCAGTCAGACTGGTTCTTCAGTGAGGATGAGGACAAGGGAGAGAGAGTAAGTGATGCAGAGGGCCGGCGGGGCGGGGTCTGGTCTGAGGTGGGTCCTCATCCCAGCTGGCAGGGGCAGCAAGACTCAAGCAGGAGAAGGTCCCTGACCTTGTGGCATCCACAGTCTGATGGAGGAAGCATAAAGCCTCTTCTCAGGAGCTTCCTGTCTGATGGGAGACACAACCCTTACCTTTATGAGCCTCATCTGACAGGGAGATACAGGCCTTACCCTAAGGAAACAGTGCAATAGCAAAGGCGGACCCCACCCTCTGGTCTAATGTGGAGGATATGGGTTTTAGGAAGGTCCAATCTGATGGGGGAGACACAGCTGCTGCCCTCAGTTGAGGGAACAGGAAGGGCCTTGGCCTTCAAGGTTCAATGAAGGTGTTGGGGAATGCACAAAACAGCCTGGGGACATTAAGACCTACCCTCAAGAGGCCTGACAGATGAAGGGGACAGTTGCTTCCTGGGTAAGCTCCAGTCTGATGGAGGAGGCCTAGGCTCTGTCTTCAGGGTACCCCATTCTGCGGGATCCGCAGACCAGCCACCTGAGGGCATGCTGGCTCACCCTCTTCCTGTTTGTAGACCCCTGTGGATGACAAGGAGCCTCAGTCAGTGCCCAACATCGAGTACCTCCTGCCCAACATTGGCAGGACAGTGCCCTCTGGTGACCCAGGTTCAGGTGAGTGCAGGGGCCTGGAAAGGCGTGGGGTGGGGGAGGGGGTGGGCTCTGCATTCCTGAGGGTCCCAGCTGCCTGGCCAGACGCCCAGCTTCCCCGCCTCTGCCCCAGTGGGACACTTCTCTGTCCCTATCACTGAGAAGGGGCTGTGGCAGGACCTTTTCCCTCCCTGGGGAGGTCCAGCTTGCCTGTGTGCCCACCTCCTCATCTGCTCAGCTGTCCTCAACCCAGGGCTGGGTCACCCTCCTTCACTGGTTTCTCTCCTGAGCTTTTTATTTCTTATGGGCTGTGTCCTTCTGGGCATGTTCTTCTTTTTAATTTTTCTTCCTTTTCTCCTTGCACCCCTCCGTCTCTCCTCCCTCTTCCCCCTGTGCTCTCCTCCTGTCCCCTGGATCCGGTCCCTTCTCTTTTCCTTCCCTCCCCCTCCTCCAGCGGACCTGTTGGAGATTTAAAGGGTACAGTGTGGCATCGCGGCCTCGGTCACTAATAGTGGCGGGTGATTATAAGAAGACGGGGCAGGCACAAGGGGCAGGCAGAGATGTCCCAGGTGGCGAGGACCTCACCCTGCCATGCCAGCTCCCCATGCTTGTTAACAACCTCCACCCCCATCCCCTCCTGTCTGAGAACGCCTCTCAGGAGGAAGGAGGTGCTTGCTGGGGCCAGATCCTGTCCCCCTTGCCAGGAAGTCTGGGCATCACGTGGTTGCCCTCTCTCAGTCCCTCACTCTGAAGCCTCTCTGCTGAGCTTGGCCACTCTGGTTGTCTGGGCAGGGCGAGGCTTGACAAGTAGTGGGACCCAGCCTCTCTGGACACCAGTGATGCTGCCTACCCTCAGACGCCTCTCTATAGCTGTAGCTCCTGTCTCAGTCACCTTTGAAAACCTGGTCACTCAGCAGTCCCATTTCTGGCCCTCTGGCCCTCTCATAGCAGAGGAACCCAGAAACAAAGGAATGGCCAGTCCCTTCTTGGCTCAAGCGACTAACTCCTCCCACCCTGTGGGGGACCTCCTCTTAGTATTTTGACAGCTCCTGGAAGGCAAACCACAGCACCCCTAGTTGCAAGCGGCGGGCTGGGGGAGGGGCCCAGAGGACAAGGGGCGGGGATAACAGAGAGGAGCTCCTGTCTCTTCTAATCACCCGCTGCCGCTCCCCCGCCCAGTGTGTGGCTTGCCTGCCTGGTGTGTGTTGCTATGTGGTGAGCCCATCTGCCCCTCTCACCATGTGGGGGGATGGGGGGTGGGCTGGCGAGGAGGCAATCTAACTCGCTTGCCAGAGAGTGTGGATTAACTGCACCTGCGCACTGCCCTGTCAGACCCCACCCTCACCCCCCAGGTTCTTGGATTAGCCTGCTCCCTCCCCCATCCTGGAGAGCACACTGCCAGGACTCGGTTCTGGTTCCTTCTCCACCCCAGGGATGTTGAGAGGGTGGGACCCAAGTCCCATTGAGGTAATAATGATTTTACTCTCCTTCATAACTCTGGTTGTAAACTGGGGCCTCGCCCCATCAGGGCAGTTGGACCTCAGGTCTGGAAGTGGAGCCTATGAAGGCTCCAGTCACCAGCCCGCTCTACGTCCCGTGTCCCACCCACTTCACATCTGCCCCTATACTCGATCCCTCACACGGTCCTCTTCCTTCTCACGGCCCGGAAGTTGGGGGTGAGGGTGGAGGAGGGCACCCGCCTCTCGTGCACTGTGTGGTCTCCATTTTTCCAGAGCATCTGTGATTTGCTGTGTCTCGTTGTCGTTTCATGGACTGTCTCTGGTATTTGGCATTTTCACTCCAGTGCTTCTGAGTAACAGGGACAGGAGGTGGGGAGAGGAACTGGGCCCAAAGCAAAGAGCCCCCTTGCCCTTAACCCTGGGCAAGTGAGGGTCCAGTGGCTGGCAGCCTGTCACTTCCTGCCTCAAAAGGAAGTGGTGATTGACATCGTTCTCTGCCCTACCCCTACCCCATAGGAAATGACGTCAGGGGTCCATCACGCTCCCAGGGCCCAGGGAGATCTCAGGTTTCTGAACTCCCTGGTTTCTGAAGCCTTTGAGGAGAGGGAATTATGTCCACAAGACTCAGCCTGCTCTTGCCCTGATCCAGTTTGCATTTTTCTTTCTGTTCTCACCAACAGATTCCACCACCTGTACTTCTGCCAAGTCCAAGGTAAGTGCCGAGGCGGTTCTGGAGGCTTTGCACCCTCTCCGGCCAGCCCACTTGGTTTGTCGGTCAAGGGAATTGGGAGAATTGCAGCTGGACCCTGGAAAGGTGGTGATCACTGCAAAGGCAGGCGGGAAACACCGAGTGTCCAAGAGAAACTACAAAGTCGCTCTCCTTGGCTGGGCTTGGTCAGGCCTCTGATGCAGTGGGAGGATCTGGCTTGGGAGGCATTGTTGTTCAGTGGTTAGAAGCAGACGGTCCTGGGCTTGAGTTCTGGCTCCGGCACTGGGCAAGTTACTTAACCTCTTTCTGATCCTCAACTTCCTCCTCTGTAAATGATGGCTAATACTTATCCCCATAAATTGGGTTAACAGCAAATATATCCCAATATATCTATTGTTTGAAGTCTTTGGAGAGCCCAAAGCAAGGAGAAGGAAGGAAATAATAAAGATAAGAGCAGAAATCAGTGAAATCAAAAACAATAAAACCAAGCTGGTTCTTTGAACCAGGTCCCACAGTCAGCTAGTCGCCTGCTGCAGCCTGCCCTGTGCGACAGAGCCGGTCAGGTGAGGATGCCTGCTCCCGGCCGACGCTGCCCAGCTGTTGGGTTAGAGCCGATGGCCGGGGCGGGGGAGGGGGGGCATGTCTTCGCTCAGGCTGCGGGACAAAATACCACAGACTGGGTGGTTTAAACTACAGAAATTTATATTCTCATAGTTCTGGAGGCTGGTTCCAAGGCCAAGGTGTCAGCATGGTCTGTTTCTGGTGAGAGTTCACTTCCAGGCTTGTAGCTGGCTCTTTTCTCCACGTGTCCTCATATTGCACAGGCAGAGACAGCCAGAGATCTCTGTGGTATCTCTTCTTATAAGTGCACTGATGGGTCCCCACCCTGATGACCTCTTCTAAACCTAATTACCTCCCACAGGCTCCATCTCCAAATACCATCATATTGGGGGTTAGGGCTTCCGTGTGAGAGGTCAGACAATTAATTTGTACAGTGCCGCCAACGTAAGCGCTCGGTGGCAAGTCCGCCAGCTTCATTGTCGGGTTTTGGGTACGATGACAGCTCTGGAACTTAATTGTTAGATTTGGGGAATGACAACAACTCTGATGGCCATTCCAGGAAAAGAGTTTAAAATTGCTTAGAAGGGTGGACTAGGCACTGGCATCGGTGCCTGGCTTCCCAAGGGGAGGACTTTGAAGGTGACCATAGTGATATTCGGCAGTGAGGTGTGTAGCGCTTTCTCCAGGATGAGTTCACGAAATTAACGATCTGACCTAGTATGAACTTGAGAGGCGGGGCACAATTATGTCCATAGTAGTCAGTGAAATTAGCTAAATATTGCCTGGCCAAACTAGTCTTCTTTCTGTCTGGGTCTCTAAGCACTGGCTAGGTCTGAGCAAGCTGACCGTGCCTGACACCGAGCAGATGCTCGTTGTGTGTCAGATGAATGCACCGGAAAGAAAGGAAGAAGGCTGCTCTAGTTTGGTGCAGAGGACCCCTGTAACCTCTCCATAGAGCTTCTGCTTGCACACCTCTGGTGACAGGGAGCTCACTTTTTCACAAGACTGCTGTGACAGGGAGCAAGTTCATTACAGTGACCTGAATCTAGCTCCTTGTCCCTTCCATCCATTGCCCCTGCTAGCCCCTTGGTTTCCCCTAGCCTCTCCTAGATTGGCCCTTGATCTTTGGGCAGATCTCCTGACCTCTGCATTCTTGGCAATGACCATTCTGACCTGATTGCTTTTGTAGCTAGTTGGAATAAGAAGGTAATTTGATCAGATGGGCCTCGTGGCCTCTCAAGTCCCTCAGAGAGCATGGCCAGGAAAGAAAGCTGCACTGGACACCATGTGCCTCTCAGTGCTGCCATGTTGCAGAACTTCAGGGGTGCCTTCTGGAGTCGCACAGTGTGGGCACCATGGCCCAGCCCCGTGGGCCTGTGAATCCTGAATCCCTGACATGCTCCAGCTCCTCAGAACTAACTGATGTGAGTGAGAGTGCATAGGGTGTGGTGGCCACCCCAGGCAGCTCTATAACTCCTCTCATTATTACACTGTGGCTGAAACAGGAGGTAGCTTGTGAGAAGGGGTCCAAAGGCAGGTCATTCCAGCCCAGCGGGGGGACCAGTTCCAGCATCTGCTTCAACAGAGCTTCCTATGTTGAGGGAACTCCATTCACCCATTTGTTCATTCACTTAACATTTATTGAGTACCTATTATGTGCCAGGCACTGTGCCAGGAGTCCTGGATACAAATACAAATAAGCCTTGACCTTGTTCTCGAGGAGCTCAGAGTTTGATATAGATTGTGGAAACAAAGCTATTCTGACGTGTGAACTGTTGTAGATGTGTTTTCAAAGGGATATGGGAACAGAGAGGGGATTTCCCAGTTCAGCACTGGGAGGTTGCTCCATAAAGGGCCGTGCCATGGTTGCCATGGTAGGACGAATAAGAGCTCATCGGCAAATAAGGGTGGGGGTGCGGCGACTAAGGGCCACCAGTGTTAAAATGCAAGTCATATTGCGAGAAGGGTTAGTAGGTCAGCATCATGGAGTGAAGGCTGCATTGGGATTGGGGTCAGGGCATGGAGGGCACTAGGCTGGGAAAACTGGGACCTGGTTGTGGAAGGACTCTGTGTCCATGCTTCATCTTGGGGAGTCGGGAGGTGACCAGAGTCCCCCTTTCCCTTAGACAGATTGGTTGCTTCAAAGGAGGGGGAACTGGGGTGAGGCAGAGGTAGAGCCAAGGGGTCCTATTAGGGGAGGGCAGAAAGGCCCAGGAAAGACTGAGTGAAGGCCTGAGTGGTGGATGATGGGGATGAGCAGGCTTTGGGAGTCACTTCAGGGAGAACGGAGAGGAGGGGAGAGGGGAGGAATCAGAGATCATCTTAAGGTGGGGAGCATGAATGGAGGTGGTTTGGGGCAGGGGGAGGGAGCATAATGTGGTTCCACATAGGTGAGTTTCACGTGCCTGCACACACCCTGGTAGTGATGAACTTGCATTTAGAAGAAGAGTTCTGGAGCTCAAACAGAGTTCAGTGTTGGGCCAGGCGGCCCCAGGACCGGGGATTTTCATGAAGAATATTTCTCTGGGGATGTGAACAGAGAGAGAAGATGGGCTGAGAGCAGACCCCAGGGCACATGCTTCTTAAGAGGGAAGAGGGGGAAGAAGAGCCCCCCAGGAGGAAGAGGAGAGGCCAGAAAGGGAGGCCTAAAAGCCAGGTTGGAGGAGGCAGGGATGGACAGCATGAGCTCTGCTGAGGGACAGGGGAATAGCAGCAGACAGTTGCCCGTTTGGGGGATGGAAATCCCAGTCTGGGAGTGGCTTCGATCCAAACCATTGGCTTGTGTGGGGCTCTTTAGCCACTTTTGGCAGCAGCGCTGGCGTTTGGATGGATCCGGGGTTGGGATTTGTCAGGGTGGGGCGCTGAGGGGATGGCTGAACTGCATGTCCGCGGGGTGCTGTGGGAAAGGGAAGCGGACCCGGGCAGGTTGCCCCGGAGAGGCCTGTACACGCTGAGTGGGCGGAAAGGCGGGCTTCCCAGGTGCGAGTGAGAGGAGAGGGAGGGGCCTGGGAGCTGCGGTCAGAGAAAGGTCCCTGCCAGGCTCTGGTGATTATAACCCAGGAGAGTCTGCTGTGAAATAGGTTCCAACTGTCAAGTGTTATGCACTGTTGAGAGACTATTACCAGAGCTGTGTCTGAAAGGATTTATCTCGTGCTTGATATGGAGAATGGAATGGAAGTTCATGGTAGCAGAGTTTGGAGACCAGCCCCCAGCTCACAGGAAAGAGCTGAGAGTCTAGATTAAGACCAGACCGGCAGGAGGAGAGGTCAGGGTTGGGAGGGAGCGGCAGGGGTGGTCTCTAGAGCAGAGAGTGACACTTCAGCTGGGACAGTAGTCCAGGAGGAACCGTTTGTGATGCCGATGGGGTGCTAGGCCGGGCTTGGACCTGTTGAGACTGGGTGCCATAGTGTGTGTGTGTGTGTGTGTCCCGGTGGGAAAGTGGAGGGAGGTGAGGCCCTCGGGCCTGGGGCTGGGAGAAAGGGAGAAAGTCTGGGCGCCTCGTGCATGCCGACCTGTCTCCCTCCCAGGGTTCGTGGGCCCCCAAGAAGGAGCCGTACGCCCGGGAGATGCTGGCGATCTCCTTCATCTCGGCTGTCAACCGCAAGCGGAAGAAGCGGCGGGAGGCGCGGGGGCTGGGCAGCAGCACGGACGACGACTCGGAGCAGGAGGCGCACAAGCCCGGGGCGGGGGCGCCGGGGACCCAGGACCAGCCGGAGGAGCGGCTGCCGGGCGCTGCCGCCCCTGAGGCCCCCGGGCGCCTCAGCCCCGCGGCGGCGCAGGAGGAGCGGCGGGCCGCAGACACGCGCTCCATCGTCTCGGGCTACTCCACGTTGTCCACCATGGACCGCAGCGTGTGCTCGGGCGCCAGTGGGCGGCGGGCCGGCGCGGGGGACGAGGCGGACGACGAGCGCAGCGAGCTGAGCCACGTGGAGACGGACACCGAGGGGGCCGCGGGGCCCGGGGGGCGCCTGGCGCGCCGGCCCTCCTTCAGCTCGCACCACCTGATGCCCTGCGACACGCTGGCTCGGCGCCGCCTGGCGCGGAGCCGCCCGGACGGCGAGGGTGCGGGACGGGGCGGTCCCCGCGTCGCGGAGCCACCCGGCTCGGCCTCCTCCAGCAGCCAGGAGTCGCTGCGCCCGCCCGCGGCCGCGGCGGTGGCGGCGCTGGGCGCTCGGCCCTCGCGCCTGGAGGCGCTGCGGCTACGCCTCCGCGGCACCGCGGACGACATGCTGGCCGTGCGGCTGCGGCGACCGCTGTCGCCCGAGACGCGGCGGCGCCGTAGCAGCTGGCGCCGCCACACGGTGGTGGTGCAGAGCCCGCTGACGGACCTCAACTTCAACGAGTGGAAGGAGCTGGGCGGAGGGGGCTCCCCGGAGCCCGCGGTCCCTCGGGCGCACAGTGACAACAAAGACTCGGGCCTCAGCAGCCTGGAGTCCACCAAGGCGCGGGCCCCGTCGTCCGCCGCCTCGCTGCCGCCCGCGCCCGGGGACCCGGGGTCCCTGCAGAGCCAGCCCCCGCGCCGCTCGGTCGCCTCCCGCCTCCATCAGTGTCTGTGATCAGCTCCCTTCCCTCCTCGTGCCACTCGACCCCCCACTGAGCGCCCCTTGGGGAACAGTCGTGTCCTCTGGCTTGCACCCCCTCTTCTGTTGCCCTTGGGTGCATCCCGCGCTGAGACCCAGTCTCTGGTTTGTGTGCTGGCGGGGGGTGGGCAGAGGGTGAGCGGGAAGGAGGGAGCTCCGGTGGTGAGCTGCTGGGGTTCTGTGTCCTCTGGGTACGTGAGAGTGTGCCCTTCTGGGCCTTTCTGTGTCTGCTCTTAGGGACCCTTGTCGACCATAGGGTGCGGATGGGGAATCCCCAAGTCTCAGACTAAAGGAAAGACAGTGGGTGATCCTGGCTCTTCCCTTCTTTACTCTGCCCATTCCTAGCTCCTAGCTCCTAGCTGGGGCGAAGGGATGTTGTGTATTTATGTCTGGGGAGAGATGTAGGGTGGTGGTGTCCACGGGAGGGGGTTGTGTGTGCGAGTTTGTGTAGTCACTGTCCAAAGGTGTTTCCAGTGGCAACCTCTGCCACCCCTGCGTCCTTGTCTCCCCACCCCCACTCCCGCCAGGGCTCCCTGTCTTTGGTGCACACACGGATCCTTCCTCTCTGCTGCTTATCAGAGCCGGAGAAGGGGGTGGGGCCATTCCACAGAGGCAAGACCGGCTCTTACCAGACTCCTCCCCCACCAACCTTTTGGCAACCTCTGAATCACACCCCTCCCAAATGCTTTGGCCATGGGGAGCTGCCCCTTCCCCAGGCAGGTTTGGGGAAGGTCCAGGTTCCCCCCTACTAGACCTCCCTTGCCCCCTCTTTGTTCTTCCAGCTGTGCCTGCTCCTTCCACAACTCAGGCACACAGACCCCCCACCTTCTGTCCTTTAGGAGGAGGAGTAGAAACACACGCTGATTTATGGGATCTGAGCTCTGCTCTTCCTTTAGGATGGGCAAGACCCAGCCCCCTCTCCTCCCCACATTGTAAATAGAGCTCGGTCCCAGGCCTCCCACAATGCCCAGGCCTCCCACACACGCCCTCACTCATTCCAGGGCAGCCCAGTGGGGCTGTGAACCCTACTGCCCTGTCTTATCAGTCTTCTTGGTTTATGCAAAGATTTACCGTAGATTTCTCTTTCTTCCCTCCCCCCCTTCCCTTTATTGTAAATATTGTCTCTAAATGTGTAACATATTATAAAGAATTTATAAGGATTTTTAAAGATGTTTTGCTCCTTTAAACAAGTGTTGTAACAGTGTTGGATAAGCCTCCGGCCCCAGGTCCGCATGTCTCCTTTCACCGTGTCCTTGACACACCTCTCTGGGCGACAACTAAGATTTCCTGCTTCTGAAAAGTCCTGTCTTAAAAGTATAGTCTATATCTTGAAAATAAATGGCCTTCCTCAAGGTATGAGTCAGCTGTCTCACTTGTGTTGGAGGGAGGAGAGGGTCAGAGCGGGACTGGGGTGGGGAACGAGTGAGGCACCTGGCCCAGGGAAGGAGGGCAGTGGGGTTGCAATAGGTGGTGGCAGAATGGAGGCAAACCTCTGCCTCCTGGTAGTTCTGTAGGTGTCCTGTCCTCGGAGACAGGTAATAGCATGACACAGGAACAGAATACAAGATGGAAGGGTGGGTGACTCTCACTGCACCTAAGATGTCCAGGCTCTTGCTCTCTGTATTCCTGCAGAGGCCAGATGGGTGCACAGGCATCTTCTTCTCAGGCCTTCCTGGGCCTTCGAAATGGTCCAGAAGTGCTGCCCAAAAGACCACTGATGGGGCCCATCCTAGCCAGCTGTCATCTTAGGCACTCCAGGTCCAGAAAATATGCCAAGAGGACAGCATAGATTGTGCCCGTTGTCTTACTATTCATATGCGGAAGTTCAGAACATGGGATGGGCTTCCTTCTATGGCACAGCTCTGGAGTTGCCCCTGCTGGCTTCCAGGCTGCCTCTGAGGAGCCTGGTATCCACCTGTAGGAAAAGCAGGTGACACTCATCATAGAGAACTAGAGAGGGGCCCTGGAGCTGGGAAGAGCTCAATGGCTCAACGAATCCCCCTCCTTCCTCCACTTCTGACCCATAGGTTGTTTTTGTTTGGCAAAGGAGCCAAGAGCTGGTGTTGCTGTGGGCTCACACCATCCCCAAGGGCTTTACAAATCTGAAGTCAATCCTCCAACACTCTTCTGAGTGCCTCATCATTATCTCCATTTTATGTATGGGGAAACTAAGGCACAGAGAAGTGACATTACTTGTCTGAGTCACACAGTAAGTGGTGGAGCCAGCGTAAATCTAAGCCCAGAGAAGGACACACAGACAGGGTTACCTGCCCATTAGGCCACCTTCTCTAGGCTCTAGTAGACTTTGGATGAGAATGGATCAAAACCCTGTGCTCTTCTCCAACTTTTCTTTAAAAATAAAGGAGAAAGAAAGATGTCTCCAGTAAAGACAGATAGAATTTGTCGTTAGCAGACCTGCCATATAAGAAATACTCAAGGGAGTGCTGCAAAGCTGAAATGAAAGTACATTAGATGGTAACTTGAATCCACACAAAGAAAGGAACACCAGTAAAGGTAATAATTTAGGTATTGTGAAAGACAGTATAAACATTTTTATTTTTAATTCTTTTTCTGTCTGTAATTCTGTCTTTAAAAAGCCATTGCATAAAGCAATAATTACAAAACTGTGTTGACAGGCTTATAATGTATAATGGTGAAATTCGCATGAAAATAATGGCAGGAAAGACTGGGGAGGTACTAGAGCTACGATGAAGCAAAGGTTTTGGACACTATTAAATTAATATTAATCTGAACTATATTGTTTTAAATTAAGATGCTAATTGTAATCCCCAGAGCAACCACTAAGAAAATAACTCAAAAAAATGTAAATGAAGCAAACAGTAGCTAGACTGACCAGAATAAGAGAGTCCCAGAACCAACTTTTAGTTGGTTCCTTAAATTGATCTACAGATTAAACACAATCCTGCTTAAAATCCCATTTTCCTTTTTTTGGGGGTGGGGAGGCAGAAATTGACAAATGGATCCTAAAATTCCTAAGGAAACGCAAAGGAACCAGAACCAAGGGGCATGGCGGCCGCAGGCCCAAGGCGCCAGCACTGTGGACTGTGCTCAGTCACCCTGTGAGCTCCAGGATCACGGAAGCCACTCAGACATCACAGAGGAGGTAACTCCCCAGGGACTCAGACCAGCTGTGCAGACAGTGAGGGAGAGAGGACGAGGGCTCCCCCAGGTTTCCCATCGTAAAACAGTCGCTCTCCTTCTATCCCTTAGGCCGGCCTGAGGTCGGTCAAGTCCTTACTTCGCTCAATCGGCCTTCCTCATCAGTAAAGTGGAGGTAATTACACCTATAGCCACGTTGCGAGGATTAAACTGACACTTAGTAAATGGTAGTGATGAGTATTATAAAACATTAAAAAAGGTGTGGCTCTTTTTAGGTGGGATAAGTTCTGGGTTTGCATTCTGATTCTGTCACTTCATAGCTAGCCTGTCTCTGAGGTTCCACTTCCCTTCCCTCAGCCACGGGATTGTCAGCTTTGAGTGAGGCAGCCCGTCGCCTGCCCCTGCCCCTAAATTATGGCTCCCCCTACCCCGCCCCTCCGCCTCTTCACACTGCAGCCAGAAGTAACTTCTGAAATAAGTGTCAGGTCATGTCGCTTTCTTATTTAAAAGTCTCCAGTTGGTTTCCATGGCTCCGTGAAGAAGTCTGCCTCCTGACCTCCTGCGACAGGGCTTCTGCTCCCCACTCTGACCTCCTGGCGTGCCCCCCTTTCCCTCCTCACTCTACTTGAGTTTCATTCATTTTCTAGGATCCACAGATTACTTCCCACCACATGCCCTTCTGCTCAGGACACTCAGCCGCCACCTCTCATGCAGCCACTTATTTGGGTCTCCACCCAAATGTGACCTCAGGGCCTGGTCACCTTCTCTAAGATGGTCCCCATTCCTCAGTGGCACCACCGCTGCAGGCCTGCTTCCTGTGGCACTCACTACTCACCATCTGTCAGGACTCTGCCCAGGAATTTGCTCTCTCATGTTTTGTCTGGCTCCTCCAATAGACGCTGACCATACATGGTCCCAGAGAGCAGACGATCAGTCCCCAGGAAGGAGTGGACATTATTACCCAGGTGTGTGAAGGATGAGTCAAGTGCCTGGCACACCTCCCCGCACGCAGCACATGGTCCCCTTTATTACTCACTCTTGAACTGTCGGCGGGTGGGGTGATTCTGGGAGGCGAGGGGTTTTGTGGTTTCTCTCCCAGCTTTCTGGGAGTAGGACGGGAGAAAGAAGGCAAGATCTGCTGGCATTTTTACAAGGACGTAAGGGATGAGGTCTGGCTCTCTGAGTCTAAAGGAAGGGACGCTTGGCAGTGGGGTAGGGGGGTGATACAGGGCGTGGGCTTCCCTGCAGCTGGTGAGCAGATCCTCAACCTGTCTCTGAAGAGACGATTGAACTTTAGGAGAAGAAAGTGAAACTAGGACTCCAGTGAGGCCTGGAAGGACTGTGGCTCTGGGACAGTGACTACTTCACGGGATGGGAGGGCTGGTGTTTGAGGGGAAGGCAGAGGAAACCCAATAATACCCCAGGCCTTAGCCAAACAGGGGAATGCTCAAGGACCCTTGGAACATGCAGGAACAGTGGCACAGCTTTCAGAATTCCAGGAAAACCTGAAAAACCCCATCAAGACATGTGGCCCCCTCAGTGGTGGGGTAGGTTGGACTCCGATGGGGTAACCTGGAAGAGTTTAGGCAGCTTGCTGGCTACAGGCCCCACCCACCCAGAATCAAGGATAAACCTCTTCTCAGTTTCAGAGGAGACCACGGGGTAAGTGGGGCCAACAGGCCTTTGAGGAGGAGAAAGCAAAAAGGCAACATGACAGGAGCTGTAAGTAGATCCTCAGACAAGTCGTTCTCAGGTTACAAAAGCAATTCAGTGGGTTGTGACCAAAATGCTTAGAATTTAACAGAAAATACCAACGTGCATTGTATATAGTAAGTGCTTTTCACTAAAAATATGGGTGCTTGAGTGTGTACATGTCTAAATCATTGAGATGACAAATGTATTTCTTACCATGAGTTGCAGTTGTTGTTGTTTTTGTTTGTTTGTTTTGGTTGGTCCCCTGACCGGGAAGCGAACCCAGGCCGCGGTGGTGAGAGCCCTGAAGCCTTAGCCTCTACACCACAGGGGAACTACACCACCGGGGAACCCGCCCTCGGTTAGTTTTAAAAAGTGTTTGTTTGAAAGCTGCTTTTGTAAGGATGGACAGACACCATGAAGGGTCATCTCACCGAAAGGGCAGGAGGCTGAGACCTGACCCAGGGGACTGCTGGAGGTAATTAGACCCTACTTGGTTTTGAGGGAGGAAAGCATTGGGTTTGGAGGTCAGGCAAAGCAGAATTCAAACCCTGACTCTGCATCTTACTGGTTGTAGGACACGGAGCCAGACACCTGGCATCTGTGGCTTTGTCACTTGCAGGTGTAAATAATGCCAGTATCGACCTCACTGATGGTGGTGAGGCACCTAGCAGAGAGTTGTTCCTCATCGGCGGTTCCATTGGCTCGAAAGGCCCTTGGGGCAGCAGCTCATGGGCATTTCTGCCCCTCCTCCTGGCGGCCCTGCTTGCTAAGCTGCCCGGCAGGTGGCTGCCAGGGATGCCCCCCACCCCCACCCCATCCATCCCAGCACCTTCCGGGGTGAAGCTGAGAAATAATGAGACAGAAGCCTATAGGAAGGAGATCCAGGAGAGAAAAAAGAAACAAGTTTTATTTAAGCCCCAAACACTCGGCTAGAAAAACCGAAAAGGAAAAAGAGTGGGGAGGTGGGGAGAAGAAAAAGGACATTAAAAAGAGAGAGACAGAGAAAACACAGCAACCCTTTTCCATTTAGAAATTGTCAAGTTACACTGACAGAGGTCACAGAATATCCACAGAAGCCATCACTGCTACACCAACACGGGCCCTACAGGGTGGATAGGGTGGGGTGGGGGGGCGGAGCCCCACCTGGGACCCCTCTCAGAGCCTTGGGCCTGAGGCTCCTGGGGAAACAGCATATAGTGGAAGGGGCGGGAGAGAAAGCCCCCATGCGAATCACACAGTAAAGTGGGCAGGGGCCGGGAGGACCAGGTACAGGGGGCCCCCGGACAGCTTAGTTTTCTCTTGGACAGAGCAGCGAGGCGCATGCAGCTGGGAGGGGCATTGACGTGCTGTGGGCTTTGAGAGGACGGTGGGGCTGGGGGCTGGGGAGGGCAGCTGGAGCAGGTGGTGCAGGGACGATGGAACACACACAGGCACTCCCACACGCCCGGGTCTACCCCCATGTGCGCATGCACACGGGTCACACGCACCTCCACGTACAGCCCTGTCCACACGTATGGCCCATATACTAACAAGTCTCTTGCACCTACGCACATCTGCACACATACATTACACACATTCTCACAAAGCTTATGCACACCAATGTAAGCTGATGCCCAAGCAGGTAATATGCACCGACGTGCACACGCCTCCCCACACACACGTGCGTGGTAGGTCACGCCTGTACACGCACATGCTTCCCTCCGTACACAGGTAAGCGGACTTGTGGCAGCGCACGTGCATGCGCGCACACACACACACACACACACACACACACACACACACAGGCTGCGCACAGCTCCACGCAATCGCCTCGCAGCCTGAAATGTGCAGGAACCAAAGTGAAAGAAAGACGCCAAGCCCACTGGGCTCCACGTGAGCGGGCGGGGCGGGCCCAGGGCTCCCTCTGTCGGCCCCCTCCCGGATGGACACTTCCCCCACCTCCCCCTCCCTACAAAGGGACATTCGACTCAAGACAGTGACGGGTGGGGCACACAATCAGGTCACAGGGCTGAGGGTGGGAGGTGGGGCAAGTGAAAAGTAGCAAGCGGAGAGTAATGGAGTGGAGGGAGGAGGGGGCACCACTCCCCCCTCCCCTCCCAAGTCAGGGGTCTCTGTACAGCCGAATCAAACCAAGCCGCGTCACGGACCACAGAAACCAGGACCACAGAAACCAGGCTGCGAGTCCGTCCTCCAGCCCTCCTCCCCTGCCCAAACAGCGGCAGGAGTGCCGTGGTTGTCTTTTTTTTTTTTTTTTATCATTTTTAAATATTTATATATATTTATATTACGTATATTATATATATAATATGTAAATATATTTTTAAAACAATATAAAATGTTAAGACACTTCACTTAAATGTAAAGAGTTGCCTGCAATTAAAAGTAATTGCATCATTTATGAGGTCCTTTTTTTTTTTTCTATTTTTCCAGGATTTTTTTTTTTTCAGGAGGGATTTTTTTTTCTCTTGTTCTTTTTCAAAAAGGCTTAACTAGCCTTTGTACAAAAATGATCCAAAGCTAGAAAACAAGGATGAACCAACAAAAACAAAACCAAAAAGAGAGAGAAGGAAACGAAGAAACACAACCCAATGTCCCCGCCCTCCCCACCCCTCAACGGCTCCCCCAGGCCCTGAGAGGGGACCTTCTGGCCAGGCCCCGGGGCCAGGCGGTGCGGCACCTCCAACGGCTCCTTCCTTCTGTGCTCACCGGGGAGACTAATCCCAAGCCCCCCTCCACTGTGCTTACCCCACTTTGTGCTCCAAATAGAAATCCTGCTCCCTGGGGACCCTGCTCCATCATCCTTCTCCTCCCCCACCCACTTACTCTCCCTGCTGGCCTCGAACTCTGTCCTCTAGGGGCGCTGGGGCTGACACCCAACATGGGTCTCTCTCTCGTCAGCTCAGGCCCCAGTCAAATGCCTCTCTGCAAGGCAGGCATTCTCAGGCCGGGGCCCTGGCTGGCTGGTCAGGCCTCAGGGACCCTCAAAGATCTCACTAGGGATCACCCTCTCCCCCAGAACCCTCAAATCTCAAAGAGGATAGGTGAAGGTTAAGTCACCCCACCCTTGGAGTCAGTACCTCCCCCCCATTCACCCCCTCCATATGACCCCATTTCCCTCACCAGACCCTTCCCACCCTCCAGGCCTCCAAGTCTAATTAGGCCCTTCATTCTGCCCCACCCCACCCCCATTAAATAAGTTAATGTCATTTAAAGTGCTAAATTATGAAACTAAAAGTACCAAATACTCCTCCTTTGGGCTGCCCTCTCCCAAGGCAGTGTCCCCAGTAGCAGGCCGTCCGCTCAACCCACCGTCCACAGCCAGCAGTCCAAAAGGGCCCGTTGGCACAGGCCAGGCGGCTCTTCACCACAGAGAGAAGGGAGTCCCAGGAAGCCAACTCCTCGCCAAGGACAAGATTCCCGGGCCCCCCACCTCCGCCCTGAGGCCCCTCAAACTCGGGCCTCCCCCTCCTGTCCATGTTGACTCCAGGCCCACCAGGGCACGCGTGGAGGAGAGCAGAGGAGCCGCAGAGTTCAGTCACGTCCTGAAGCTGACAGGTGGGGCGCCTCCAGGGCCAGAGTCTCCCTGCACCTCCTTTCCCAGCCTGATACTGGGGTTGGTCCAATGTCCAGGTCTTCCTCCAGGAAGGTTTCCGAGGACGGGGACAGGAGATGTCTCACGGCTCCAAGTCTCCGTGGCTCAGAGTCTGTTTGGAGTGCTCCTGGGAAGCTCCGGGGAAGGCAGGAGGGGAAGGGAGGGCGCAGGAACGTGAAGATGGACTTGGGGGGAAAGGGGGGAGAGAAGGGGGGAACCATGACAGGAAGAAGGCTGTTTTGGAACAGGAAATCAAAGGAAGAGGGTGTGTTTTGGTTCTTAGTTTTACTGTCTTGTTTAAAAAAAAAAGAAGAAAAAGAAAAAAGGTAATTGAAAGTGAATCATTTAGAAAACCAAAAACACCACCAGGGTGGGCAGGGGGAGCCGAGAGGGCCACACCCCGGCACGCCTTCGGGTGGGCGTGCTGTGGGGATGAAGGAAGAGCAGGGAGAGAAAGAGCTGGGGTCCGGGAGGGGCACAGGCTGGGTTGGACGTGTCTGGGGGCTTCTAGAAGGAGATGGAAGAATTCCTTGCCCCAAACGAAGTCAATACGGGGATAGAGGTTCTGGAAGCCGAAGGCTTTTCCGAGACCGGGCTTGAGGTCTCATTCGACCCGCTCATCTCTTTAGATGGTTTAGTGGCCTGGAACAGAGACAGGGGTCGTGGGTCAGAGACAGGAAGGGAAAGCCTTCATGCTGGTCTTCATGTCCGCAGTTTAAAAAATGAAAACCTCCACCTATCCAGGAGAAAATTAACTGCAGGAGGAAGACAGGAAAGGGGCATCTGGAGGGAGTGGTCCCCTTGAGGGGGTGGGGTGAAGGGGGCACAGCAGGGGCAGAAAGGGAGACAGAGTCAGATCCAAGGGCCTGGGAACCAGGGTGGGAAGGCAGGTGCGTGGTTAGGAAGAAAGAGACCAGAGGACAGGGAGACAGTCCCAGAGCTGGCAGAGGAAGGAGGGGCGGAGAGAAAGGAAATGAAATACTAGCTGCTTCAGGGGTGCGTGCCCTCAGAGCAGGGAGGGAGTCCATGGGTTCTGAGCCCCAACTGGCCAGCTGCCCAGCCAGGGCCCCTTTCTACCTCAGCAGGAGGTCTCCTGGTGGCAGCTGAGAAGAGAGCTTGTCCTCCCCGGGGAGCACTTTTCTAGAAAACCCTCCCTCCCCCACTCTCCAGGAAGCTGGGAGGAAAGGCGCTCACTGCATCCAGCCTCCCGCCCAGGAGGAAGCCCCACCGCCTCCCGTGTAACTGTTCTCCAGCCTTGAGCTGTGGTTTGTGAGTAAGGGGGGGGGTCACTCCTGAGCGACCCCTTTGCTGCTGGTGATCGCGTCTTCTTCCCACGTGCCCAGTGAGTCAGCTGGGGTTTGCTCACCACGCTGCAGTCTGCAATGTACACGTTCCCCTTCCTGAAAATCAAGGCCCATTCCCCGTTTGCATCTTCTACCCCCTCCCCCTTATTGTGACCACTCGTTCCTTACTCAAAAGGGCTGCAGCCACAGGGTCTTTCAGTTCACTTAGTCCTGCAGTCACCAGTTAGCTCTGACAGTGAGAAATAGCTGAGTCCTTTCCCCACCTCCAGCAGACTCCCCGCTTCTGTACTAGTCCTGGAGGTTGGTCTGGTCCCAGGGCCATCTGCATTGCCCCAGGGCATGAGTCCTCACAAATGCAGATTCCCCAGGTGGCTCCAGGATCCGTTTCTGGCCTGGGCTCGTGGGCTCTGGAGCCTGTGTTTTCGGCAGACGCCCCAGGTGATCCTGCTGCACTCTTAAACTTTGAGATCCGCTGGATTAAAGCTACAACAGACCGGGGTTTCTTTCTGTCCCTTCTGGCCTTGTTTGGTTACCAGTGTGATAACCAAACCATACTGATAGGAGAGACAGAAAGGAAGAGGACTGGAAATGCAGGGCTGTGGCCCATTGCCAGAGACCTCCTGCAGGCTAGGTCTGGGCGGGGTCCCTCCATTTCCCATGACCTCTATTATCAGCCAGCTGCTGGGTCACGCTATCAGATGGCTCGCAGAGGGAGAGCCAGACCTTGCCTCCAGCAGCCTGGAAAGGAAACGAGGAGACGGCAGGCAGCCTGACCGCAGCCTGACCGCAGCCTGACCCGCTGACAGTGAACCTGCCCTTGCTGCTGGTGATCACTTCTTCCCTGTGTGCACAGTGACTCATCGGGGTTTTGCTCACCGCACTGCAGTCTGCAATCTACATTTCCCCCTCTGTGAAAATCGAGGCAGGTCCCCGTTCACGTCTCCTACCCTCTTCTCCTTACTGTGGCCACACATTCCAGGGCTGCAGCCACCAGCCACAGGGCCTTTCAGCTCACTGAGCCCTTTGCTGAGAGCTGTGGCAGGCATGGCCCCTGCTCACACAAGGTCCCAGTGCCTGGGTCCCAAGAAAACTCATTAAAAGGCAACCAAGAGCTCTCTTACACCTGTCACTTACCGTGGGCTCCTGTCCTGCCCCTCCCCTCCCACCCTTTCCCATTTGAAGTTCTTCCTCCTAAGGCCAGGAGGGAGGGGTGCATGCCCGCTTTCTCCCTGTGTCTCTTTACATCTCCCCACGTCCCAGGCCAGCTACTGGTTTCCTCTTAGCTGTCCTCTTTGTTCTCAACCCCTCTCCAGTTAAAAGCTTTTCCTGTTCCTTCCTTTTAGCATTTGTCAAGAGCCTCCATCTATTCTGAGCTTTGGTCTTTAAAGCACCTGCCTTCCGGCTTGTGCCTCCGCGACTCCTGTATTCATTCAGGTGACGTGTCCTCACCCAGGTGATGTCCCCCTTCTCCGAACCAGCACAGGGCGTTTAACCATCAGCGCTTGGCGGAGCTCACCCGCTTCCACAGACGCCCTTCTTCACAGGCACCTCTTGTGGTTGTTCTGTGAGCATCTATGTGGTCCTCTCAGGCCATCTTCCCTCCCAGGAGACCAACGCAGCAGCACCCAGAACCCACTTTCCTGAAGCTAAGGGAGCATGTCCAACTGGGCCCAGTGACCATATCCTGTGCTGCTCAGAGCGCTTAGGTGACACAGCTGCTGTCTCTGAAGTATCCTGTCCTTCGTTTCACCAACCAATCCTCCCCTGTTGCTCCCAGCTATCACCAGAGAGGCAGGGCTCTGCCACCTTTGCGGCAGGACAAACCTCATTAACATTCAGTGTTCAGCTGGGGGAGCCTGGAGCCATTAGCCCTGGCCCAGAGGCTGAACCCTGGACCCTTCCTCTTCCTGTGGTTCAGAGGCTGGTACCCTCTCTATGGCCCGTGTCTCCGTGCTATGACACATAGATTTCCATACAATGTGGATCATCTTGATGCAGCAGACCTTGCCGGTGCCTCCTCCAGGGCCATTCCCAGTGCCACCTTCTCCCTGTCCACACACCCTTCTTCCTTGCTGTTTGCCTGAACCAGGCCCTGGGCTACCAGGAGAGGCGGGGCTTCTCCCAGCCCAAGGTGGGTTGGTCCTGATAAATTTATGGCAATTGGAGCAACTCCTTCTCCTTGCTAATGACTAAGATTTAGGCAGGGCAATGAGAAGAGAGGGGAGATCAGTTAGGGGCTGGGAAAGGTTCTCCGGCTCCTAAAAAGACTTGTGTTCCTAGGACCCCTGAGATGAATGTAGCCATGGGTGGAGGGGAGGGCAGAATGATGGGCCCACAGGACCAAAATGTGGAGGGAACCTAGGTCCTGACATCCTTGAGCTGCTGAATTCCCCAGCCCTGGGTCCTCCCTGCTTCAAAACTTCTTGTTTTATTGTCTAATACCTTTTAATATTGTTTAAGTCATTTTGAATTGGAGTTTCTGTGATTTTTCAGCTAAAAGCATTCCAACTGATACATGAATCCCAGTGCGGCTCCCCCAAATGCTCTAGTCAACTGTATTCCGGTCACTGGTGTCATCTCATCAAGGCTTGATGAGACCCGTGAGATCATGCTTCCTGACAAAGCAGGAGAATCCAGCATGAAGATACAGAATTTGTATCAGGCCAACCCAGGCTGAAGTCCCAGCTCTGCCACTTCCTAACCACCGTGTGACCCTAAGTAGGGGCTTTCTGGGGGCCTCATGTCCTCACCTGCAAAGCAGGGAAAACAGTCTCTACAGCATCGAAGGCACATGAGATGATGCACACAGAGCCTGAGGCGCAGTGCCTGCCCTCAGAACACACACAACGAATAGTGGCTATTGTTAGCACTTTAACATTTCAAGTTTGTTTTGTCTGTTTCCATCTGGATTGGGCCTGATCAGTAGCAAATTCACTCAACTCCCCAGTACACATTTACTGAGTGCCTCCGTGTGCCAGGCACTGCTCTAGGTGCTACGGGAATGTAGCAGTGACAAAGCTAAGCACATATATTTTAAGATAACAAAGTTTTACTGGGGATTAAATAAGATACATAAACGTGGCCCCCTCAAAAGCATGCTGGCTATTTTCCATCTGCCTCTCTACCTCGTCCCAGATCCAAGTCCTGCTTTGCTCTGTGCCCTGCTGGCTGAGTCCCCACGCCTTTACTGACTGGCTTCCGGTCGGGTTTGGCCAATGGGATCATGGCAGGATGAAGGGTAGGGGTGAAGTTTCTTTCCCACTCCCTCCCTCCTTGGTGCCATGCTGCAGGCAGCAGCTGCGCCCTCTGGAACTACCGCTCCTGCTGAGCTCCCTAAATTCTGTGCCAAACTTGTCCAACCTGCAGCCCACGCGCTGCATGCAGCCCAGGACAGCTTTGAATGCGGCCCAACACAAATGTGTAGACTTCCTTAAAGCATTATGAGATCTTTTGGGGATTTTCTTACTGGTCCCTAGGTACCTCAACATGCCTTGTGTGTTCCCTCAACCCTCTGGATGGTCCCTTCATTACAGTCTCTTTACTTGAGCCATCTGAGGAGATAGAGTAGGTGCTCACAGATTTCTCAGCCCTGGTAGAAAAGGGGGTGTCCACAATGGAGCTAGGTCCTTGCACCCCTGGGAGTCTGGCTCCCCTCCCACCCATGGATGTTGAGGACAATATCCAAGGGCTTTTTTCAGTATCACGCCCTCTGATTTCTCTGTAGTATCAAGCACTGCTGCTCCACCTCAGAACGCCCCCCACCCCACTTCCGTGTCTCTGGTCCTGGCACTTCTAGTCCCCTCCCCTCATCACTGTCAAGGGCAGCTTCGAGCTCCAAGTGCTAGAGGGAAAGCCTCTGTGCAGCCCTTGACAAATGCACTGTGTGACCAAAGACAGTGGTGACTCCTTCCCTTGGGAGAACACTTGGTGGCTTTCCAAGCTCTTTCCCACACCCACCCAGCATTACGTGACCTCAGAACCTGCTGCTGGGTTCTTGTCCCCCTGGGACAGATGAGAAAAGAGGCTGCAGGAGGCCAAGGACTTTGACCAAGGCCACCGACCGAGTTGGTGTGGAGCGGTGTCCTGCTCAGAGGACTGAAGGCCAAGAGACCCAGGGTGGCTGAGCAAATCGAGGGTGCGGGGTGGAGGGTACCAGGAGAACTAGGCTGTCAGGAAGCGGCCTGGGCAGAGGTGACAGAAGTCATAGGGAGCCCTCAGAAAGGCACGCGTGTAGGTAGTGAGGCATGAGACTGTTTTTCCTGCCTTGTTACAACTTTTCTGTTAAAAACTTCCAAAAGGAACATGCATTGCTGTATTAGGAAGAAGGTGCTTTTTAAAAGAAAGAGTGCGAGAAACGTGAACGTGGGAGAGGCAGAGCCAGGCCGCTGCGGAGAGGCCCAGCCTCTGTGGGAAGCCGGGGCGCCCAAGCATGTGGGTGGACGCCTGCGGGGCGGGTGACATTGCCTGAGGGCAAAGCGGCTGCGGCGGGCATGAGCTCAGAACAGGGACCTGAGCAGGGACAGATGGAGCCCGGTGCCCAAGGACAGCAGCGTGTGCTGAGGAGAGAGAAGAGCCACGGACGAACCAGGCGACGTGAAGAGGCGAGCAGAGGAGCAGCACTCAGAAAGGGCTCGGGGGCTGGGGTGAGGGCTGCCGGGGGGACAGGATGGCCGGGCACGGAGGGTCTGTGCAGCCCCCTGGTGTGTGTGTGTGGGGGAGGGGGTTATATACACCACTCGTGCTGCCGAGGTGGGGACAGTCCTGATCGGAGGCTGCTGGAAACCGAGCCCAGCCCAGTGGGGAGGCAGACGAGCAATGGCGGTGGGCGGACGGCCCGGGGAGGGCCACGGTGAGGAGCTGGGGCAGGCGGGGGTCAGGGTGACACGGTGCAGCGAATCGACAGCAGAGGGAGGCGCCCGCTGAAGAGGCCGAAGCAAATGTGTTTGGGGGAGGGGTGTCAGTCTGAATTTGAACCCTGACCCACCACTTGCTAGCTGTGTGACCTTGGGGAAAGCCTCAGTTTCCCTACCTATCATATGGGGACAGTAAGGACCTTCCTTAGAGTGGTGAGTCATAAACGTCACCTGCTGTTTTGGACCCGAAGGAGGGACCAGCCTAGACAGGACAGGGTCCGTGGCAGGAATAAGAGATACAGGGGTGGGATCTGCAGGGTGTGTCTGGGCACTCATGAGGAAGACAGTGGGCCAGTGGGGAGCTGTGGGGAGAGGCTGGTCAGGGGGTGGACAGGAAGGGGATGGACATCTATCTCCACTGCATTCTCCAGGGAACAGGCAGCCAGGCTGGACCTGTGTGCCCAGGGCTGTCACAGGGCCCTGTGGTGGGAAGGGATCTGAGATTTCTGGATCGTGGTCCTGGCTCTGCTCCACCTTGCTTTGCACCCTTGGAAGTCCCTGTCCTCTGAGCTGTCCCCTGGGCTATAAAAATGGCAGCTGGACTTGGCTGTTTCTAACCGTCTGCCTCTGAGCCTTCATGTCACAGCACCTGGACATCTCACACCCATGTCCCCACCCCAGCACCCAGAATGGACCTGGCATACCAGAGATGCTCAGAAATATTTACTGAACCACACAAGTCCAGTAAAGGTCTCTCAGCATCTAGGTCCAAGGACCACCGTGCACCTTCTGACTTAGCCTCCCAGCAGGCCACAGAGCAAAACCACCAGGGGTAAGGTCAACAGCTCTACACAGCATCCCCAGCCTGGTAATTAAACCTGAAAGAGGGTGCAGCATCCCTGCTGCTCCTTCCCCACCTGGGGGCCAAAGCACTCTCTCTCGTCTCCCTCTCCCCACTGAATGTCAGCGGGAAAGCACTGAAACCCAAACACATGACCAAAAGCAGATGCAGGTTGGTTTCTCCCTCAGCAGGAGACGGCCTAGGAGCTAAGAGAGGCAGAGATGGGAGTGGGGACCCCGAAGAGCAGGCCGGGCTGAGAGCAGAGAGCAGGAAGTAGAGGAGCGGAGGAGAATGGCGGAAGATGAGGGGCCATATAAGTCCCCCTCCCGCACCCCAGTGCAGGCCAGACCTTAGAAGGGACTGAGGCATTGGGGACAGGAGTCCATGTGCTCCTGCTCCTGCAAGAGCAGCTGGGGAGAAGGCCCTCCCTGGCCCAGCATGAGGGAGCCTCACGAGACAAGAGGGGTCTGGTTTAGAACCCTGGGACTGGGGAGAGGAGGGGAGCGATGGTTCAGGGGGTTGGTGGGGCAGTCCTGGCAGAGAGGAACTCTGTGGGCAGCAGGCAGGAAGGTGGTCACAGGAACAATAACAGGAGATGCCCGACACACAACAGGAGCACATAGCACTGCAGTGGGGGAGGGGCCGAGGTCCTGATCCCATGATGCCCACCTTACCTGCTGCTGGGCCTGGATCCTCATGTACTCGGCCCTCTGCTTGCCATGCTTGCCTTTGTCAGGGCTGCCTGCCTGGCCTTGGGCCGCCTTCAGCCTAGAGGCCCCTGGAGTCACCACCTTCATGGGTGGCACGCTGCCACCACCACTCTGCAGGAAGAGAACAGGGTTGGGGTTGGAGGGGGGCTCATACAGGAACCTCAGGCCCTGGAGGGAGTCTCTGGGGCTTGAACCTCTGCAGAGGGCCCTTTGAGACTTGGAGACTCCACCCTCACCCTGGTCCTACATCCTAGTGCAGGACTCAGCCCACACTGAGAGGCCAGATTTCAGGCCTCCCTGCAGGAGAGGTGATGGGGGCCACCATCTAGGTTCCCAAACACGCCGCTCCCAGGTGACAACTCTTTCCTTGACTGGGCCAGAGGCAGTTGGTGCCTCCCGGGGGAGCCACTCCTAAAATGAGGGTTCCTAGCACCACCCCCATTCCCAGCAAGGGGCACCATCCTGAGCCCAGGAGAGCATGCCCAAAGCAGGGTCTTTATAATGTCAGACAGAGCAGGATTGGCAGTCCCAGGCCCACATCTGTCTCCCAACATGAAGACAGGGGTGGAGTATCCCTAGAGACAGACAAGTCTGGCCCCCGCGAACCACTCCAGTACCAGGACTGCCCAGAGGTGAAGGCAGAGAAACAACAGAGACAGAAAAGAGTCAGACAGGAGAGGGAGAGGGGAGCATAGGGATGGAAAAGGGAGACAGAACTTTATTTGTTGGTTTATAGATACAGAGCAGAAGGGAGAGGCCCTGGACCCCGCCAGGGCTGGGCGGGCTGATCCCCAGGGAGGCCAGCTTCCCAGCCTCCCTGGGCTCTGCCTGTGCACCCTGCCCGGCACTCGGCTCCCAGGAGGGTGGCAGGAGCTGAGACGGACAGTGGGAGGAGGGGGCTGGTGTGGTACTCCTGCAGCCCCCACGCCCTCTAGCTCTGAAGACACGGAGGCAGGAGGGGAGGACAGGGGAGGAGGCAGCCACCTGGGGACTGGGGGGTGGGGGTGGGGGACTGCCGGGAGGCCTCTCGGTGGGGGTCCTGCCCATCTGGCTCAGGGTAGCTTCCAGCTCCCGGAGAGTCTCCTCCAGGCTGTCCATCCGCTGGGGGGTGGTGCCCCTCACTGTGCAGATGAGACCAGCAGCAGGCTGGCCCTTGTGTTCCCCACTGCAGGGCTGGGAATCTTGTCCAGAGTCCTTGGGGGTTTCCTCTGGGTGCATCTCAGCAGTGGAGGGCGCCTGAGTCCTGTCTGAGGCTGGTCCCTCCAAGGGGATCCTGGCTCCTCCCTCCTTTGGGATGCAGCTCCCTGTCCCCAGTCTCTTCAGAGGTACCCCTTCCTTTTCGGGCATCAAACTGCTTCTGGGTTGGGCAGCCTCGGCCTCGACCCCTAGCAGGGCCTGTGGGCCATTCCAGCCCCTCCCGCTGCCAACCAGGGTCCGGGGTCTTGGGGTGGGGGTCGTCCTGGGACTGGGTGCCTCAAGCCTGGCTTCTGGTGAAGGAGGGTTGGGGGCACACTCCGTCAAGATGATCCGGGGGACACAGAAGGCCCTGGGGCCTGGGGCAGCCTGAGGAGAGAAGAAAGATGAGGGAGAACGTGATCCCTGCAAACCAAGCGCACCCCAAGCTGGGGTGGGGGATTAGAGATGAGTGAACCTTGCCCCTTCGTTCCATAGATGGGGATACTGAGGCAAGGGAGGGGCCTGACTGAGCTGAGCCAGCAACCAGTGGCAAAGCTGGGACAAGAAGTCAGGCCTCTTTCCCCTGCACCCGCTGGTCTCCCGCTGCCTGGCAGAGATGCCAGTTTACCTACAAGCACAGATACATGTTGACTTCTCATTGCCCGTGCTGAGCTCTGGGAGCAGAGTTCAGGTCTCACGGGTCCTCTCGTGGGTTTGCCCATCTGTGCAAGGGGATAACACTATGAGAGCTGGGTGGAGAATTAAGTGAGCTCGTGTGGGCACATGCTTACAGCAATGTGCCCGGCTCACTGCAAGTGCTCGATACATAACCAGCTATTTGTTGAGTAGAACTGAATGATGGAGACCAGCAGCCCCATGTGGGTGGAGACCAGATGTCAGCTTTGGGCCTCTGAGGGTGGGGCTGTCATCTATCTGCATCTCAGGCCAGAGACTCCTAGTCCCTCCACAAAGGGCTTCACAGTCTCAAAGGAAGAGGTTCAGCCAAGTCCTGCTGCTGCACACAGGCTGGGGCAAAGCTAGAGCACCTGCTTCTGTGTGAGCATCCCTGGCTCTGGCTTTGGTGGGGGCACAGAGCCACCCCCCCCCAAACTGAGTAAACCCTGGTCTAATCGTGAGCACCAGTCTTGTTCCAGGCTCTGTTACATACATCTTTACTGTTAATCCTTATGATAACCCACACAATGGCTATTACTCTCATCTTCCCCATTTTATCAGTGAGGAAATCCAGGGTAGGGGGGCTCGTGTGATTCACCCAAGGTCACTTACCCACAGCTAGTTAGTGGCAGAGCTAGGATTTGAACCCAGGCTGTCTGACTCCAAGTCCAGCGCTCTTTCCACTAAAGGAGCTATGGGGAGATTCATGGGAGGCAGTAGGGTCCCCCTACCCCCTCCCGAGGCAACCCACCAGCCCTGTCACCTGCTTACCTGGAGGTGGGGATGCAGACTAGGAAGGCAGAGAGGGTGACCCATGCCTGCCTGGCTCCACTGCCCGATGGTGCCTCAGGATGCAGAGGATGAGCCAGGCCTCAAAGGCCAGCAGAGGGGCTTGGCCCACTGGGCCCCTTCAGGATTGACTCCCAGAGCCAAAAAGGGGCAGGGGTTGGATGCCAAGGGCACAGCCAGCCCTTCCATACTGCTCATCCCCAGATGGTTCCTCGGACTGCTATGTGCCCATCCTCTGCCCAGCAGACAGCACTGTCCAGCCATCTGGTGCCTGTCTGCTCCCCATGGCCAGAGAGACAGAGCACCACCAGGTCTTAAGCTAGGCCAGAAATCAGGTGGCAGCCAGCATGGAGCCCAGTGGGGGCCAAGAAGAACCAGATGAAGCAGGTGAGCTTATGTGTGCATTAGAGGTTGCCCTCCCAGAGCAGAGGCCCTCCTGCCCCAGTGTGACTGAGAGATTCCTAGACCACCCCCAACCTAGGCCCTCCTCCCCAAGCATAGTCCCCTGTGAGTACAGACAGCAGGTCCACCCACAAGTTCCCAAGAAAGAGTAGGGAGGAAATAAGTGCAACAGAACAGCAGCAAGGACTGAAGTTAGAGAGAAGGAAGAACTTCCCAACGCTGAAAGACACGGAACCAGCAGCCAAGGAAGGGCATGAGTTTCTTCCATTCCACGTTCCCTGCCCAGAGGGACAAGAGAGGGTCATGGGTGGGAGGGGGGCTGTAAACGAACCTCCCTCTCGGGGCATCCTGGCCTCCAGTACAAGGCATACATTCTAGGGGGAGAAATGGAGCCCCTAGCTGGCACAGGCAGCCGAGTAAGGGGGATGGGGACAAGGACAGGGCAAGGGCTCAGGACAAAGTCAGATTCTGAGTTGGACCTAAAGTCATCTAGTAAGCAAGATCCAAACTCCAATCTTGGACCAAGCCAAAACCCAGGCTTCAGGCCAGAGATAGGAACAAAATACCCAGGCCGCCGAGGGCCCACTCGGAATCAAGCCTGTAAGAAAAGCAGACCCACGGGGCCACCGAATACCAGGCTGTTGCAGTCTCAGGAAGGGCTGAGCTCCTGTCTTTGGAATGGGGGAGGGAGTGAGTGCATGCAGGTGCAGGGTGCGAGTGCTGGAGACCAAAGGATGTGACTGGTGTGTTAGCAGAGTTAGCGTGAGAGGTGAGGAGAGGAAGCTGTGGGGGTGCAGGCAGAGAGAGCGCCATGAGAGGTGGGGGGCAGCCAGTTACCTTCCACGTGGGGCCTGGGGCTGAGCCCCCAGGAGACCCCGGGTCCTGGGGGGACAGCAAGGTGGGGATCAGCTGGCGTCGGGATGTGGGGGGGAGGGAAGACACTGAGCTTCTCTCAAACACCTGGGGAGCAGAAGGTGGGAGCAGACTTGGAGGACGGGCACAGGAAGGACAATGGGGGTGCTGGCTTATGGCTTAGGCACTCACGGGGAGGGGTGGGCTGGGCTGGTTTCCCAGACTCACTCCTTGGCCCCGCACATGGCCACTGCTACTCGGCCCTCTAGTTTGTCTTCTCCTCTGGGGGCCCTGAGAGTCCAGGGTCTCCAGCCACTCCGGGAAGGGGGCTGAGAACACGTGAGTATGGCTGACTTGGGAGGGGCGCAAGGCACGTGGGTACGAGGGCATTGAATGTTCGCAGAGCACTGGAGGATGGAGGGTCTCACAGCACAGAGGATCTTAAGGCAGTGGGGGCGGGGGGTCTCAGAGACTACAAAACAGAAACTCAAACCTGCAAGGAGGGACTTTAGACCCCCTCCCCCATTTCACAGTGGAGGAGGAGTCCAGGTAAGAAGGATGGAGTCCTGACCAGGCCAGCACTCAGCCGGGAGCCCAAGAGTACAAGCGCTGTCCTGGTCCAGCCACCTTGCCCTGGTTCAGCTTGGCAGGGAAATGAGCAGGGCCAGGCTGATGGCTCAGGGGCTAGGTGTGCCCCTGACCTACCTCCAGCTCTGCAATGATGCGGTCCTCGTCATCCTCGTCCTTGATGGCAGAGGCCATGATGGGCGGTGTTGAGGCCGGGCGGGCCACCTCAGACACAGTCCGGCGCAGCTTTACTTGGGGCTTCTGCACCTCCAGCTCCTCGGACTCGGCCTTCTGCAAGGCCCAGGCCCCTGTCAAGACCAGGCTCTGCCCCGCTCCATTACCAGCTCACCATCTAAGCTCCCTGGGTTCCAGACCATCTCCCACCTGTCCCAGCTCATCTGCCACTTCCTCTCTCCCCTCCCAGAGAGCCCCTTCCCATGGGGGAAGCCCAAGACAGAAGTAGAGTCACCACTGGCCAGCCCCCTTCTTTCCTTCCAGAGGTCATCTCAGGCATCCTCCGAACCCCACCTCCCGTCCCCTGCCCGAGGTGGGGGTGGCACCTTGATGAAAGCTGAGTCCTTCTTGCTGGTGACCACAACCTCCCCGGTGCGGGTGGTGGTCAGACCGTGGGAGGAGGGGAAGCTCCGGCGGGGAGGGGGCGGTGGGGGTGACTTGGAGGGCTTCTCTGTGCGATATCGGGGCACTGTCAGTTCATCTGTGGGCAGCCAAGGGGCAGAGGGTCAGGACACCTGTAACCCTGGAGTCCATGTGCCACATCTGGCTCCAAAGGGATAAACCCTGCTTCCTCCTCCAAGGAGGAAGGCAGAGGAAAGTTCAAGGGCAAGGACATGGGCTCCCTCCTCCTTCTCTCTTACTTCCCCATGCACTCCAGCCCCAAACCCTGTCACCCCTTCTCTTACAGCACTCTGACCCCTTGCTACATGGTCCATGACCAGCAGCACTGTCAGCACCTGGGAGCTTGTTAGAAATGGAGAAGCTCAGGACTCATCCAGAGCTGTGGGATCACAACCCACGTTTTGACAGATCCCCTGGTGATTTCCTGAAAGCACTCATGTTTGCAAAGTGCTGCTCTGACCCATTTCCTTCCCACCTGCCCCTCAGCCCCTGCCCTGGCACTGATCTGAGCTAGAGAGAGCGATAACTATTGCAAAAGCCTGAGCCCGCCCACCAGGCCCTCCCTTCCCCCATTTCTTCTAGGGGTGAGGGCCGTTTCCAGGGCAACCTGTAGAAAAATCACTTAAACCTGACACTCCTCTGCCTTTGATCCCCTGGTGGCTCCCCATTACCCCAAACCACATCCAAGCTGCTTGGCCCAGCTCCCTCCACATCTGCCAGTCTCTCGGCCTCAGCTCTGCCTGCTGCTCCCTGGCCTGGGCCCTGCTGGGCGACACCACATACACCCCTCCAGGCATCTGCACGTGCTGCTCCCTCTCCCTGGCATGCCCTCTCTCACCAGCCTGGGAAGCACCTACTTGTTTGCAAGACTCCAGTGGGACCAATGGGGAGCCCTATCTGTCCTCCCAGGGCCTCCTCCAGGACTGCACACCCCCAGAGCTCACCTCCTCCGGGCATTTAGCACCTCGTCCTATTTCTGGTTTACACACTGGGTATGGCCCGGTACAGATTATGTAACCACCGTGTTGAGCTTAGTGTCCTCATCTATTAGATGGGAATAATGACTGTATCTGACTCCTGGAGTTGTTACGAAATTATAAGGATGAATATCTAAAAAGTATTTGGGGCAGTTCTTGTCACAAAGTAAGTAACAAGGTAAACATGTATGTTTGCGTTATCGCCCATCAGATTTTAAGCTCCTTGAAAACAAACGATGCCTTGTCTCCTTATCCCCAGCACCTAGCACACAGTAGGTGCTTAAACACAACATGTGGCAGGAATAAATAAAGGAATGGACGACGATGGCCATGTCTGGTTCAGATTTCGGCCAGCCGTGAGCTCACAGGCCCAGGGAGCACAGGAGGCTGTCCGCACGGGTCCGCACTGCCACCGGCTCAGGGCACGGGCTCGGGCAGACCATACAGGCGGAGAGTCTCTGCCCGGACTTGCCCAGCCTCCCCGCGTGGTCCTCTTAGCAGCAGGGCAGTGGGAACAGCCCCGGATGGAGTCCAGCTCTAACCCAGCCTCTGGGCCCCCTTTTAGATGTCCCAGCACCTGCCTTCTCCAGCAGCCTGACCACAAAGATTCTCACCCCACCTGTCTCCCCCATCAACCTGAGAGCTCCTGGAGGTGGGGCTCCCCTCCTCTGGGTTCTTCACCCACCCCCGACCTGCCCCGTACCTGAGCCCCTCCTCCCACTGGGCTCCGTTCGGGGGGCTGCCTTCTGTCCATGGGGGACCTTGGGGGCCTTGTGGTCGGGGGTGGGGGCCGGGCCCGGGTGGGCCTTGCTCGCACAGTCCAGGTCAGGGATGGCCTTCAGCAGCTCCGCCTGCGTCTCCTCCAGCAGCCGGTTGATGTCCTTGGCGCTGTACTGCGTCAGGGCGGCCCGCTTCTCCTCCCAGTCCCGCTCGGCCTTGACGGGGGAGGCGAGAGTCAGGACTAAAGTGGCTGCCTTGTTCTGGGAGCTTTGGGGCCTCAGCCCTTCCCCCAGCCACACATGCAAGGCCCCTGGGGGACCCGTGGACTTCTCCTTGAATATTAATGTGCTTTCTTCATGAGTCTGGAATGCCACCTTCTTTATATACTGCTCTCTTGATACACAAGGTCAGACAATTAGTTTCATGAACTCGTCCTAGAAAAAGTGCTACACACCTCACTGCTGAGTATCACCAGTCCCCTCGGGAAGCTGTGCACCGACGCCAGCGCCCAGTCCACCCTTCAAAGCAATTTTGGAACTCTATCTGGAATGGCCATCAAGGCTGTCGTCGTATCCAAACTCTGACATTAAGTTCGTGAACTTGCCACCGTGTGCTTACACTGGCAGCACTGCACAGACAACTCGGTAAGGTGGCATAACCTTGTCAAGGCTATGGCTGCTCTGATGGCTGTTCCAGAAAAAGTCACAAAATTGCTTTGAAGGGTGGACTCGGCGCTGGCGTCGGTGCACAGCTTCCCAAGGGGAGTACTTCGAGGTGACTGTAGTGACATTCAGCAATGAGGTAGGTAGCACTTTTTCTAGGCTGTGTTTGCGAACTTAATTGTCCAACCTTGATCTGTTTTCGAACATTCTCTCTGTTTCATTCTTGTGCTAACACAGCACTGCCTTAGTTACTGTAACTTTATAATATGCATTTCTGTCTAGCAGGATGAGTATCACCCTCAATGTGCTTCTCAGACTTCCTCCTCCCCCAGGAAAACGTATCTGGCACTTCCCGACCTAGGACGGCCCAGGTCCAGTACCTCGACAGACACAGCCTTGTCCACGCTTCTCTTGCCAGGAGTATCCAGGCCTTTGGTGGGGTTGCCCCCCTTGGGGGTAGCAGGAGCTCCGTCAGCTGGCCCACTCAGCTCATGGATGTTCAGAGGAGGGCTGGGGGGTGGCATTTCGAAGTCCAAGCTCTTGTTGAAGTCAGTCTCAGCTGTCACCTTCTTGGGGGACTGACTCAGGAGGTTGTTGGGGGGTGGCCACCCACCCTCATCCACTTGCCTAGGGTTGAGAGAATTAGAAGCAGCTGTGAGACCAGCAGGGTGGTGGCCCCATGGACGAGAAGCCTGGCCTGAGGGAGGCGGGGTACAAGGAGGGTTCTGGGAGCCTGCAGGACAGGGGGAAGGGCCTGGGGAGGAGTGACTGCACCTAGCATAAGGGACAGCTAAGCCTACAATAGGCGAGGGGTCATGGTCAGAGTTGAGGTGCAGTTCCAGTTGGCACATTAGTGACCTTTGGAGGAGTCAGGATAAGGGCCCAGGGTGATCTATCAATCTGGGCCCAATGTATAAGTAACCCTATGGGAAATCAGAGGTCAGGGATAGAATGACCTGCGGATCTGGGCCAGCGTGTCCGTGACCCCACGGCAGCGTTTGAGTAGCCCGTCCAGACGCTGTGGCTCCTCCTTCAGGAACTTCACGGCCTCCACCTCCACACGAAGCACTACCCGCATCTTGCTCTGCAGGCCTGGGAAGTGAGCTGAGGGGACCAGCGGAAGTGAGCCGGGCAAGACGAAGCCCCAAGGACTGACGGGATGGGCAGCAGGGAGGGCAGCACTGGGGATGGGGGCAGAGGAGCAGCAGGGACTCCCACCTGGACCACGTGCCAAACTTGCTGGCCCCTAGGCTCACCCTTGAGCTCAGTCAGCGTCTCCCCGAGCTGCTTCAACACCAGTGCCTTCTCCTCCAGCTCGGGCCCAGGCACCAGCCTGTGGTTATGGGACACATCCCTCTGGATTTTCTCCACCGATTTCTCCAGGTCACTGCAGCCACAGAGAGACCCTCTCAGCCCACTCTGGTCCCAGCCCAGCCCCCCTGAAATGGGACAGCTGGAAAGAAATCAGGTCACGAGTCACATAAAAATCAAAAGCCTTCCACCAGGCCACATGCCCAAGTGAAATCAGAAATGCGAAACTTCAGAGATGAGACTTTGGAAGAGCTCCCTAACAGGGCCCCAGGTCTTCCCTTTGAAGTCCCTGTGTTTAACTCCATCAGCCCAAATCTCCCTCCCTGTAACTTGCATCCTTGGATTCTCATCCTGCTAAGGAAGCAGCAGAGAACTTGGCAGCCTTTCTGAGAGCTGGAGGCAGCAGCACAGGCCTCTAAGGGGTCTCTTCTCTTGCAGGTGACACCGCCAAGTCCACCTACCTTTTCTCAAATGATCCAGACACCCGACCTCTTTCTTTGAGGACAAAACTGCCTTTAATTTTCAGCTGGCTCATGTTCAGCTTATGCTGTTTAAAACCCCAACTCTTTGTTAAATGTAGATCTGACCAAGTCACCACCCCCTGTGTCAAAGCCTAAGTGGATCCCATCATTCTGAGGTTAAAATCCAAACTTTTCAAGGTAGCCAAGAAGGGCATGCGGATAGCAGTTGAAAATTTGACTCCGGAATCAGACAGATCCAAATGTCAATCCCAGCTCTGCCCATCCCAGCAGAGAGATCTTCGACAAGTTATCTACTATCTCCAGGCCTCAATCTCTTCATCTAAAATATTGGTGTGGTAAGAGTTTCTCCCTTCTGGGGCCATTGTAAGAATTAAATGAGCTAATGTGGATGGGACAGGGGTGGGAAGGGGTCAGGCCCTGGGGGCTGCTCTTATTTTCCCTCCAGCCACAATCCCTGTCCTCATGTGGCTTGCTTCTGTCTAGAATCATCCAAAATTTCTCTGAGTTCCTGGGTATGCTGCCTTCTCTGGGCCTTTTAAATCCCATCTTCTCTGCCTAGAATACTCCATTCACCCATACAGACACATGCACACACATATGTGTGCATGCATGTGTGACTAATTCCCGCTTGTCCACAGGTCTCAGTGAGGACCCTTGCTCCACTCCTTATACTTGGGGTTAGGGGGTCTGCTTCCTGCCCCCCAATCCCCTGGAGCTCCTGTTTGCTGGGCTGTGCAGCTCTAAGCAAGCAGGGACCATGTCTCCCTGATTCATCTCCAATGCTCAGCACCTGGCATGGTGCCTGGAGCAGAATAGATGTCTGATAAATAATTGTGAAATGAATGAATAAGTGAAAGAAGGAACTGCTGCCCAGGTAGGTCACCTCAGCTCTGTACTCGAGTCACTGACATCCCTGACCCACATGCAGGACCTTACATACATTCCTGTCAAATTCCATCTGTTAGATTTCAGCTCAACTATCCAGGTGGGAATAATTTCTGAATCTCAGTTCTACCATCCAACAGATTTGCTCCCCCTCAAAGCTCCGTGTCATCAGCAAATTTTGCCAGCATGCCTTATACATCTTTATCCAACTGCAGGTGAAAAGACCACATTGGAGCCAGAATAAAATCCGGTGACTCAGCTCGAGCAGTTAAAGAGCTTTCTTGCTGTATGCCAGGTGCCACATTCAGCCTTTCACTTTCATTACCTTATTTAATCCTCACAAAAAAATCCTAAATGGGAACCATTATTACCTCCAGTTTATACATAAGACAGTAGCTCAGACACTAGACTACATTTCCCAGTCTCCCTTGCGCTTAGAACTGGCCATTCGCCTGAGGCCTAGCCAGTGGAATATGAGTGGAGGGATACATGCCGTTTCCAGGCCTAGCCAGTGGAATACGACACATGCTGATCCAAGGCCAAGCCCCTAAAAACCTCCCATGTAAGCTCTTCCGTGTTCTTTTCCCCTTCTTGTTGGTTGAAAGGCAGTGACCCTGTGGGTGATCTTGGAAGGCATATATGAAGAAAGCAAAACCTCCATTAGCCTGGGACCCTGAGTGACTGCACAGAGAAGGGCAATTCCACTGACCTACCTAAAACTGTCCCCTGAGAAGATATATCTATTACTTTTGAATTATTATACAATTTGTTACAGCAGCTACCCTAACTAATTATCTACCTTAACTAATAAACTGGCTTTGTCATTAAAAAAAAAAAGACTCATAAAGATTAAGTTACTTGTCCAAGGTCATACAACTCTTTTGTGGCAAAGCAAGATCTACTCATGTCTGACTGCAGCCACTGGGTTACACTGCATCTCACTCCCACATGGACTAACATCAGCCCTCAGCCATCCACTATCCCACCCAGCCTTCACTCTGCCACATGGGAAAGAACAACTCTCCACCACTGTGTGTAGCACTTGACTGGCTCAGGGCATGCCACTTTTGTAAGCTTTCAGGAGGTGACAATATTGCAACTCTCAGGCAAATGGGACTAGGCCTGCCCTTAGGCTCAGTTATAACCTTGATTTTCTGATCATATAATCTGCCTAACTTGGGCAGGCTCTGCAAATGAATCCCAGACCAGCCCACATTGACGCACTGGGACCAGAAAGTGGTTGGGTTTTCCAGGCCCAGATTTAGTCCTAGAGGAGCTGAGAGGAGAGGCTCAGGACAGAACCAGCTATATAATATGTGGGGCCAATTGCAAAATGAAGATTTTTCCCCCTAGTTAAAAAAATTAGAAATTTCAAGAGAGCAATAGCAGGGCATTAAACCAAGCATGGACCCTTACAAGCATGGGGCCCCATATGACTGTGCAGGTCACATGCTTACAAAGCTGGCCCTGGGTTAGGCCAAATTAGGCTCCAGAGGCCAACAGGTCTCAGTCAGCAGAGGATGCACCCAAGGGCAAGGTCTACACAGAGCTCAAGTGCTTGGCCAGCATAGGTGAGTGAGCCAAACTGACTGAAGCACAGTATGGCCTTAACTTCCTGCTAGATCCCAGGGCAAGAGGAAGGGGCAGAGAGAAGCTGCACAAGAAGAGCAAGTGCACAGGGGCTGCAGCCAGAGCACAGCTAAGGAGGACCCTGCTGGTCCACGTAATGCCTGTGGAGGCTATGGGAGCTGGGCAGTGTAAGCCCTCATGACCAAGCTGGAGCTACTGCAGGGCTGGTGTGCAGCTCACCCCACCCCACAAAGGCAGAATCCCCCTTCAGGGTGGATGGGGAATTACTGCCAGTAGCAATCTATCAGCCCCCAAACTCTCTCAAGTAAGCAGTCTGAATAATGGGTTTGATACAAGGCAGGGGGTAGGGAGTCTGTGTAATTGTGGAGAACCAAGGTCCCCAGGAAGCTGAGGACCAGACACTCATGTGATAGGACCATAAATCCGTCCTTTTAAAATTTTCTGCCTCTGTGCTTTTATATTTCCTTTTATTTTCCTTTAATGTCTCAGTAAAGTTCCTTTTGAAAATTCCAACCAACTCTCTGTGTTAAGTGAAAAGGGGCAAGGAGAGGACAGGAAAGTCAGGTAATAGAGTTCCCTGGGTGATGGGGGATGGTAGCTGCCAGTATACCTGGAGATCTGACTGGAGTTGTCACTAAGCTTTTACACCTGGAGTGAAGGGGTGGCTGCTGCCAGCTTATTTCCAAGTGGGATGACCTTTCATTTCATCTCAGCCACAGGGGGCCATTGGAATCTTTGCCTATGTCTCACTGAAATGCACATGTACCTCCAGGCTGCATTGGCCCAGGGTTTTCTCAAGAAGCCCCTTACAAGAGGTACAATCAAATATGGCTTGGTGAGAAAGCTGGACTTCCCTGAGCAGCCTCTCCTAGCTCCCCGAGTGACTGGCCAATTGAATCCCAGCCCTCTCTGGAAAGAACTGCAAAAATCTTAATACTGAGCACACATGAGGAAGCCACAGCGCAGAGGAGGGCAGAAACTATCCTAATCACACAGTCTCTCAATGCTAGAGCTGGACTTCAGGTCCTCTTTGTGTCCCGTGCCACCAGGAGGGAAGTCAGAGGAAGGAGTAGGGCCTTTGTCTCAGACCCCAATGACTGACAAGAGAAGGCTGCAGTGAGGTGGGGGTGCTCATTCAGTGGACGGACAGTGAAAAGCAGCTTCTTCCTTCACTGGTGCCAGACAGTCGAATCCTCCCTAGATAGCCATTTGCTAAATTTGGATCAGAGGACTGTCTTCTATTAAACCCTTCCATGTCTAAGCATTCGGAGCTGGGGTGTTCTCTAGTCCTCATTCCTCCTGGAAAAGCTAGATCTGCACTAGGACAGGGAGAGGGTTTCTCCTTGGCTATACCCAGTCTCAAAGATCAGGGAACTGGAGTGCTGGCAACTGTGGCCCGTCAGCACCAAGCTGACCAAGCTGGCAACCCCTGAATGCTCCACCTGAATGCTCTACCCGAAGGTCAGTTTACACAGGTCACAGGCCAGAATAAAAGCAGACAGAGGGCAGAGTGAAATCAGGCAGCTAGCCATATGAAAGTAAGGCTTCAGGCCCCGGGGAAGCCAGACTGTGAACCACTAAGAAGCAAGACCATAGCAAAAGCAGGCATCAAGCCAGAAAAAAAGAAATCAGGAATTGTGCCAGATGGTCAAAGGTTTGTGGGTCACCGAGAAATCAGGCCACACAGGAGAAAGAAATCAGGCTTCAGATGAGACCAACGTCACCTCTGAGTCAGAAGGAAGGAGAGCTGCCCCTCCCAGTGAGACCAGGTTGCAGGCCACCCGAGCCGAGCCGCACCCCCAGCCCGCCCTCCGCAGCTGGGCCCAGCCTCACTTGAGCTGCTGAGTAATGAGCTCCTCGTCGTTGAGGTAGCGCAGCCGCTCCTCCTCCACCAGGGTGCGCTGTCGCTGCAGAGGGTCCTCATGCCGCCGCGCCGCCTCCGACACGCGCATGCTCAGCTCCGCCTCTGTGCCCTTCAGCAGCGCGCGCAAAGACTCCAGGTTCTGTAGCTGCGGGACCGGACGCAGATGGACCGATGGACCGGGGTGGGAGCGGATGGAGGCACGCAGCAGGGAAAGGGCCGGGAGGGGGCAGACAGAGGACCGACCGATGGCAGACTGGCTCCACAGCACATGCGGCTGCTCGGCTGTGGCCGTGAGCGGCAACGAAAGGGTGGGAGGGTGGTGAGCAGAGGCCAAGAGCTAAATTCTGGAGAAGAATAGCGGACGGAGAACGGCGTGGGGATAGTGGAGGGGGGAGTGCTGAGTTGGGCCATGCAGAAGGTGCAGCTTGCATGACTATGAAATGAGCAGCAGCGAAGGGCTGGGATGGTGCGGGGCGGAGAAGCTTACGTGCTGGGGAAATGCTGAAGCAGGAGAAGGGGATGGGAATATTGGGGGGCAAGGAGTGACCCCCTGTAGAGCCATGCCGACCACTGGACTCAATCACTGAGGTTTGAAAGAGTTGCAGTGGCTGGAACGCTCAAACCCAGTTCTGAGGCCGAGTTGGGGCAATGGTGGGGGTGGGCGAGATCTTAACCCGCTGCCCAGATGGCAAAATTCTGCCCCCTCTCCAGCCTGTCTCTGCTCATTATTCTCACCTGACCAGCTCTGGGGCCCTCTGGAGGAGCGGGCACAATGATGCCAAGCTCCTGACTGGTGGGACCATCTGCCAGGCAGAGCAGAGCAGGGGAGCTGAGGGGAAGGGGGAGCTAAGGGGACCTACCTGGGAGAAGGGCTCCTGCTCAAGGTAGGGGAGGGGAGAAAGGAATGCTGGGTTGGAAGAAACTGGGACTTCCCAGAGTACTGATCCGGGGAAGGGGTGGACTAAGGCTCTGGCAGAGGTGAGAATTCAGGGAAGGGGAAGGAGGACGCGGGGGAGGGCTGGGGGCTTGGCAGAGGCACAGAGATTCAGTGAGGGGGCCGAAGGTTGAGGAAGGGGAAGGGGAGGAAGCGTTTGGAGAAGGGCCCAGCGAGTGGCGAAGGACTCCGATAAGCAAGTAAGGAATGGGGCGGGACTTGTGGGAAGAAGTTTCTGTGCAAGTAGGTGGGTTCTGGTGAGGCAGGGCACAGGCGAGGCCCCAGAGGGAGTGGTACCTGGAGCTTCCGCAATTGCTGAAGCTGGCTGCGCAGGTCACTGGTACTGTTCTGCAGGCCACGCAGGTGCAGCTGCATCTGCAAACGGCTGATGGCAGTGGGCTGTCCTGAAGGGGTACTGCTGGCTGAGGGTGGAGGAGGACCGGACACTGGGGTGGCCCCGCTACTCCGGCTGCCTGACCCACAGGCTGCAGAGGGTCGATGACGGGAGAAGAACACATCGTGAGCCTGGGAAGAGGCTGGGGCAAGGTCCTCCCCAAACAGCAGCCAGAGAGGCATGTGACTCTGACTCCCTGCCCCAAATATTGGGCAGCCCTTCTGTAGGGAGCAAAGTGTCAGGGCAAAGACATCTTGGGCTAGGGTGAGATTATTCATCTGTCCTTTAAAGCCTGGTGATATAGCTATTGTTTAGTTCCCACTTTACAGATTAGGAATCTGAGACTTCCAAAGGTTAAGAACCTAGCGGGGAGGGGGAAAGGGTCACTCACGTGCTGAAGGGGTGGCTGCTCCATTGGAGCCTTCAATCTTCTCACTGTGGCACAGGGGAAAGATGGCCATCAGAGGATATAGGCTGGCCCCAGACAGCCAAAGCTGGGTGAGACCTTAACATGATCTCCAGTCTCCTGATCTCAGGATGGAGTCTCAGAGATGGGAAGAGACTCACCCAGAGTCACATGGTGAGCACTGGCAGAACTGCTGCCCACTCTGTTGCCCACTTCCCCTTTACCTTGCCCCAACCACAGGCGCTGGCAGTGGTGTTGGGAGAAATGCCTCACCTGGGGGTCTCAGGTTCTGAGCCTCGTAGGAGGGCACTCTGCACCAGGCCTGTGAGGCTGGCAATCTGCTTCTCCATGGCCTCCATGCGCTCCCTGGGGAGAATGGTGGCTTTGAGCACCCCTTCTCTGGGGTCCCTCCTTCCCAGCCCCCCCATTCCTAAGATTGGTAATTAGAATTACCATTCCCTTCCCAGTCACCAGCACACCGACAATTCAACTCCCCAATGCCTAAGGATGAAGCCCACAGTCTCCCCATTAACATTGGTAAGGCCCTTCTCCATTTCACATTCAGCCCTCTCTCTGTGGCCTCATCTCTCATCACTGAGATGGGTCCCACCCTGGCTTCTGAGTCTCCACACGTTTTCCCCTTGCCTGGTATGCCCTCCTCTCTGAAGCCACCCAGAGTCCCTAGTAGGCTTGAGGAATCCCTGTACCCCTCTGAAGGGAAGTATTTTTTAATGTGTCTCTCCCACTAGACAGGGCAAGAGCTGGGTTTGCCCGATTTGGCACTGGCCGTGTCCAGTGTACTTCCTGGCACACAGACAAAAGAGAGCTGTGTGAATGTAAATCACCTCTCACTTCTCAGCAAAGCTGCTTGAGAGCAGAGGGGGGCAGGCCAGTGTCCTGGTTACCACCTCCAACCCTGCACCCTTAGGAGGGGGCTGAATGATTGGCAAGAGTTGCCCAGATCAGAGTCTACCTAACCGAATGCGCCTCTCTCTCAATTCCTGTTGCTTACCAGCTCCCCCTCCCCGGTGGACTTCAGCCGCCCCTGTGCTGGACAGCTCTCTTGGATGCAAATTCTGTGTCTCAGCGAGAAAGGCACTAAAAAGTACTGGTTCAGCCTTAATATTAGTTAGGGAAACTGAGGTTCAGGGAATGGGTGCAAACCCAGGTCTCCAGGCACCTTGTCTAGGGCCCCCTCATTCACCCCTCAGGTCGTGTGGACAGAAGGAAAAGGGTTTGTCCTCTCCAGTGCCTTCCCTGACACGTTCAAGATGCTCTGGGTACCCCTCTAGAGCCCAGACTACTCCAGGTCTACAAAGGACTCCTGGGTCTCAGAGTCCAGGACACAGTCCTGCCACGGACTCTGCGGTGCCCCCTCTCGACTCCACCCCCTCGGCCCCGAGGCCTCCAGAGCGTCCCCCACCTGGTCTCCGTGTCCTTGGCTGGCACAGGTGGCCCGAACCCAACGAGTGGGCGCTCTCCGGGCCCTGGGAAGAGCTCGGGGGGCGGCGCTCCCGCTGTCGAGGAGCCACCAGTGCTTCGGGTCTTGCCTCCGGGGCTCTCCGCGAAGACGGACGAGGAGCCGGAGTCTTTGCGGAACGACTGACGCACCGGCGAGCCGCGGCTGGGCGGCCCAGAGTAGGGGCTGTGTGGCGGCGGCGGGCCTCCGGGCGGTGCCGCCACGTCGGCCAGTTTCTGCGGCGACGAGGGCGGCAGGCGGAAGCCGTAACCGTCTCCGTAGAGCGGGCCGCCTCCCGCCGCCTTGTACAGGGAGTCCTCCAGGTCGGACTGCAGCGCGGCGGCCGAGTAGGTGCTGAGAGAGCGCACCGAGCCGCGCTTGTAGAGGCCGCCGGCACCCGGGTAGGCGAAAGGGTCGCCAGCGGCGGCCGCCAAGCTCAGGCGACCCTCGTGGAGCAGCCCGTAGGGGTCGGCGTAGAGGCCTTCGCCCTTCACCAGCACCATGCCGCCCGCCTTGCCCGCCAGGTCCTCGTCCGGCTTCACGTCGCGCCGCTCCAGGATGGCGCTGGGACTGGGGCTGACGCCCTGAGCAGCGGGGGCGCCTCCCAGCCGCTCGGCCGCGTGGTGCACCGGGCTGCCGGCGTAGGATGGCGGGCGCCCCCCGGCGTAAGAGAGGCGCGAGCGCGATGGCGAGCCCGTAGGCAGCCCCGACGGCAGCCCAGACGGCAGCCCCGGCGGCGGCGAGCCGGACGCCAGGTGTGGCGCGGGTGACAGGTTGTTGAGGCGCCGCGTGGGCGACGACTCCCGCGATGCGTACACCATCTCTCTCTGTGCAGGAGACAGTCCCGGAACCCCACGGGGCTGGTTACAAAGGGGGTCCCTATGTTCCCTTCTCCAGAGCTGGCCCTGGTCCCTGGTCACAAGTGACTAGACTAGGCTCCTGGATCCCATCTGCCCGGCCTCCCCGGTGTCCCAGGCACCCCCAGCCATACCCGGAGGTCTCCGTTGGTGAGGTGTGAGCCAGGGAAAGCGGCGTAGAGTGGCTCCTTCCTGTAGATCTTGATAATACTGCGGTCCTGGATGTCCCTGGAAGGGTGCGGGGAGGTTCAGAGGGTCACCATCCCCCAGCCCTGTGATGAGAAGGGACAGCTACTCTCGGCAGCGGGAAGAGGGGCCAGGAGCCCCAACGCTTCCTAACTCCTTGCTCAGTGGATCTCGCGCCTCAGGGTGCCTGCCACCAACACCCCCCACCAGCCTCCACCCCACCCACTCCCTCGGCTTCCCACTCCACGCTCAAGCCCACGAGAACCGGCAGGGAGGGACGGCTTAAAAGGGGTGGGTAGGGCTGGGAAGAGCAAGGACGCGGGCGGGGCTCCACGGCTCCGGGAGGGGAGCGGGGAGGGCTGGGGTTGAGTCAGGAGAGGGCCGGGGCGGAATGGAGCCCCTCCAGGAGGAGGAGGAGGACGCGGAAGCCACCCAGCCCCGGGCCACGCCCACCGGACGTCCTCCAGCTCGTAGAAGACGTTGCGAGCCTCGTCCTTGATGAGGATAGCGGTGTTGGGCGACTTCAGCATGCCCATGGTGAGCTTCTGCGGAAACATGTGCGCGATGAGTGCGTGCAGCGTGTCCAGGCTGCTGACCTCGTGCGTGATGTGCACGCGCCGAGTCTCCTCCCCGAACTGCAGGAACAGCACCCCTGCGAAGGAGACGCCACCCGCGCCGTCAGAGCCACCACCGCCACCACGCCGCCGGCCGGGAGGGTGAGCGGGACCTCCCGGAGCCGCGCTGGTCCCACAGAGGCAGGGTCGGAGGCCGGACGCTGGCCCGGAGTGCAGGTGCACCCAGGCACCACCCCTCATGCTGCCCGCCTCTCAGCACCTCCTCGACCCCGGGCAGTCGGGGCCTGGACGCGCAAACGGAGCCACTGGGACAAGACTGGGGAGGAGGGAGTCGCTGCTGAGGGGGAGAAGAGTGAGAAGGGAAGGGGGGCTGCTGAAGAGGGGGACAGAGCCTGGGATACTAGGGGTGGGGGTGAGAGAGGAGACGGAGAAGGGCTAGGAAGGCAAGCCGAGGCAGGAGAGGCCCTGCGGGGGAGGTGAGGAGATGGGGACGGAGGCGGAGGCTTGGCAGAAAGACGGTAGAAGAGAGATGGCACGGGGAAGGGGACGAAGAGTTCCAGGGCAGGCAGAGCGGGGGAGGAGCCAGCGACCAGGAGGGGACGCGCGGCGCAGCGGTACCGGCGCAGCAGTACCTGGCGAGCGCAGCTTGGTCTGGCTGGCGGAGCGGGAGAGGGGCAGGCTCTGGCGGAAGCGGTTCATCCTACTGAAGCCCAGAGGCAGCTCAGCCTCCGACATGGTCTCCAGCGACTCGGCTGAGGCGTAGGACAGTTTGGCCGCCTGGTCTGCCAGCCCAGGTTGGGCTCCCTGAGTGTGGCGTGAGCTGCGAGTCTGCAGGGGCAGGGCAGACGAGAGGAATCGAGGCTGAGCCCCTCCGCTCTGCCCACTGCCTCCATCCAGGCCTGGGGAACCCCCATCAGCCTTACACACACACACGCACACATGCACATGCACACACACACACGGGTCTCCCCCATCAGCCTTACACACACACACACACACACACACACACAGGTCTCCCCCATCAGCCTTACACACACACGCACACGCACACGCACACACGCACACACACGGTCTCCTGGATTCCAGACTCGCCATGTGGCAGCAGGAGAGTCCCCAACCTCTTGGGGTCTTGATCTCCCTGGGACACCCAGCGGGTGAGGAGTAGGTAAAGGACTCGCACTCTGGGAAGCCAGACAAGAAACCATCTGGGGGGCGGGGTGGGGGGAGCCATGGACGAGCCTGCTATTTTAAGCTTCCAAAGAGCGCCACCACCACAAATTTGTCATCGAGGTGAGCAGCAGGATTGTTGAGCAAATTGGGGCATTAGTTCCAGACATTAATTAAGCGGCGGGTTTGTAAGTGGCGAATTTATCCTCTGTGGAGTTCAGGGGGTTGGGGTGGGGGTGGAAAGCAGGGCCCAGTGAGAAAGCAGAGAGCTAGAGACCCTCAGATTTCAGCTCTGGCGGGGTGCAGACCCTCACAGAGCTGGGCACAATGTCCTTGACTTGGGGTGACTGGGAGAACCTTCCCAAACTCCCCAAAGCCAGCTGGGCCCCAGTTTCAAACAGACTACCTGCCTAGTACATGCAGTGCACATGCTAAGCCTGCTGGGGTTCACCCACGCCTGTGGCACAAACGACAAGCCTCAGCCCCTCCCTGCAAGGCGCATGCTGCCACCCAGCCGACTGCTGGCCCCCCGGAAAGGCCTCCGGAACCCAGCACGGCCGCCTCTTGCCTTGAAGCTGCAGAATGACCCCTGGCTGGGGGTACGAAAAGGTGTCACACAGCGACCATTCCTTGCACCAGGGACAGCTTGATTACTCTCCCCTTGGGGAAGGGGTCGTCATGGTTTCTACTGCACTTAAGAGCCTACATTTGGCTGAAGGCTACTGCTGTCACTCTGGCCACAGCCCCTGCCATCTGCCCTAACCCCTCCCCTCAAACTGGGTGTTGTCAGAAACATTTATTTCAGGGAGAAGATAATGAATCAGATCTACATCATTCCACCTCACGGAATACAATACGTATGTCATCAGGCAGAGAATCGTGCTGCCCAATTGTATTTTTCTATAAAATAAATCACCTATTTTTAACAACACATCACTCAAAACCATTAACATTGATTACCTCAGGGCTGAGACAGCTTTTTCTTTTTACTCTGTACGTTGTTCTGCTGGGTGAATTTCACACAACCAGAATATATCACTTTTATAATTTTGTTAAAAACAGTAAGAGTACCTCTGAAAAAGGAACCATTTATTCTCCCCAGCCCTCTCCTTCCCCGAATCCTGATTAACCTCTAATTAATCTCCATCTCCGTATTAACTCAATTTAATGTTCCAATCGGATTAGCACTCTCGAATAGAGAGAGTATCTTCCTCTGATGGGCAATGTGCCCAGCTGTCCCCAAAGTGGCCTTGAGGGCTCGGGGATGTGGAAGGCCACGTTTGGGAACCTCAGGGGGCACCGGCCTCAGGCACAAGGCCTTGACCTATGGGTGGGCATGGGTCTGGGCAGGAGGGGGGCAGTGTCGGAAGTGGGGGGGGGAGCAGGGGGATGCTCGTGCCCAGACTTTTCACCCTGCAGCTCAAACCTAGGCTGACCACCAGTGCCAGCCTGTGCCCCTCTCTCTCACCTCAGCCCCAAGGCAGTGAGGGGAACCAGGTCTGGTCTGGGTGTCATGGGGTTGCCAGGCAACTAGAAGGTCAATGGTTGACAGGTTTGTAGGGATGAGGAGCTACAGACTTCAGGCAGCACGAGCTGCCAGCAGGAATGAAAGGCAGGAGGTGGCCACGGTGCATGGGGGTACACGTGGTGCCAGAATGAAGGGGGACAGGGATCCTAGGGACTGCTGGCTGCTGAGAAGGTGGGACTCTGCCCTGGGGACCCTGGGGGAAGGGAGGCGCACACTCCCTGCCCTGCCGGTTCCTGTCTCCATCCGGGCCCCAAGGACACTTTTCCATTCTCACAGCCTCCGTAGAGAACCCTCTTAAGAGAGAAGGCGTGTTGGAGAGGCTCCTCTCCATCCCTGGGCTGAGACAGCAGGGACAGGGAAGTGAGACCCCCAGAAGGCCTTCCCGACTAGGAGGGAGGTGGCAAGAGGACAAAACTACTTCAAGCAGAGCTGCCCGAAGACAGGAAGGGGGCTGCCACGGGAAGCAGGGAGCACCTGTCACAGGAGGGATTCCCGGGGGCAGCCGTGACTCCGGGTCAAAGATCGGGCAGAGGCAACCTTGACCAGGAGCCACCAGACTAGGATCTGAGACGCCGTCCACAGACGGGCAGGATCACTTGGGAGCTTTTTTTTTTTTTTTTTTTTTTTTTTTTTTTTTTTTTTTTGCTTTTTGGTATGTGGGTAGCTCTCTGACCGGGAATTGAACCCAGGCTGCAGCACTGACAGCGCCAGCGCCGAAGGCGAAGCCGTAAGCCACTACACCATCAGGGAACTCCACTCGGGAGCTTTTAAAAACACTTTCTAGGACTCCACAGTCACCGAATCGGAATCTCTGCGGGCTGGGGCTTGGGATTCAAGATTTTTGACAAGTTCCCAAGGTGGTTCTGATGTGGGGATCAAGTCAGCGCCCACGATTCTAATAAATGACGCAGCGCCCCTGGCGGGCTCCCTATGAGCCAGGCGCTGTGCTCGGCACATGCACATCTCATTTCTTCCCTTTGCAGCAGCTCCGCGATGCGGACATTTTCCATTTCACAGAGGAGAAACCAAGGCCCAGGGGATTACGCAACTTGCCTCAGGTCACCTGGCTACTTAGTAGCAGACTGGAACCCACCAGGCAGTCTGGCTCTCGGGCATTGAACCACTGCACCCTGCTGCCTCTTCCCAAAAGGCCATGCCTGATGCCATGATTTTCCGATTCAAGGACTTCTCTCTGGGATAATGCATGCAAACAAGACACTTGGAGCAAGGTGGCCCTTGGGAAGTCTGGGTTGGATGCCTCCTACCCCGTTGTGATGCCTGGGACTTGAGGAGCTGGAGACTCCAGGTCACCAGCAGCTCTGGGCCTGGGTGATGGAGGAGACACCTGAGGGGTGCTCCCCCGGAGGTCCACAGGATGCCCTTGGAGGGGCGACAGCTCTCTTGCGGCCGATAACCCAGGGGAGGCAGGAAGGCACCCACTCCTGAACTTAGCCTTCCACTTGGGCAACAGGTGTGGGGTTTGGGGCTGTAAGTCTCTTGCCTGGCACTGACCCCTCGTGGAAAGAAAGGGATGAGGGACCCATCACAGTCACAGGGCCTCCCTGGAAGATGAAATCTGAGTTGAGCCCAGAGCTCTCAACAAGACCATGGGGTCCAGGCCCCTGCCTCGGAGCCAGCAGTCTGTCCAGGCTGGGGCGATACCAGGCGGCCTCTCTCATTCTGAAATACCCCTTGCGGCCTGGGGCAGCCTGAGGATGCTCAACTCAGACCCCCAGCAGCGATGGCCCAAACTCCCATGCTTGATCCACAAGCCCTGGCAGGCGCACCCAGACGCTCAAAGCAGCAGCCCCAGCCTGCAGCCCACAGCCCTCCGCCCGCAGCAGGGGCCCCGTGCAGACGCACACCCCGGGCAAAGCCTGTGCGGGCAGGGGCGGGCGGGGCAGCACATGCACTTGTCACAGAAGCAGAAGCACCACGCACTGACCTTGAAACTCCAGTAGTTTGGCTGCTGATGGAAATAAGAGAAGAGATGGTTATGAGGGGCTCGGAAGGGGGAGAAGGGGCAGGGGAGGGTTGGAGGCCTTTGGGGCTCAGCACTCAGTCCTGGGACGCGGGCCCTCCACCCTCCCAGGAGCAGGAAGGACGCCATGCCTGGTACCCCATTCTCTCCTGAGACCCAGGGTGGCCCTGAGCAGGTTCCAGGCCTGCTGGTGAGGGTGGGGGGAGAGCCATTCCAGATGTTTACAAGCCACACATTCTAGTCACAGTAACTGTCCTCAGAGCTACAGGTGGGAAAAGGAGCAGATGACCGTGATATAGGGGACCCACCAGATACTGGCAGAGATGAGTCAGAGCGGCAGGGTCAGAGAAATGGCATCTGGTTGTGACAGGCCAGGGAAAACTTCCCAGAGGAGGTGGTGGCGTATGAGCTAGGTCTTGAAAAATAAGCAGCTCAGATTGGGTCAAGGTATGCTGAACAGAGGGGACAGTGTGGGCAAGTGCCCTGGGGCAGGTAAGCAGAGCTGAGGGAGTCACCAGTCACCCAGTTTGGCTGGGATGCAGGGCCTAGGAAAGCAGATTGGGCTGCAAAGAGCGAGGTGGGGCCGGATGGCTGGGCCTAAATGCCAAGCAAAAGTACAATATGTAGACTTAACAGGTTGGACAAGCAGAAAGCATGTGGGTGAAGCAGAGTGGGGTCAGAGCTGGACCCCAGGAAGGTTGATGGAGCAGGGAGTGGAAGAGGGAAGGCCAGGGAAGGTGGCCTGTTAACATGATGGATCTGGATTATAGAGAAAGGTGGACAGATGACAGTCACAGCACTGGGCAATGGACAGGGAGCCATGGGCAACAGGGGAAGCTGAGAAGACATGAGCAACACCTTGTGGCTGGATCGGTGAGCGAGCAGGGCTCTCTGTCTCCCTAGAATGGGGAGCCTCTGATTCCAAGGGTCACCCTGACTTCCCTGGAGGCCAGAAGGCCCTTCCAGATGGCTAAGGACAGGAAGCAGTGGCCCGGAGGATGGGTTTGTTCTTGGCAAAGCTGAGGGCACCCTGCTGACCAGTGCCAGCCTCAGCGGGAAGACAGAGGCAGCAGATGGCCTGGCCCTGGGGTGCCTGGCACCAGCAAACAAGATTCCCCAACCCTCAGAGCCACTAGCAGAGGAAAGGGACACTGAGGGCCTCCAGTGGGAGATGAACAAAGCAGCAGGGTGTTCGGGACCACCTGAATGCTTCCAGCACGAAGAGGAGCTGGACGGGCTGAGTGGAGGGGCACTGCTGGGACCGAGGCTTTCCCTGAGTTAGACCTTCGGCGGGAGGTGACCCGGGCTAGGGCCAGGGTCAGGAGGTTCAGTCTGTGCCCTAGCCAATGCCTGGAACAATTTATGGACACATGCCACCCCCACGGGTGCCAGGGGATGCCCACAGGTGCTGAGGGGATGGGGGGCTGGAGAAACAGGTTCTAGCTACTACTGCCTGTGGCCTTGGGAAGAAGAGGGTAACAGAGGGAGTGGACACGTTGGGGACAAGAAGAGCCAGGCGGAGGGCATGGGGAGGTTCACGATGAGAGTCGTGTCCACAGCCCCGGTGGGGACGGGCGGCGCTGCAGAGAAGGCAGCTGTCCCTCATCCTCCACCACCATTACCCCGCGTAGGCACGGGCCACCCGCCGCGTCCCCCGACGTGCAGGGCCACGCCCAGACTTTCAGGCATCACTACAAACACTCAGAGCAACAAAACACCCACAAAGGGACACAAGCACTTAGAGAGAAGACCTCCATGGTCAGAAACAAATTCCGAGACAAAGATATTGCTAAGTAGATCACCCCTACTCATACACAAACATGCACCCCACCCCCACAGCACCCTGACTTGCTCACTCACAGTGCCACAAGCGCCACTCCAGTCACAGAAACATAGAGGCAACAGTACCATTCATTGTCCCCCAGAGTCACAGAAACACACAGAGCCGTGGACTCGCACACACCAGCTGCACACACATACAAAGAGAAAGTGTCACCCCTCCTACCCCGCACCCCAGGCCAGGTGCCTCTGGCCTCCTTGACCATCATCCCATGCCTGTGACGTCCCAGATGTCATGTGTCAGGTAGGTGCACTCCTAATTAAGGGAGGCAGAAGACGCTCCAGGCCCCAGTGCCAACACATCCAACTCTGTATGCACAGATGTCTGGGACCCGCCTTGTGCCTCTGGGAGGGACACAGGGATGGGACCTGTCCACAGCCACATGGCCACGCCCTCAACATGGGTCTGCCTGAGGGGGCCCCAAGGCTGGGCACATCCATGGGGCAATCAGACTCGGGGCCAGGGTTGAGGACGGAGTGGCATCAGTGCCACAGAAATCCCACTAGAGGGCAAAGATGAAAGAGTTGCTGCGTTTGTTCTTGGCAACTTGGGGTGAGGCTGTGATCAGGGTCCTGGGACTCTGGGCTCTGGCCCGTAGGGTACACGAAGTGAATCCTGCCCTCCATCCTCTCTAGAAAGTGGGAAGAATGATGCTCTTTCGCGTTGGCCCCACCAGGAACGAGACGGTCTCCTAGCAAATCAGTGCCCTCGGAGGGGGGTACTGACTGGGGAGAGGTCCTTGGGGATGTCGTCCAGCCCATCTGTCTCTTTCCAGGGTGTTAAACCCATGTGACAGCCTTGGGTGACAGCAGAGGGCTCCTCACTGGTTCCCTAAGGTGGGGGGTCTCCCCATGCTCACCCCTTTCCTTGGCCGGCTGTCCCTCCTGCCCTGCCCACCACAGGGCCTGGTATATAGCAGGCCCTCTACAAATATTCAAGCAAGAAAGAGTGCCACGGAAATGGGATCAGCCCGTAGGAGGAGGGGTGTCTCCGAGCACTCCCATCTGGCACCAGTCCCTCCACCTGCTGGCACCCAGCACTGCTCAGCCTTCTGAGCCCTTTCCCAGGGAATGTCCCAGCGCCAGGAACCCACAACCCCAAGGAGAGCAGAGAGCAGAGAGCAGAAGGGGCCCAGGAGCCGTGAGACTCCAGCCCAAGCCCAAACCTCCTACCAGAGGGAAGCTGTCCCCGCCCTCCACGCCCCGCGGGGTCCCCGCTTCCCGGAGGACAGTGAGAAGACACAATAACGACCGGGCTGAGTGGGAGAGACCCTGCCACGGGTCATCACTGCAGGGAAGCGTCTTACAGGGAGACTGAGAGGAGTTGGAGAGGCTAAGATGGAAGCCCTCCATCCACTGTCTGGGGACAAGGCCTTCAGAAGTGGGGGCGGGAGCGCTGTGAGACTCAAGAACCCCAGGCCTGGGAGTCCTCACTCCCTGGAGGGAAGAGGAAACAGCTTCTTCCCTCGGGGCGGGGGGGCTGGGGAGTTAACTCCCGGTCCCCGCCTCACCCCAGGGACCCTGAGTGGGGTTCCACCCTCCTCTAGCAGCTGGTCCCTTGCCCTGGGAGGGCGGGGCTGTGACCTCTAGGAGCCTCAGCTCAGCCAGACAGCTAGGTCTAGCACCCGCCCTTTCCCAGGCAGAAGTCCCCTGAGGGCTGGGTGCGTGCGTGACCCCTCCGGTGACCTCGGGGCCCTACACGCATCCCCTAGGGAGAGCAGACAGCCAAGGGGTGCAGCCTGGATCCTTCACCCCCGCTCCCCCCCCCCCCCCGGCTCCGCGTGCACCGGCGCACACACCCACCTCTCAACTCCTGTGAACACGCGTCCGCGTAAACACCCGCCCCCCCGCACTGGGGCTACGTAATGCGCCCCCGAGGGTGCCACCTCCCACCACGACGCACACACACTACCCTCCCCCAAGCACGCCCCTTGACAACCTGTCCTCCTGCCCCTTCCCAATGCAGTATGTGTGTGTGTTGGGGGGGAGGATTGCGGGACCCGCACTGTGAGGGGGGCGAGGGCGCACCCCGAGAAGGTCATGACTTTCCGACGCTGGGGGAGGGGGCATCCGCCGCATTTCGGGGTGAGGGCCCGGCCCACGCGGAAGGCTGCAAACGCGGTGGGGGAGGGGAGGGGGCGTTTCTCAGGGATCGGAACCGCAAAGGCCTGCGCAGCCCCCACCCCGAGACGGAGCCGCGGAGCCGGCACCACCCCATCTTCGTGCCCCCCGCAGAACCCAAGGAGGCGACCCCGGCCCCCGCAGCCGCTCCGCTCCCCCTTACCTGCGGCCACAGGTGTATGCACGGGGGCCCCCAGCCCCGGGTCCCGCGTCGGGCGGGGGAGGGAGGGCGGCCCCTACTCCCACCCGCCCGGGCTCGCCCCTCCCCCGGCCGCCTCCGCAGCCGCCGCCGCCGCCGCGGGTGCCCTTTGCTGCAATGCGAGAGCCGCCGCCGAGCCGGCCCGGGCCCCGGTCGCCTCGGTAACCACGACTCCACCTGGCGCGGCGCGGCGCGCCGCCGTGCACATCCTCCCTCCGGCCCCCTCCCCGGCGCGGCCCCGCGGGCGCAGCCCCGCCGAGGAGCGGCGGAGGCTGGTGGCTGCGTCGCCGCGGTCACCCGATACGCCGGCCCTTCGCCCGGGACTCGGGTTGCAGGAGGAGGGAGGGAGGTTAGCCAGCCTGGTGGAAGCGGGGGAGGGGCTGCGGCTCGGAGTCAAGCGTCTGGTCTCCCGGGGTGCTTTCCAGGCCCTCGCCCCCAAAGGTGCGACCTGAGGCGGGGGTAAGAGCGTGTCCCGCGTCCGGACCCGCCATCCTCCGAGCCCGCAGCCTCTGCCAGCAGCCTGGGCCATGCACCGTCGCCCTCTTAGTTCTCCCATGACTCCATTCCCAGCCGAGTCTGGGGGCCTGGCTTCCTGTCTCCCTGACGGCCTCTGAGCCCACTCCGCTGTGTGACTCTGGCACTTGCTGACCGTCTCTGGCCCTGCACTTTACGGAAAGGAGGCGCAGACCCAGCTAGGGGGAATGGAAAGTGTGATCACCAAGGATCAAGTAAGGACAGAACGCCGGGCACAGCCACTTTTCTCAGTAATCCCGAGGCTCTGGGGCGAGGGTGCCCCTCAGGCTCCCCTTCCTCCAACAGAGCAGATGTGGGCAGGCCTAGAACCCCATGACCCGGACAACTGAGCTCGCCAAGTCCAGCCTCACTCCTTCATCACCCCAACCCTACGTAACCCCAAGACACTCTAGCTAGGGAGGGCCTCTGCGTGCCCCAAGCACACAGCACCTGTCCTCTGCCCATCACTATCCCTGTCCCAGCCCCACTTTGGCTTCCACATATACTTGGCCGCTCAGGACAAGCCTGTCCCTCCTGCCATCCAGCCTGGGGACACACACATCTTCGCTCCCCGGTAGTTCACGCAAGATGGCGGAGAGCCCACAAAGAAAGTGAAATGAATGCCCTGTGGGCGACACCACGCCGTGACAATCTGTTGCTGGACTTGAGTTCCCTCAGCCAAAACGTCTGGAGCCTCGTCCCTCCCTGGGTTGTCACACTTCTCCTTCCCCTAATTCTTGAAAAAGTCAAGGTTTGCTGCCCTCCTCAGGGAGAGCGGGTGCGTGGTGGGGTGAAGCTGACCCTCCGCCTGCACCTCCTCCAGCTGCCCGCCCCCTCGGGGCTGCCCTGTCCCCCGCAACTCTGATTCCCGGGCCTGCAATGCCTACGGTTCCCTCAGGGCAATGTCCTGGCCTGAGCTGGCAGCCCAAGCCCCGCCTCAGTGTGCCCCTGTCTACGCTGAGTCTCATCTTCCCATCAGGGAAACTGAGGCTTGATGGGGAAGCAGGGAACAACTTGGCAGATGCCGATGTCCTCTTAAAAATGTGAACCTAAGCCATGAACACAGCAAGAAGGGTGGGAGAGAGACACCATGAAGAACTTCCTGACGGTGAGACATCGGGGGAAGGCTGGGTCAGCTCAGAGGTGGGAGGGCAGTGGGGTGGGGCTGGGGGGACAGGACGGCAGTTCGGGGCCTAGGGACTCCTGAAAACCCCCAGGGTAAGGGCGGGGGCGGGGCTCCTGTTTAAAGGAGTAGGGAATACACAAAAAGTCTTTTATTCAAAACCTGAGTATTCTCCCTTAAAAAAAATTCCTTCCCCAAAGCCAAACCTGATATAGGTTCAGGGAGGGGGTGGTAGGAGTTAGGCAATGGGGGGCGGGGAGTCTCCTGAAAATGGGGGACCCTACCTAAAAGAAAGAGATGCAAGATAAAAATCCTGGATATTCCCCCCTCCAAAAAGGTCCTCCCCAAAGCCACACTCCACCTCGGGTTTGGGGGGTGGGTGGAGGTGGGTGACTCACCTGGGCCGGCTGGCCAGCCCCGGAGGGGGCGGAGTCGCCATGGAGGTGGGAGCAGAGGGAGCTGAGGAGGCACACGGGGTCCACGGTCCAGCCGCCAACCTGTGTGTGCGAAGGGGGGGACACCCCATTAGGGGGAGCGGGCGGGAGCCGCTGGGGGGCTGTGATGGGCAGCAAGAGGAATCCCTAGGGCAAGCTTTGGCACAGAGCTCACACCGTAGAGGGACCCTGCGACACTGGCTGGGTCTCCAACGAGAGCCCTTAGTCTGTTTCTGAGTGTTTCTCTCCTGTCAGGCTAGGGGCTCCCGGAGCCTGGGGAAGGGCCTCCCAGTCAGGTACCCCTCAGGGCCTGTTCTTCAGTTCTCAACCAGCTCCCTGCACACTCCCCTCCTCCAGCTCTTCATTCCCTCCGCACTGAAGATGTCACCTCCTACCCGGGACCATCCGCAGGGGTCCTCGCCCCAGGGTGCCTCTGTGCCCAGGGCACCACGTCCCTGACATCTCAGAGGAAGCGACCCTCCTGGCCCGAGGCGCAGCCCCCGGACCTTTCCCCGCAGACGGCGAACGTTTACGGAGCTGGCACGAGGCCTAGGCGCGGGGCACCCCACGGCCAGCGAGCACCCCGCTAACACTCTAAGGGAGGGAACGAGCACGTGAACGAGTAAAGGCATGAACCTGAGAGTGGGTGGCTGTGCCTTGGTTCTACGAAGTATTCACTGAGCGCGCACTGGGTGCCACAGCCTGTGCCCTCAAACACGCCCCTATCATCAGCCACAGGCCTGCTGCCCCCTATGGCCACCACCTTGGCCAAGTCTGCCCAGTCTGTGACCAAGGGTCCAGTCTCCTCTGAAACTGGCCACTCCCTCACCACCCCGGGAGACACAGGCTCTCAGTCCCGGACCTTCCGGAGCCACAGATCCTGGACCGTCCTCTGTCTTCCACCCCTCCTAACTTTTTTTTTTATATGGGGGGTTCCCTGGCTGGGAATCGAACCCAGGCCGCAGTGTTGACAGCACAGAAGCCCAGCCACTACCCCACCAGGGAAGCCCCCCGTTTTTTTCACCCCTCCTGACTTCTGAAGTGCAGGGGTCCCTCCTGCCCGGCCTTTCTCTTCCTCAAGGTGCAGAACTATTCCTGGTTCCCCCTGCCCCCAGCCATCACGGCCCTCTCCTCTCTGACTCCATTCTGCCCCGGTGACAGCGCTGCGTGCCAGGTCCCACTTCCACTCAGCCCTCCTCCCGAACCTGCGGTCCCTTCAGCGTCTTCGGCTGTACAAAGGCTGCCTAACAGACACCTCCCACAAGCCTGTCCCCCACCCCCCAAACCCTTCCCTCCCCGCTCTCTCATTTCTCCCCAAGGCACCAAGCCCTCCCTGTCACCCAGGCTTCTCTGCTTTTGCCTCCGAGATCCAGGCAGCGCACAAGCCTTGCTCAGTCTTCCCTGCAGCCCCCATGCTTCCCCCCGTGGTCCCCCACTCCCGTCCGCCTCGCCTTCTCCTGCCTCCAGCCCCCCTCTTGTCCCCTTGTCCCCCATATAAAACAATCCGGGCCCTTCGAGCGCGACCATCTGACCCTGCTTTTCCAGTCTGCCCTCACACCTCCCACCAGCCCCTGCTCTGAGCCTTCTGCACCAGCCAGGGGGACTTCGGTGCCAGTCCCCAAACCAGGACTTCGGTGCCAGTCCCCAAACCAACTCAGAGCTCAGGCTTATGCTCCCCTCCCCCCAATTCCTCCCCATCTCCCCACCTCCTAAAACAACATTCTTTTTCTCCATGCCTAATCAGTCTTTCCTCCCTTCTAAGCCTAGTTTAGGTATCTCCTCCTCCAGGAAGCTTTCCCTGACCAGGCCTGCCCACCTGATCTCCCCTCCTCCAAAGCCTCCCCCAACTTACTGTGCCCCTCATAGTCAAGTTTAACCATCTTTTCACCACCCCCCTCCATCTAGATCACAAATGACCATGACCCCTCCTCCCGAGCCAGAGCAAACAGAGGGAACCCACTGAAGGGGATCCCTGAGGCTGGGGGCCCTATCCCCCTCATCTGTAGCTCTCCAGATTGTAACTCTGCTCCCAAGAAGACTCTGGGGCTGGAAAAGAACTGGAGGTGACATCAGGGGGCAGATGGGGTACCAGAAATGCACCGATGTATTCCTGTTCCCTGCTGTGAGGAGGGGGTAAGGACACCCTTCCCCCATCCCAAGCTGTACCTGGAAAGGGGGAGGGACAGAGCAAGACAGGCATGGGAGCAGGGGAATGACCCCCCAAGACTGGATTGGAAGGATGCTGGTGGAGTGCGTAATGCCTGAGTGGCAACAGCTATCGCGGTCCTCACCAACGTGGGACTGTGGACACAGGCTAGTCCCAGGGAAGAACTTCCCTACAGACAAGAAGGTCTTACTCGGATGGAGAGATGCATCCAGAACCCAAGCATCTGGGGGAGGTTGACAAGGGAAGCACATCACCCCCCACAGAAGGAGATGAGACCGGAGGCAGGAGCCCCAACTCCACCCTAAGCCTCACTGATGGAAGGAGAGAAACCAAGGCACAGAGAGAGGCGGCCTTTAGCTCAAAGTCACACGGAGAGTCTCGGGGGAAGGAGATAAAAGGCCCCAGAAGTTCTGGGCTGTTCTTACGGGGGGCTGAGAACCCATCAGATCCGCCTGCGGAGACTGCCACTGGGCCATATCACAGAGATGCCGTCCCCAGGCGTCTCAACTCCGCCTCTGGATGGACCCTCAGGCTCAGAACAGCCAGCCCCCAAGGTGTCCCCTCTTCCTGCTCGCCACTCCTTTGGCCTCCAAGTCACACCCTCCTGCCCCTCTGCCCAGTCCAGCAGCCTGAGTTTCTGATCCCAGGACTCCAGGCAGAGGTCTGGAGGCTGAGCCCCACCTCCTTCCTCCCCAGGCTGCAGAAAAGGTCAATGGGGCACCGTCCAACGGCACCTACACCCCGCTTTGCTCCAGACGCTCCGGGGAGTCGGAAGGAGCGGGGGACAGAGGAGCTCCGGGTGGGACCGGCTGTGCGCCGTGGCCCCGCCCCCGCCCGGCCCGCCCCCGGCCCCGCCCCGACCCGCCCCCGGCCCCGCCCCCGGCCCCCCTGGCCCGCCCGCGGCCCCGCCCCCACGCACCTGCTCTCGCATCCGGTCTTGCTGCCCTCGCAGGGCCAGAGCGTGCTGCGGGTACTTGCTCTTCAGGTGGTCCATGAAGGCGTCGCGCTTGCGGTCGGCGTCCGCCTTCTGCAGCCCGCTGAGCGCCTCCAGGCTCTGGGCGGCGATCACCGTGTGCCGGCGCTCCGAGGTGTGCACCAGCCCCACGTTGGAGAAGCGCCGGCCCCCGCCGCCCCCGCCGCCCCCGCCCCCCAGGGTCCGGTACTCGCGCGGGTACTCGGCATCGTCCGCAGACAGCATGGGGGGGCTGCTCCGCTCCGGATCTGCGAGAGGGGACAGGGGACAGGGCGGGGTCACTGCGCGCCTGGCTGGAGGCTGCCCAGCCCCTGCCGGGTCACCGCGGGAGGGGTGGGACGGGCGGAGGTCGGGGGCCGGGGGAAGGGGGAGAGGCGCCCGGGGCAAGGCCGGGGCTGCCCACTCCCCACGAAGGGACAGAAGGAGCGGAAGGAGGGCCGGGGTGGACAGTCAGACCGCAGCGCCGAGGAGGGTGGGGCGCAAGGGCAGGGTCCAGGTTCTTGCTGTGCTGCGGGAGCGTCTAGGGGGACAATGACTGCAGCTGAGAGGCTGTCCTTTGAGGACAGGGAGGGTTTGGAAGCAGGGGTCCTGCACACCTCTCAGGCCACACGGCCCCTTCCTCCTTCCTAACGCTAGTGTGAACAGGTGAGGGAAGGGGAGTTTCCCGAAAGATGTGGAAAGGAGCCAGTCTTCCTCGCAAGAGCATCCTCTAAGGCCGGGTGCAGGGCCCTGGCCTCCTCCTTCAGACCGGCCTGTCCAGGACCCACGCGTCCTGAAGGCTGGGGCTTGGCCTCCAGGGGCTCCTCAGATAGGTTGAGGGAGGATGAGCTCAGAGGTCACACTCCCGGCTTCTCAAAGAGATGGAGGCCCAGGGATTGGGGCGTGGCACCCTCTTTCCCCTCCCTCCCCAGAGACAGACAGATGGACAGACAGGAGAGGCTGGGCACAGAAAGGACAGTGAGAGATGGACTTGGGACAAACTCAAAGGAGAAGAAAAGAAGACAGAACGGCTCAAGCCCTCCCCCTGGGGAGCTCCCTGGACCCCTCCTCTCCCTTTCTTCAGTCTCCCCTCCCAACAAATACACACAAATTCAAGACCTATAAGGGACGGACGCACAGGGGACAAAGGACAGTACAGAAGCGAGAAAACGAGAAGGCCGGGGGTTGAGGTCCCCACCCAGAACCTTGAATCGCTTCCCCACATGCCCCCCAGCCCTGAGCGCCTGGCCTCCCCGGGCACAGCCCTGCAGTGTCTCCCCCACCCCAGCCTCCATGTCGACCTTCCCACAGCCCAGCAGGGACAGTGGCTCTGGACTGTCACCAGGGGCGGGGGGAGTGGCTGGGGCTTACCTCGGCCATATTTCCGGGCAAGTAACAAATTGGTCCCCCTCATCCCGAGAAATCACCCCCATGTCTTCCCGGCATACCGCCCCCACCCCCACAATCCACCATCCTCAAAACAACACCCCCCAGAGTGTAGTCTAGGTTTGGGGGTGTCAGGTACTGCGACAGACACATGTACCCCCACACAGGGGCTGACTCACAGGGCCAACCGGGGCAAAGGCGGAGGAGGCTGGGAATTCTGGGCCCCAGCCAGATTCCATTCGGCCCAGCCCCCCATCACCCCTCCCCCACACGTCCCCTGCCCATCAGGCCTGCTGCCAGGCCTCAGGCACCTCCTGTCCCCCGCCAGGGGTGGGGGGGGGAAGAGGAGATTGTTGCATAGTTCGATAGCTATTCCTTTATTTCCATAAGGACTAGAAAAACCCCATCCGGAAGGCCCAACCGCTGATTCATGGATATCATTCCTTGGGGTGGCAGAGAGATAAGGTTTCCTTTCAGGTAAATTTATTTAAGTTCAAAGAGTTCATGTAAAACACACTGAGTTAGTATAGTGCAAAGGCTCCCTGGTAGGGGGAAAATGCATGAAGGTGGCTCCTGACTGAGCAAGGCTGGGACCCCGGGCCATCATTACAGGACCCGGTCCCTGCCCCTGAAGAGCTGGTGGCCACCCAGGGTGGCCAATGAATGTGGCTGCAAGGGGGCACCCTGGTGATCACCCAGGAGAAGGAGGCACCAGGATGAGGGTGCTCTGCGCGCTGTAGAAACGGCCCCAACCAGAGTCAGGGGGCTGCCTCCCGTGGCCCTGCACCTCTCTCTTCCACGCGCCCTTACCTCCCGCTAGAGGTCTGCAACCTCGTTGGATACAGCTGAGCAGGAGGAGCCCCCCTGTGGCCAAGGACCCTGGAGATTCCGTAGCTTCTCTTGGCCCAGGGGAGGAGCCTGCCCGGGGTCTTGCTGCTGTGACCCGGGCTCCAGAATCCAGCCCAGTCATACCTGAGCCACAGGGACCTCTCTCCTTGTGCCAGTCAGCCAGACTCGTTGTGCCCCCCTAGGGCTCTGGACACACACGGGTACACTGGGACACGTCTCCAACTCTCATCTGCCCTCCTGGGCCCACAGGAGCTGCTGCTGCCCCCCACTCCACCTTCCATGCCTGCATTCCTTCCCTGGCTCCTGGGGGGGGCAGTCCGCAGGGCATCTGGGGTGGGACAGTGTGCCCGCCCAAGACAAGCTGGGACTGTGGGGAGCTCCAGGGTCACCTGGGCTCTTCCAGTTGATTAAAGGGGCTGAGACAGGGCTGGCAGGAAGGTGTCCCAGCTACTAGAGCAGGCAGTGGCGGGGGAGGGGGGACAGCAGAGGGGAAGCAGCTTCGGACAGTGGGCTCTTCGGGCACGCAGCCCTGTTGATGACTGCAGTCCCATAAATGTCACTGGGGCCGTGGCAGTGGGGAGGGGGCTGCTAAGCAGGCCTGAGCAGAGAGCGGAGCAAGGACTAAATCCTCCCAGCCTCCCCCAGGTGAGGGCTCACCCTCAGGTGCCCGGGCATTGGTGGAGGGAAGGGTCAGGGGTGAGGCAGGAGCTGGATGCTGGGAGGGGTGTGTCAGAGAGGGGGGAGGGGCAGGAGAGACGACTGCTGTCTCTGAAGGGCGGTGGCGGGAAAGGGGGGCTTTGATTTGAACAGCTTTGGAATCTGCCTAATAAGCTTCCAGATCCCTGGCTTTGTTTAACAAAGGCAGAAACAAGGCTGAGGAAAGAGCGGAGGTGCCCGCCTAGCCAAGGTGGCTTTGCTCCCTGCCCTGTGCAGACTTCCCTCCTTTCCGCGGGCCCCAGTGGGATTGGGGGGCCCTCCTGTTACCCGTGGGAGAAGGGGGTCCATGGGCACTCTGCCGGCTCAGGCATGAATTGATCTCCGAGAGCCAGCTCAGGCACTTGAGGTCAGAGCGCTGGGAGAGGGGAAAAAACCAGGCCAGCGGCACCCTGGGTTCAGACTCTAACTTTAGAGTCAGCTCCTTCCCCGAGGGCCCCGGCGTTAGCCACTCATTTAGTTATCCGTTCAGACAACAAGTCTCTTCCTTCTGGGAGCCTGAGGGCACTAATCTGTAAGATGGGACGTTAACCTCTAATCCCAGCCCCTGGGCACTGCGGGACGTGCTGGCTGGCAAGACAAAGGAAGGCAAAGTACCTCGTTCTGAATTAAAGACCTTCCTGGCACAGAGCTGTTGGGCCCTCCCCAATTCATCATCCCTGTGCCTGCTCCAGCCACCACCAAGTCCTCACAGTGTCCCTGACCCTCCCAGGACTGAGGAGCCTAGTGAAAAGCCAGGGAGATCGATTCCAATCTAGCAAGCGGCGGGCCCTGAGCAGATCGATGCTTCCTGTTCAGTGGGCGGCGGGGGGGACAGTAAGGGATCCATCCGAGCAGGGATCTGGGGAAGGGGGACAGGGTAAGCAGGGCTGGGTTCTAGTGGGGCAGGGACATAGGAATGGAAGGATTCTGAGGTAGAGAGGAAGAGGCAGGAGCTCTGAGGGAAGAAGAAGGGTGGGGAGGCCCTGGAGGGGCAACAGAGCTGGGGTACACTGGGGAAGGGGTGGGAGTTAGGACTGAAGGCCCCTGAGGGATGGAGGTCGGGGGAGCCCCAGAGATAAGTCGGGGCTGGAGGACGTGCCATCTCTCCAAGGACCCTCAGTGTGCAAGGCTGACTATACTTTTTGAAATTCAAGCTACAACGAAGATGCACGGGGTTGGTGAAATCAGAGGAAGGGAAGGGTGGGAAGGGGCAGTCTGGTCACCCTCAGCTCAGCCCTCCCAGCTTGGGCAGTGGGGAAGGGAATGCGGCCCGGCCTGGGCGACCGGCGGGGAGGTGGGCGCCCCCCAGTGGCCGGCTGCAGGCAAAGGCGCAGGTGCTTGCGAAGAGGGCGACAACGCTATTTGTTCCACCAATTCCAAATTCCACGTTTACTTATGAGCCTGATTTATTTTTATCTCCCACTGCATTCTCTTACATGAGATCACTGTAACTCATGATGAGAATTAAAATTCCTCAAGTTTCAGTGACACCGTCTGGTAAGCCATCAAGCCCATCCCCAACTGGCTTCTTTACCCAGATGTCACCATCTACTCTGTCCTCTGGCTGCCGATGGGCAACTGTCACACATGACATCATCTTCAGAGGAAGAGACTGTGCAGAAGGGGAGAGGGGGAGGGAGAGGGGAGAAAGTAGAGACAAGAGCGAAGCTACAAGCTACAGAAAAGAGAGAAAAAAGGACTCTGGGGTCCCCATAGCAGGAGTTCAGGTCCCTATCTCCCTCTCCCTGGAGATTGGGAGGCTGGCCAAGGTCCCTCCTTTGGGGAGCTGAGAGGCCTCACTGGCGTGTCGCCATCCATTGTCTGGGCAGAGGTGGGGGCTGGGCACCAGCTCAGGGAGCCCACAAGGCTGGGGGCTAGGTCCAGTGAGGCCTAAAGATGGGGGTGAATGGGGATTTATGGAAAAGTGGAAGGCCTGGCTCAGACCCCAAAGTGCCTTGCCCAAACACACACATGCTCGAGACTCCCCCAGTCCCACCATTTGCAGCCAAAGCAAGAGGAGCCCAAGTCACCCAGCAGATGCCTGGAGGCAAGTGCCACCCTCAATTGTGCCTGATGACTCCATCCTGTTGCGCAGCCTGCCTCAGTCACAAAGCACACTGTGCTGGAAGGTCAGAGGCCAGAGGCCAAAGGTCAAGCTTGGCAGAGGCTCTGGGCACCTGGGTCAGGTGAGGGGATCATCCCTTGCTCCGCCCCCTGGGAAGGAATCAGCCTCTCTGTCTTTGGGTGCCCCCAGCTCTGGGCTCCTTGTGTGCCATGCCCCTCCGTCCCTGCTGTCTGTCTGTGGGTCCTCCAAGCAGAAGCCCATCTGTGTCTGTTTGCTAAAAACATCCTTTCCGCCCCATACCACAGCCACCAAAGTCATTTTCCGGGCAATTGCCTTTCTGTAAACATTCCTGTGTAATATCCCCCCAAATCACTAATGCCCAGCGCCCTGTTGAGTCTCCTTGTCACTCCAACCAGAGCTTCATGGGTGGGGGCGGGGGGAAGGGCCATCAGAGGGGAGGAGGCAGCTGGACTGAGAATTAGGGACAGGGCTTCATGTCCAGCTCCTGGCACAGAGGGTGGCCAGAAGCCCCCACACCGGCCCCCCTGTTTCCCCGGTCCCCACCAACCCAGCACCACCTCCCCTGAATGTCAGCTCAGCAGGGCCTGTCTGGGCTAAGAGAGAACACAGAAAGGATGCGGAAGGGGAACCCACGGAAGGGAGGCCTGGGGGGACAGGCAGCTGACTTGAAAACATACAGAGTCCCCAACATTGATCTACGGAGTCGCTGTGAAAGGCCTGGGGCAGGTTGATTCTTCTTGAGGTACAGCAAGGGAAACTGAGGACCAGGGAGGTTGACTGACTGATTTACCAAGAGTCACCATGGGGACCCCTTTCCCTGGGGCTAAGGGGGAAGAAGAAAAATAGGACTGCGGCCTGTGACCCTCTGGTCTCCTCCACCCCCCTACCCAGACAGCCCTGCTCCCCCGCCCCATGCCCCAGGGGAGCTTAGACTTAGGTGGGCTGTGAGGCTGGGATGGCAGAGCCCAGAGGGAGCCGGGAGGCAGGGGAGGGTGCAGGGCACTGCCAGTCATAGCATCATGCAGGCAGAAAAATACAAACCAATTTGTGCAGATTTAAAACCCACGGAAGGCCACTTAGTTGGTAAACGAGTTGGAATCTAATTAAAGGACCTTGTCAGAGCTGGGGGAGGGAGGGCCCACCTGCTGGGGAGGAGCCGAGGGGGGGGAGGGGGGCGGGCCGCGGGGAGCTGGGTCTCAGCAGCTCCCAGGAGAGCTCCTGGGGCTATCCCCAGGGAGGGAGTGCTGGGTGCCCTGGGGGGGGTGTTGTCCCAGCCCCATGTGGCCTCTGCCAGCGCTCCCTTGTCACTCCTCCCTAGGCTAATTCTGTCCATTTGCTCAGAGGGCGCACCCCAGGGCAGAGCCTCTTCCCTCAGACTGGGCACATCCCAGGGCAGGGCCCACGTTTCCTCCATCACACTAGGGGCTCGGACAGAGGCTTGTCCTCAGACCGACGCTCCCTGACGGCTCGGCCTGGGCCTCCTCTCTGAGGGGCGCTGGGGCATTAGATTGGAAGCCCCCTCATTCTGGGGCCTCCACCCCGATGGGTGGTCTGACAAGACAGACCTGGGTGAGATGAAGAGATTCACGAGCCACCTCAGGAGTGAGACGGGGCCCCTGGGGACAGTCACAGCGCCAGGCGTGGCCTCAGTGCCACCTTGGCCAGCCACCCTGCACGGCTGTGGAGGCCTGGCCTCCTTCACCCCCTGCCCTCTCCGCCCCGCTCCCCGTGTCCCTCGGCCACGCAGCAGGGCAGCGCGCTCATCTCAGCTCCTCGCTGAGTCAGGGAGCGCCGATGCCCCGAGACTGTTCTGCTCTCCCTCTCTGCACCCTGAAACCATATTCTGCTCTGCCCACAGCCGGACGCCTTTCCCAGGAAGGAAACCAAGGCCCAGAGAGCAAGCCTGACCCAGTCACACAGGAGCTGGCGGCAAAGCCAGAAATGGCAACCCACGCACTTGGGCCCGGGGGAAGGATTTTTCCATCCCCCTTTGCCGCTTCCCAGAAAGCAATTGTCAAGGGAGCCCCTCTCCAGGTGGTAGGCCCCCCGAGAACTCAGACTAACAACCTCCTAAGGAGGAATCGGCAGCGAGGTGGAAAACATGTCCCAGAACCCTGGGCCTAAAAGAGAGAAGAGCAGTGTGTCACAGCCCAGCCACAGCCCCGGGTGGCCACCCCGGCCCAGTGCTATGTCCCTGCGTGGCGCCCCGACCATGCTCTTCAGAAAAGACCCCCTCCTTGCAAAAGAGCCAACCAGCCAGCCCCCTGGCCAGAATTTCAGGTATACAGCCCTCCCCCCGCTCCCTGCACCCCACTCCAAGCAGGACAAGTCATGGCAGTACCAAAACTCACTGGCTGCAGGGGTGACAAAGCTCTGCTCAGACCCAGTTCTGCCTCTGACTACTTGGGCGACCTTGAGCAGGTCAGCAGCCTCCCCGGGCTTCAGTCCTCTCATTTGTTTAAAAAGGAATTTTAGAAGCTCGTGCCACAGACGAGCGCACAGGCCGCACCCGGGCCCGAGCGGACGGCCGTCTCCCGGGGCGCCCCACCACCCCACTGCTTTTCACGCCGCTGTCAGAACGGCCCGGGCCCAGCACTGTGTCGGGGCTTGAGTTTTCACTACTGATGAAGATCTGACTAATTGGCTGCCCCGGGAGGCAAGGGGGCGGAGATGCAGAGGGGGGCATGTCACCCTCAGTCTGAAGCCTTTGCTGGAAAAGTTGGGACAGCCCTGGCGTGTGCCCACGCGGCGCCACCACGTTAACGAGCCAACTCCCGCGTGGCCTCTCTGCCATCACGCGCCCAGGGAAGGTGTCCTGTCAGCCCCACGTCTCCGCGGAGAGCTGGAGGAGGGGGCGGGGCAGACGCGGGGTGGGGGGGCAGAGAGGGAGGGAGGTGCCTGTCCTCTGGGCGCTGCCACCATCCATGGAGGCTGCCAGGGCTCCCACTCCCCCAAGGAGTGACCCAGCGTCAGGGAGCTAAGCCAGGGCAGCGGTGTGGGCCGAGGACCCTTCCCACACCCCTAAAGCCTGCCCAGAGGGAAGCATCCTGTTCCCAGAGGAAGAGACCCCCAATCCGTTCCAAGCGAGGGACAGGAGCCCCATGCAGCACCGTGTCTTACCCGGTGATCCAAAGCCTTGGAAGTGTGGGGCCGGAGCCTCAGCTTGGCTGGACCCCTTTGTGTCCCCCTCAGAGACACTGCCCTTTGCTAGGTGGGGGTCTCCCTAGGAGGCCCCTCCTCTGCCAGCACCCAGCTCCCTCCATCGCCAGAACGACCAGGTCCTGCACGCACTCAGGTGCTCAGGCACACACTTCTGCTCACTCACTTCTGTTGTCATACCTGGGCCCGTGGCACATGCCCACGTGCCCAACACATACTGCTCTACATGTGCCCGGTCCCAAACCGCCTCACCTGCACCCCCCCCCACACACACACACGGCATCTGCACACAGAGGGGCACACCTAGGCCCGGGCAGGACTGGGCTTACCACACAGATGCCACCCCGACTCACCACTCTGCCATCTTAGATGCCACAAGGTCAGACGGGGTGCTGTGCCCATGTACACATGTCACGTACATTCAGGACTCCCCAGCCCGAGAGATGGCAGTGCATCCCTCATCTCCAGCATGGGATGTAAGACCATGGGGACCCCATCTGCGCACCCCGAGTCCAGCTGCGCCTTCTCAGGGGGGCAACTTCTCGGCTCCTCTCCTATGTTTCCAAGTTCAGAGTTTCCTTGCTGAAGTGTTTACACTCTGCCTTGAAATAGGGGGCAGGCCCCAGGGACTTCAAGGCCACTGCGCTCTGACCGATGCTCAGTCAACAGCGCAATGCCGGGGACTGAGATGCTCCTCTCGGGCCTGGGCACCGGCCCTTGTCCTGCCTCTGGAGATGCTCAGCCCCCTCCACCACCAGCGTGAGGGGCTGGAGGGCCTCTGACCTGCTTCCACCTGCTGTCAGAGGGTGAAGGACAGGGCAGCTGGGCTCCAAGGCTCAGCCCTCCACTCACAGGGCAATGACCCTACCGCACAGCCAAATCTGCACCGCCCGTCTTCTCCCCCTTCAGGGGCCGAGGTGCCGAGGTCAGTGCCGTGAGAGTCGGGGGGCAGCCGGGAGTTCGGAGAGGGGAGGGGGCGATTCCGCTGGTTTCCTCCCAACCGCTGGGCCCCGGCTGGCGGGGGAAGCCTGACCAGCCACCAGGGGCATCTGGCAGAAGTTCTCCTTGTCTGACCAGAACCCCCCCTCCACCACCAGAGCAGGATCAGGGAGGTGGCGCCCAGGCTGGAAGGCAGGGGACAAATAAAGTCTCCCCGTCCGTCTGCGAGAGACTCGAAGGGCCTGCGCTTCCCGGTCAGATCCGCCCATCCGTCCTGGGTGACAAGGCTTACACTCGGCGCAGGCTTCCTGGGAAGCACGGACCAGCATGCGTGACCCCGCGCCGACCCCGACTCACGACAGTCTACAGGGGCGCCTGCAGCCATTCTCATTCAATCCGCCGACTCACCGCAGGGGGTTGCACCCCCTCCACCCACATCACAGGCGAGCAGTAAAGATTCCTGAATCGAGAGCTTGTCCAAGGTCAGAGTTAAGCCTGGTCTCAACTGCGAGGGTTCCCTACACCCTGCTGCCCCCGAGGAAGATGCTGATTGTGCCACCAAGGCATCCCTGAGTCTCCGTCCAAGCCATTAGGCCAGAGCCCCTCGTGTCCCCTCAGCCTGTCTGACACCCTGAGAAGAGAACACGCGAACAGCCCTCCTCCCAGCGACAGAGGCCCCTAACCCTGCCCTCCTTGGACGGACCTCGCCCTCCCCCGGGGCAGGGCTGAGAGGCGGGAGCCGGGGCAGGCAGGAGAGCTGCTCAGGGCCACAGAAGCCCAGGCTGGGAAGGGGTCTCACCGCCCTGAAAGAGCCTCTGGGCAACCTCTTTCCACGGCCCTCTTCTCACGCCTCAGTTGGGTACAGTGTCCTCCTAGTCCCTGCCCGAGGCAGGAGGATGACACGTCCTCCCTACTTCGGGGACGTCATCCAGCCAGGGCTTGGGTACCTCCAGGAATGGAGAACTCATTGCACCAATCTTCTTATGGGGCTTTTGCTTCCTTAAAAATCAACCAGAGTCTGTGCCCAGGGCCCTTGGAGGCGCCCAGGGACAGACAGGTCATGATCTCTCCCTCTGGAGCAGGACGGAGGGTCCTGAACCCTAATGTTCTCTCCTGAGCCCAACACTTCAGATCCTTCCTTGAGTGGCCTGGCTTCCACCCCTGGCCATTTGCACTGCCCTCTGTTGGGTGCACCCCATGGTGTCACCACCCCTCTTAGTTGGTGGCCTTCAAAGTCTGCTCCAATAGTCTAGATGAGGTCTGAGCACCCTAGATGACCCCGTATTGCTTCTGCCCTCCCGGCCCTCCTCCTGCTCCCAGCATGTGTTCTGGGAAAAACAAATGCCCGGGGCACACGCAGCCCTGCTCTGGGACCAGAACATACCTTCCTCGCCTCCTGCTCCTCACTCTTAGGCCTCCCCTGACTTTGGGCCTTGGGATCCAACTTGACTCTTCCCGCCTGGGCTGGGTGACTCTCCTGGCAAGGTCAGCTGAACCTCTCTGCTCTTTCCAGCTACTTCCATCTGCCCTCAGTGCCTGGCCTTGCTAATGCGATTCGAGGAGTCTGCTCTGGGTGTTAGCCCCTTCCTAGTACCTGTGTCCCTCCCAGCCCCAGCCAGGCAGAGCCGAGCTCCAAGCTCCGCAGGGTGCACCCAGGAGTCTGAGTGGGCAGCCCAGCCACTCTGAGGACTGCGGAAGTCTCTGATGCATAAAAACCACACAGTACTTCCTCCCTGCCGACCTACTTCCTCCTCCCTGTGCTGACCCTGCCTGGCTGCCAGAGGGCCCCAGGCTTGGAAGGAGAGGCTCCCCCACCCACAGCTGCTTTCCTCACTGTGCCCCATGTCGGTATCCTATGCTAGCGCAGTGGCTAATTCTGGCGTCTCATCAGACAGTAATTATGGGGGAATCAGCAGTGCTGTCATCTCTGCAGCTCAGCACCTGTCACCACGCCGCCATCCCCAGACTGCTGGGATGGGACCAGAAGCTGAGGGAGGAGGGGCGCACTGGAGTACGGGACGCCCGCCCCCTCCCTGCCTCTGTCGTCCTCACCTCCTTCAGTCCATCCTCCCCGCAAGGCCTGCAGTGCCTGTCACCCAGGTGGCCACTAGCCTCCCTGTCACCCAGGTGGCCACTAGCCTCCCTGTTACCCAGGGCAGGTACTCAGTGCATGTGCCATGTGTCACATGTCCTCATGCCCATGACCAAACAGGTCAAGTCAAGGCTCAATTTTTGCCTCAGCCACTTCCCATACATGTGACCTTGAACAAGTCATTTTACTTCTCTGGACATCAGTTTCCTCAGTGGCAAAATGGGGAAATGGTGCCTGCTGTGGGGAGATGGGAAGAAACAAGTTACGTAAAGCACCTAGCCCAGTTCCTGACACACGTAGAGCATGTGTGTCACACGTATAACTGTCACACGTCCACTACGTGCTGGGTAATGCGGGGCTGCCAAGATCAATTCTCCACGGTTTGGCAAGACTTCCTGGGGCCACACCGGGAGGCAGGCATTTCGTTTGGGGTGGTGTTTTGCTTTTGTTTCTTTGAATGTTAATGCCTTTAAGGGACACATGTGCTCTTCTCCTCACCACAGTCCCCAGCATTCCCTGTCATCCTCACCTACTGCCTCAGCACTTCCTGCCCCTGAGGGCACTGAGTTTGCTGCTCCCCAAGAACAAACATGGCCTAGCAGGCTCAGTCATGTCAAGGCCACAAGAGGTTTGACCGAGCTGTGGGAGGTCAGAGGGACCAGCCAGAGGTGGTCACGGAGGGCACTCTCGGGGCGGGGGTGCTGGCTAAGGGAGGAGCAGGAATGCCACATGACAAAGGGAGTGGAGTCCCAGAAGCAAAGACTCACAGAGAAAAAAGCCAGGCCCAATGGGAGCCGGTGGCGACAAAGACAGCTCGGGAGGTCCTTCCTGGCCTTGGTTCTCCAAGCCCCAGGCCCCAGCACCTCCCCTTCTTCTAGAACCATCCAGAATGCTCTGGTGAAACTACAGTGTGAGACCAGCCTTCAACTTGCCTCACAACCAAGCGGCATATGCTGTCACAACGAAGTCATTGAGTCACTTCCCTGTCCCCATGGGTCTTTTTTCCCAAATAGAGAGGAACTCTGTTAGAATGGGTAGGAGGTCTGCAAATAGGAACTGTAACCTCCAGTCCCCCTCCTCACCCCCACTGCAGGGTCAGGGAGCCCCTCAGACTCCCCAGGGACTGAATCAGAAATGGGGTTGGGGGCGGAAGGCGGAGATGAACCTCAGAGGCAAATCCCGGTGACATGGACACGGAGAAGCCCCGCTCGCGGGAGCGCAGGTGCCCCGTGCACGTACAGCACGAGGGACTGAGGCTACAGGTAAGAAAGGCTTCGGGAGGAAGGACGGGGAGTAGGGCTGAGGCTGCCACGGTGGAAAATTCTGTGTGACCTTGGGCGCGTTACTTAGCCCCTCTGGTCCATCTCCTCCTCCATAGAGATGGACGAAGTGAGCTAACGCGGGGACAGAGCTGAGCTCAGCATACATGGCTCCTACGTTATGAGTCGTTAATATTTGCATTGTTACCAGGGATGGCTTTCCCCCCCAAACTCAGCAACAGCTAAGTGAGCCCCTGAGCCCCGGCCAGTCCTCCCTTCTCAGAGCCCACAGAGGGAGCACAGAGGCCTACTCCAACCCAGCCAGAGTCAAAGGGAGGGGCGGACGCCCCGTGCCCACCTGCGTGGATGCCTGCCCAGCCCACCCCGACCCGGGGCCCTCTAATCATCCTTCACAGTGCTCTCCCCAAACCCGCCCACATGTCATCCCACTTTGCAGGGGATGGACTGCTCCCCTCTCTGCAGATGCAGAAAGTCTTGGAAGGTATTGAGCCCCCTTCCGCCTTCCTCTGGCGGTATTCCGGAAGAGGGTGGGTGAGAGAGGAGAGCGCTCCGGCCCCCACCCCCCCACCTCCCGTTCCTTGCCCCTGAGCACCCCGCCCCGGCTCCCTGCCCCTGAGCCCCCCCCCCACTCTCTGCCCCTGAGCCCGCCCCGTGGGCCCCCTGCTGTCTGTGTGAGGATGGGGGTCATGGCCCCCGAGACCAGCACAGGGCACTTCTGTCTTCTCCTGGCGGCACTGGAGGGGGTGGGGGGAGGGGAGCAGTCCCGCTCTTTGAGGAAAACGGTGATTTTAATTAAGAGGCAGACAAACAAGCGCTCTGCAGATTGTCTCCAAGCAAAGTTATTAAAAAGCCATCAAGGCAACAGCAGCCACGGTGGCTCGGAGGGCTGCCTCCCCAGGCTGCCCGCCTGGATTGGGGCTAGACTCTAGCCACTGGGCTAGAGCATCCATTAGGGAGCTGGAAAAGGGCTTAAGGCCTTGGAGCAGAGGAGCCGAAAACAGCCTGGACGGGGTCCTGCAGCCTCTTTGCCAAGGTGGGGCAGGGTTCAGCATCCAGACAGTACCCAGGGCACAGCCTGAGGAGCCCCAACCCCGGGGAGGGGGGCGGAGCACAGCAGCAGCAGGGCAGGTGGGGGAGGGGAACGATCGCACCAGCCGCAGGGCAGGTGGGGGAGGGGAACGATCGCAGCCGCGGCGGGGCAGCCCCTGCCGTGAGCAGGCCCCGATCTGCCTTACTCTTAGCCGCCCCTGGGGAGAGTTCTAGCACCATTCTACCTGCGAGAACACAGAGGCTCAGCGGGGGAAAGTGGTTTGTCCTAGGCCACACAGCTAGGAAATGGCTTAAGTGAGGGTTGGAACCCAAGTCAGGCCAACTCCTAAGTCCAGTCGTGGGCACAGAAGCGGAGGGGTGGGCTGCCCGCCCCTGGGCTCCTTGAGACCTTCTGAAGTGGCCGCAGCACTGGCCCAGTGTTGCCGCCCATAGTCCCCAGGGTCAGCAGGGCCTTGGGGCCTTGGTCACTGCTTGCTTGATAGGGGCACGCTATGAGAGGGGTGCCACAGGGTTGAGGGACACTCTACGAGGAAATAAAGTGCAGAGCAGCTGCCAGGAGAGGGAGCGGGGGCAGACAGGGGTGTCTGTGGACATGGAGCCACAGCCCCGGGCGGGGGTACAGGCTGGCCAGGCCATGGCCCCAAGCCCCACAGCCAACCCCTGGAGCGCTATTGGCTCACCTGGCTTGGTCACTGTCGGACTCTGAGCCTAGGCCAGTGACTGGCACAGAGAAGATATTCAATAAATCTTTTTTGCAAGAATGAGTGAATGAATGAATGAATGAATGAACGATTGACTAAATGGAATGAGATCACAGGTTTGTACATGCCCATAAACTAAGCACAGCTGCGAGGTGGTCCCGCCTTCTCCAGTCCCCCACCTCTGGCGTCACCAGAACATGGGCACCCCCCAACAAGAGGGGCCCCTTGCTCCTGACCCCCTCCCCAAGGCCCCCGGTCCCCGCGCAGCAGAGGCTCCTGGCTCCCCCACGCGCCCCGCCCCAGTTACACGAAGCCTTGCCGCCAGCACACACGTGTACGTGCACACGTGCTTGCACACGCACCTAACTCACATGCACACACATGCACACACATTCTCTGCCAGGCAACGTGCCCTCCCCAGAGTCAGTTCTCTGTCACCCCCTCCCCCGTTCCTGGCCCTCTAGGCTGGGGGGCGTCTGGCTGTGGACAGTGGGAGCGGGGTGGTGGGGAGGCCTCCCTCCTGGCTTACTAACCTGGAGACTTTAAACAGAGGGAGCAGAGTCCTGGAGGCTTCCCTCCGGCTGCACGCTGGAGCCCTGGGTGAGGGACAGGAAAGGAGGAAAGTCGTGAATGAAGGCCCACCCCGACGGACAGGACTTGGAGAGAGGAAGGGCGTGGGGCGGGGCTCCCAAAGTGGGATGGGGGGGCCTGGGGAGGGGAGGGGGGGCAGGCACAGCAAGGCAGAGCCTAGAAACTGTCCTGTCCTATTGGCAGGGCCCCTGGGGGCTGTGAGGTCCGCGGGATAGAGATGGGTGCGGGAGGAAGAGCAGGAGCCGAGGGGGCAGAGACACGGGTGGAAGACAGACAGGACGGACAGCAGGACAATACAGAAAACACCGGGTCCCCAGAATGAGGTCCCCAGGACAGACAGCCAACAAGCCAGGCCCGGTTCTCCTCCCAGAAACAGGGCAGACTCTTTCCTGGGGTTCCCACACGAGATCCCCAATGACAGCACTTTGGGGGGCCCATCTGCCTTCCCAACTAAGGTCACCCCGTTATGGTTGACAGGTTCAGAGGGGCCTGCCCCTCATTGCTCTGCTGACAGCCCTCTCCCAGGCCAAGAGACCCCTCCTCTGCTCCACTCACCCCTGAACCCTGGGGAAGGGCCCCCTCCCCTGCCTGTAGCAGAGGAAACCAAGGCATGTCACACCCAACTAGCACTCACACACACGGTGACGGGGGTTGTGCGGGCAGGGGCAGCGGCATGGCACTCCTGCCCCCAATTATCCCAAGCCCTGTCCCTGTCCCTGCTTACACCCAGCTAACCCTCATCCAACCAGGGCAGCCCCGGCCCCAGCGGTCCTTTATGGCCGCCTCCCTCTCACCGTACAGGGAAGCCCCTCTAACTGTTCTCTCTCTCCCTCGGGCTGCAAGGGGGTACTCATGTCACCCCTTAGCCACGGTTTCACTAGCTGCAGTTTTAGTTACCCACGGTCATCCGCGGGCCAAAAATATTACACGGAAAATTCCAGAAATAAACAATTCACCACTTTTAAGTTGTGCACCATCCTGAGTTGTGTGATGAAGTCTCGACCCTTCCCGCTCTGTCCCACCTAGGGACATCATCCCTGGGTCCAGCACATCGGCCTGTTCATGCTGCCCTCCCGTTAGTCACTTAGCAGTCACCTCGAAGAGCAGATCGATTGCCACAATATGACAGTGCTTGTGTCAGACAGCCTTCACCGGACTTACTAGTGGCCCCAACGCCACTCACGTAACTTTTATTACAGGGTATTATTATAATCGTTCTGTATTATTATTAGTCACTGTCGCTCATCTCCTGCTGTGCCTAATTTAGAAATGGAAACCTTACACTTCACCATAGGTGTGCACGCATGGGGAAAACATAATTAGGTAAGGTTCGGTACCGTGCGCAGTCCCAGGAAGCCGCTGGGAGTCTCGGAACATATCCTTCCCGGACAAGGGGGACTGCTGGGCCCGCCTATTGATGTCCCTCCTGGGGCATGCAGCATTAAGACCCTTCCCGCCGGGAGGCCCTGTGGCCCAGCACCCTCTCGGACACGGCCCTCGAGCGGCCGGGCAGACCCATCCACCACGTTGGGCTGCAAATGTCCGCAGAGCCCCCTGCCAATGTCATGGCTCCGATTTTCCCACCGATCGCCCAAGCTGCAGACGGCCAGGGAGAGACAACTGTGGTGTCCAGATGTGGGGGTGTGGAGGAAGGGGAGAAATCATGAGTGCCCACCAGTGTGTCTAGCCACAGAGGACTTCTTGGATGAGGCAGTGGGGGTTGGGGTGGGGTGTGGAAGGGCAGATGGACGGAGGGGCATCGGGCGGGCGAAGTGAAGTGTCCGCTAGCTTCCTTCTCACCACCAGCCTTAAGGGGCCGCTCCAAGGGCCCAGCTCCAGATAGGCTGAGGGGGGGATCTGGGTTTTAGAACAGACTGAAAGCCCTTTCCTCCAGGGAGAGCGGCCCCCGTTCGATCACTCAGTTGGATAGAGAGAAGGATGAAGAGAACGAAATGACTTTGTTGAAGGCTTGCAATGTGCTGAGAATTCGGCCTGCGAGGCTTCATTTGATCCTGGTGCCCACCCTGTGAAGAAGAGGCTGCTATTGGCCCCAATTTACAGATGAGGAGACTGAGCCCACCTAAAAGCACACAGCGAATGAGTGCTAGGGCTGGGATGCCAGCCCAGATCTGTCTGGACTTGACCTCTGAGCTAAAGTGCCTCCCATCCACCCTCCCCAGTCTTGGCTATCTCCCGTTCAGTGCCCTCTGGGAGGTTCTGCCTAAAGTCTAACCTCTTTCCATCGCATGCTCCAGTATAAACTATTTCCCAAGGACAATAAGTAGAAGAGAAGGCTTTGTTTCAGTCCCTTTCTGCCTCATCTTAGGGGTGGAAGTCAGATGATTCTACCCCTGGGCTGCTGATGCACCAGGGACCAGGGGAGAGGGGTGAGCTACTGGGTTCAGGAGAAGTGGATCGAGGATTTCCTGAGCTTCATCTTTAAGTGACTTCTGGCTCTCCAGGAGCCCCTTTCCCAGTCACCCGCCGCCATCTTGGAAGAGGCTCCAGGAAGCTCGTCAAAGGGCCCCCCCTTGTTTTAACATCCAGAAATCCCCTGAGCACCCAGGCAAGGGAGTGCCTAAAATGTCAAGGGGCTGGAAGCAATCCTAAGAGCCCTCACTTCCTCAGAGCCCTAACTTCTAAGTTAGGAGGCTGGAACAGAATGGGAATTCGTCAGGCCAACCTGGCCACTGGGTGGGGACAGAGTCGGCAGAGAAAGCCCAGGAGAGCTAGCAGAGAGACCTGGGTGTGCTGCAGGGGTTCAGTGAGCCTCAGAATGCCCTCCCAGTGAGCTGGGAGTGTTAATTCTTCCCCAGTGAGGCAGAGGCCGGTGCCTGGAGTGAGGCTGCAGATGCCCGCCACGTCTGCAATGATCACACACCCACGTCTGCAAGACACACACACTGCCCCCCACCTCCAGCGCTCTGCACAAACCTCTCTGGCTCGGGGCTCTCTGTAGGGGTCTCTGTGTCTGGGCCTTCTCTGTGGGCTCCTGGGTCTGAACCACATTTTTTGGGGCAGGGCTAGTTCCCTGGCTGGGAATCGAACCCCCAGCCAGCAGCGTTGAGAGCATTGAGAGCGCTGAACCTAGCCAGTACACCACCAGGGAACCCCTGGGGCTGGGAGCTAGTATGCTCTGTGGTTGGGAGGGAAAGGAAGCCAATGTCCTGGCATGAGGATGACTGCGGAGGTGAGGAAGGCAGGCATGTGAAAACCCAACGCCTTCCCAGTCTTACGTAACTCCACACCGGGACACGCAGGCAACTGGGCCAGGTGGCTGAGGCGACCAGGAACTGGGAAGAGGTTGTCTGGGAGATGAGCCACCAGCTGGAGGTGCCTCGGTGGAAGAAAACACGGATTGGATCCTAGTCCATAGCTGGAATGGAGTGTGACAAAGCTGGTGCTGCCGGGGTGGTAGAAAAACACCAAGTTCATGATTCAGAGATAAATGAATCCTCCAGCCACTCCCTTATCCATCCTCTGGGTTGAGAGAATAGATTTAGGCAAGATGTGCCTTGGGAGCAGAAGGGACTGTTTGTAAGGGGTGTGTGTGTGTGTGTGTGTGTGTGTGTGTGTACGCCGGTATCCTCTTGGGCCAAATCTCCATTCTTCCTAATTTAGCTGGAGCTGGGAAATAGTCTTCCCAGCCCTATGTGGACAGGCATGTATTATCTCAGGGGAGAGGAGGTGGGTAGAACCTGTGACAGCTACAAGGGACCTTAGAGATTCTCTAGTTCCACCCTCTCTCATACCAAGGACACTGAAGACCAGAGGAGGCAACTAACTTGCCCCAGGTCACACAGCAGTAGGAGAGGCAGGCAACCTGACACTAGTCCAATGCTTTCACTTTACTCTGTCCTTCACCTCTCCGCCCTGGAGGGCCAAAAAGCAATTTCTCTGTCCCCTTCTCTTCCCCAGCAGTTCTGAACTCCTCTCCACCATGCCCCGCTACACCCTGCCAACCACAACAGCCACAAAGTTTAAATTGGATCTACCAAGCTCCTCGGCACGGCCCAAAGGTCATGCCAACCAGTCCCCTGCCCCTGTGTACAACACTAACCTACCACTGAGGTGAAAGACGCAAAAACACTACCCGAGCTCCTCACCCTGGAACAGCTACCCTTCACATGCCACCACCATCGGGAGGTCTTCCTTCCCAGCTAAGCTCCACTCCTGCTGCAGCTGAGCTGCCTCCTCTCAAGCTGTCCTGTGCAAAGACAGGGGCAGAGAGAGAACAGGTTTCCCAGCCTCCAGACCCTTCCGTCTGCCCCGGGGCAGCAGAGGAGAGGGCGGTGTGTCCCAGGGCGGCCGGGCTCTGGGCCCAGTGCATGCGTGGGACATGAGGGGTGCAGTCAGGGGGCGGCAGCCTGAATGTGGGAATGGTCCCTCCGAGGCCTCATCTCCTGTATAATCTTAAATCTCAGGGGTAGAGGAGGGTCTTGTCTGGGTTCAGAGACATCTGTTCATACCCCCGGACTATTTATTGAGTTTTTATGTGTCAGACACTGTGCTGGACATTTTCATCTCATATTTCACTTAATTCCCACAATTCCATGGTTGGAAACTAATCTGCCCCTGGGCAGTACCTCCCTAAGCCTAAATCTAACCTTGATCCCTCTTGCTGCATTTCCTCGAGCCCAGTCCTTCTTGGCGGTGGAGGGATTTGTGTTCCTGTCTTCAGAAAGTCCCACCATAACTCAGTGACCCCACATATCTTTCCCAGGCACCAGCCCTTCCCCAGTCTTGCCCCATGTGATGGGCATTATAGGGGTGAAGGGAACTGAGGCAGGACTGGGGGCTGGGACCAGGGGACTGGCCTGTGCCAGACATAGATAGAGCACATACCAGGTGGCAAGGGAGGAGGCCCAGGGTCAGTCCTCACGAAATCAGGCTGGGCCCACGGAGGCAGAACTGAGGGCAGCAGGTCCTCCTGCTCTGATGAGGTCTGTGACCCTTGCAGGGGGCATGGGGCCTCACCTTTAGTGTGGTGACTAGGCAGGGCCCTGAGGCACAAAGATCTAGTTCTTTCTCAGTGGCCATTTCCCAGGTCCAAGTTCCAACCCACACAAACCCAGAGCCCAGGGGCTGGAGCAGAAGTGGGCTGGGGGGGGCACAAGACAGCAGGGCTGTGGCTGGGAGCTGAAGCCAGAGGAGGAACTCATGCCTAGCTCAGCTCCTGATGCAGGAGAGAGACCCCCAAATCCCTCTGCCAGCCTCATGGGGCCTCACATACCCTTTGGTAGCCATGAGCAACTTTAGTGAATTCACACACCATTTGGCTTCCCTGTTTGGACCTTTTGGAGCGAGAGAGATGAGGGCAGGAGTCCCCTCCACCAGGACTTTCCCCGCATCGTGCCTCCAGCAGGGCTGAAACTGGGGCCAGGCCTACCTCCCCAGGGAATGCCTGGGCCTCAGCTTCCACCCCTGGGCAGAGTCAAGCGGGGAAAGCACGGGCCAATGGGCAACGGGAGTTGGAACGGTGGGTGGGACTCTGGTGTCTGTGGGTGGAACCCACCCCCTTAAAGCAGGCATCACTAATATATGCAAAGCATATGCAAATCATCCAGAAGAGAGACACAACACAGGTGGAATGTCAGAACAGACCCTGGAGATGATCCAGCCCACACCGGCTCCTTTCCCAGGTGAGGAAAGAGGCCCCACCAGGAAGGGACTTGTTCAAGGTCACTGGGACATTTGGGCACTGAGGAAGGATGCTAATGAGCTCTCTACTCAGTCCAGTGCTGTTTCCATGACAGTCTTATCTTTCATATTGGGGGGCGGGGGTTACAAGATGGCAAAGGGGCCTAGATGAGGCTCCAGGGAGGCCTATCAGACTGCCCCCTTCCTGCCTCTGAGCCTGGAGATGGTGGATGTGAGGGGGACAGTGGGCAAGGGCAGCAGTGACGCCTGGTACAGAGTCTAACCAGAGGGGTGGAGGGACCAGAGGACAGAGGCACTGGCTTCCGGCAGTCAAGCAGCAGTAGAAGGCAGAATTGGAGTGTCTGAAGCCCAATGTCAGGGCAAGGTGCCCGCGGTGGTGCGGGGAGGGGGATGGCGCCTGCACTACACACACATCCCCGAGTGCTCAGCGGCCCCTTCCGCCTCCGTGCTGCCGGCTATGGCACCTGACAGACCATAATGGCCAACCAAGCCCATCCCTTCCCGTCCCTCCCAACCCCCAGCCCCCAACTTGGCTCCTCAACCCTCCAGACAGTCCTAGAAAGCAGGACCAAGGCTGGGGAAGGAAGACAGGCAGATGGGAGGGGGCAGACAGAGAGAGAAAAGGGGCGACTAAGGAGCAGAGGGGGAGACAAGGAGCGGGAGAGAGCACGAAGGGCAGAGGAAGAAACAGGAGCAGAGAGAGGGGAGGTCACGGGGAAGGAAGTGAGGGAGACTAGGGGCACAAAGGGGACTGTGGGAGCAGCAGAGCAGAGAGGGGAGGGTTTCCAGTCTCCGGAACGGGAGGACAAAGCTGGAGCCTGGATATGGGGCCTAGGACCTGAGGCCTGAGGCTGTCTGGCAGGAGTTGGGGACCATGCCCCTGCCCCTCTGCCACCTCCCCAGTAACTTCCCGCTGCCAGGAAATCAGTCCTCCCTCCTAGGCCTCCCTCCCTCCCTCCCTCCCTCCCTCCCTCGGGGCAGGCTAGCGCTGCTTCCCAGCCAAATCCAAAGCCTTCATCTCGGCTTTTCAGAGCTGGGAATGAAAGAAGGGGAAGCGAGCGCAGCCCTCAAACCCGCTGACAGCCAGATTTTTATTATCTTTGCTCGAATGGGCCCTAGGAAACCAACTAGGGAATCTTCAAAGAGCATCTGAGTGGCTCATTGAAGCCCGCACCTGCACTGGCCCACCCACAGCAGACAGCGGGGGGCTTGGGGGACACAATCTGTCCCCCAACTCTCACCAAGCCCTGAGACCAGATCTGAGGCTGCCAGGAGCCTCATCCTCAGCATCGCCACCTCCCTGTGCCTAAGCAGGGGCCAGGCAGCCCGGCGGCCAGGCTCAAAGGCGAGACCCCAGCGGCCTCGGAGGCAGTCCCTGTCCCTCTCCGGGCCTCCAGGCCACAAACGAAGAAGGAAATCGGATCTCCTCGCCAGAGCCTGCAGGAGATAAGTGCTTGGGATTCCTCGAAAGAGAAGCTTTTATGGCAAACCCCAGAGCCTTCCCCTGAGCACTGCCTGCCGCACACCCACAGGCCCCCTCAATTGCCTCCTGACTCCCCGTCACAGGACCCGTCACAACCACAGTGCCCCCCCATTCCTGAGACCCTGGATGACCCTGCAAACCCAAACAGCCCCTCTGTTCACATCTTCAACCCCATCTGCCTTCTTTCCCCAAGACCTAACCTGGGGTGGGGGTGGGGCTAAAACAGACCTGGTACTTCCCAAAGGCCAGCCCCCTCCCTCCTAAACCTGGGTTTTGTCAGAGAACGTCAAGGTTGACCCTGGGCAGATGGCAGCCATGCCACCCCCGCCTGCCGGCTCCGACCACACCATTGAGATCAATGCCCAAAGCCAAAGAAGGAATCGATGGTTCTAATTAAACCCTTTTTCCAAGGTGGGTCCCTGGCCAGAAAGAGAGAAAGAGAGAGAGAGTATGTGAGGCTCTGCATCCCAGCACCCACCCCTGATCCCTGTGCACCTTTAAGAAACCTGAAGCCCAGCCGGCTATGAAGCCCCCCAGAGCTCTCACAGTGGGCGAGGAAGCAAGCAGAAAGCCTGGGGTGGGGGCAGGCCTCATTCCCAGGGACTCTTCCCCTAGGAGAGCTCCCCCTGCACCCAGCACTGCCTGAGGACCACAGTTGCTTCTTCCAGATCCCCAGGGCACATGGAGGGGACCTGAGTCTCCATTCTAGCCCTGTGGGTCATCACAGAGAACCGGCCATCATAGTAAGGGCGGATGAAGCAGGGCTGGGGGGGCACTGGACAAAGACCCTCTTGTCCCCAAGGCGGGGTGGCAGGAAGCCAGGGCAAAGCCTTTACACTTGCTGCCAGTGGTGCCTGGGTGCCAGGCAGTCTGGGAGGGGGATCTTATTCTTGCAAACCCCTCCCCTCATGCCCAGAGCCCTTACCCCCATCCCTTGCTTCTACACCAGGCCACCAGCTAAGTCTCTGCCCCAATCACTCGCAGTTTGCCTGGAACCCTCCTTCCAGTGTGAATGCCGGGCCCTGACACTTGCCCACAGTGGCCCCAACACCAACCCAAAACAGCAAACACCCTCACACAGAAACCGTAACTGTCCCCCACATACATACACGCCACAACCTCCCCAGAAACCACCACCATCACAGTTGCCACCAATGATGACCGAGCCTCACGTTTTCAGTGACAGTCTCCATCAAATGCATCACCAATTCTTTAAGACCAACAAGAGGGATATGAAAGGGAAATTAAGGCACAGAGTTAGCAAAGCAGATGGTTCAAGGTCACCCAGACCAAGACATCAAGAGTCCCCCTGCCTCAAATGCTCAAACCTCAAGCCAAGGAACACCCAGATCCGCCAGCTTGGAAGTCTGGTCAACTACCCCCAACTCCCAGCCAGAATCTGTTTCCCAAAACAACGTGAGCTACAACATCTCCTGAAAGGCTTCAGCCAGGAACCCTCAGCTCGGGGAACCCACTTCCCCTAAAGTTGACGGCTGCAAGGGCTCCTGGTTTCATAGTCTTTGGGGAAAGTGAACGACAGTCGGGATCCCCTCCTTGCACGACCCCTGTTTCTGCTCACCTGGCTCCCTTCGGCCACCGGGGTCCCTCGGTCCAGCCTCCTCCCTAGGAGACCGGGCGCTGCCCTCGGCTGTCCTCTCCCACCAGGCCAGGGCAAAGCGCCGGAGGCACTGCCAGGGCTGCATGGGGAGGGGTGGGGCAGGGGCGCACGCACTAGCAGCCTCGTACACCGCGCTGGGCCCTGCCAGCCTAGCTGCGGAGGCACCCGGCCGGCCCCCTCTGCTGCCACCAGCATCCTGCTGCCCCCACCGACAGGACTCGGAGCTGGTCCGGGAGCTTCTGACGTAGCAGGGGGGGTGCGTGGGAGAGGAGGGGGAGCCATGGCGCGTCCCTTCTCCAGCCCCGCCCTCTGCCCCTCAGCTTCCAGCAGTCCCTAACTCCTCACTCACCCCAGAAGCTCAGCCAGCTGGGGGCGCCCTCCCCTGCCCTCCGCAGGGGGAAGGCTTAAGAGCAAATAGCCCCTCCCCCAGCCCCTCCCTCTCGTGGTCCCTCCCTACCCGTCAGCCAAGCGGGGAGCGGGTCCCCAGTTTCTGCAACTGCTACCTTGGCTCCGAGGTCTCCAGGGCTAGGGCCTCGAGGTGAGGGGGTGGGGTTGGAGCAGGGCATACAGGCTTGTATCCTGGCAATACAGCCAGCCCCAGAAGGCACGCATCCCCTCCCTTCCCTGGGGGCGCTGGCTCAAAGCGCCTACCACCATCGCCACTCAAGAGCGTGCACCCCATTCTGGGACTGGGGGAGAGCGAGGCTTTTGATGATCCCTCCACTTCTCCATCCCCTTCGCCTATCCCTTCGTCCTCCTCTTCCTCCACCTCGGATGGTCCCCTCCCCTCCCCCACTGTCCTCACCATCCATCACCCCCTTCCTCGTCTCCCGACCCCTCCCCCTCCGCACTTACCCCTTTCAATTTTAACCCCTCTGGGCCTCGTCCCCCGGCACCGCGAGCGAGGCCCTCCCGACCTGGCCTCCACCTTCGCAGATCCCTGACCCCCTCTCAGGTCCCAACACTCGGGTCCAGATTCTCCCAAGCCCAGTGCGCCGCGGTCCCCCGTCCCTCGTACACCTGCGCCCGGAGCATCCCTAGCCCCGCCGGCCGCCGCCTCCCAGACCCGGCTGCCGCCCCCGTCCCCGGCCGAGGGGAAAACACACAAAGAAAACAGAAATACCTTCCACTTAAGCATGGAGGCACATTAGGGAGGAGAGAGACAGGGACATGCCTTGGGACGGAGCGTTCCCCATCGGGTGGGGCGCGGGGGGCGGGGGCCCCGGGCCGGCCTGCCTGGCGCTCGCCCTCTTGCCGCCTCGCGGGCTCCTCGCTCGGCCCCAGCCCCGGGGCGCGGTGCCGGGCGGGCGGGCGGGGGGCGCAAGCCCCGCCGGGATGGACCAGCTGGGAGGGCGCCGGCGGCCGGGCGTGTGGGTGCGCGCGCGCGCGCGGGCGTGTCACCGAGTGTGCGAGAGCGAGAGAGAGTGTGTGTGTGTGTGTGTGTGTGTGTGAGTGTGTGTGCGCGCGCGCGGCCCAGCGCGGGTGTGTCACTGCTGGCGGGAGCGCGCGCGGCGCGAGCACGCGCGTGTGGCCGGAACGTACAAAGGGCCGCTCCGGGTGGCGGGGAGAGAGGAGAGGAGGGGGCACGGCGCCCGGCGCCCTCAAGCAGCACCGCGGGATCCCGCGGCGCGCGGCCCCGCCGGGCTACGGGGCGCGCTCACGCTCCCCTGCCCGCTCCACCTGCTTCTCTCACCCCAAGCCATCCTCGCGCCACAATGGGGACAAATACTTAAGGCCCGGGACTGGCCTCGAGGGAGGGGGTGCACTTCGAGGATGGGGGGACTTCTCGGTCTCCAAGTCCCCGCGCGCTTTGGGATGAAGAAGCATTCGGGGACGGACGCGGCAGGGAGGCAAGGTGGGGCGGCGGGGCGGCGGGGCTGGGGGCTACTCTTCAGAGAAGGTGACCTCCGAAAGCCACAGCTGCCCTATGCAGGGAGAGACTGGACCCTCTTCCGCCTCTGCCCCGACGCTCCCCTGCCCGCCTCCTTAGACACCGCTCTTACGCGGGGACCCAGTCCCCCGGCGCCCCCTGCTGGACTGTCTTCCTGCCCCCAGTTCGCATTGCGGCCCCTCCTGCGGGCGTCTGCTGGAACTGCCGGGGCCAGCGCTCGTAGTGGGGGTTGTCTAGGATCCTCTGTCAAGCAGGACCCCAAAGGAGGGCGCTCCGGGTCCCGCCCCTTCTCACACCTCGCTTGGCGACGCCATTGCCACCTCCACCTTAGCCTGCAGAAGCAGCTCTGCTCCACCCGCTCCCTGTCCCACCTTGGCCTACCTGTGGGCTCCACAGACTTCTGCTTGGACCAACACTGACCCCTCCTCCTGTCCTGGTTGCTTGCTTCCTCTCTCCCTCAGGTTCTCTGTCCGGGTTTCTCTTTTCTAAGCTTCTCTGGGGGAGAGAAAGGTGGGCTGAGTACCCTGCCCCTTTTATTTACTCCCAGCATCCCCACAGCCAGCTTAGATGAGCAAGAAAAGGGCACACAGTGCATCTCTTGCCTATAAGGCCACCAGGCAGCGTGGCAGGCAGGCAGAGAGGCGGGAGAAGAGACCCCACCCCAAGAGGCCCAGATGATAAACCGGTTTCCCTACTTCCTTGCCTACCCAGTTGCGGCCTTAATTTAGGCTCTCCCAATTTCCTGCCCGCCCCCAGGCCTGCCCCTGAGCCAGCCACATGCCTGGCTAGGGGCAAGTCCCCCATGCCCCTTAGAAATTAATCTCCAGCTGCAGTAAGTTAGGTGGCAGGGCCAGGGCAGGAGGAGGAGGGGGCCCTTTTCAGCTCCAGCTGGACGGCTCAGAAGGGCAGCCAAGAGCCATGTCTTGGACACACCGGCTGGGCACACGACCCCAGCAGTCGGCACCCTGACTTCTCTCCTCCTAGGCCAGCTGCCTTTCCCTCTGCCAACTGGACGGTACCCATCTTTTGGCCTCTGAGTGCACAGTGGGCACTCATCCAGCTCCCTGCCTGGCTGCCTGCCCAGGATGGGCATGGGAGGCAGCAGGCCCCGTGTAAGGGAGAAGCTGGCGAGGGGAGAGGTGGCTTCTCCTCAGCTGCATGGACATCACCTCCCAAGTCTCTCAGAGCCCAGAGGTTGGGGACTCGGATGCTGCTCCTCCATTAAGGGCCCCCACTCAACTATACCTCCTCGCAGATGCCCCCCATGAGAGAACGTCGCTTCCCTTCCCTACTTTGTGCCCACCTTAGAGGAAAAGAATCAGCAGGTGCTTTATTCCCTAGTTTAACCTTCTCAACAGCCCTGCAGAAGTAGGCATTTGCAGCCCCATTTCAGAAATAAAAGAGTGGGGCTCAGAGAGGTATAGCCACTTGCCCAATTTAAGAGCAGCAAAGCTGAGATTCAAACCCAGACCTGCCTGACTCCAAAGCTTCCAGCCTCTTCCCTATTGTCACCACCATCTCCTAACCCTGTGGGCTGCCAGAAGTAGGGCCAACCTCTGGCACATGCCTCATGCTCACATCGTGGATGGGAGCGCGTGGGCTCAAGAATGTGCCTAAGGGTTAAGAACACACTTATCAAGGTTAAAGAACTGGGCATTATCCCCTGGATGACTATTGAAAAGATGCTTATCCTGTCACATGGAGATTTGTCTGCCCTTACACTAAATGCCACGAAGCCACTGCCTCGGAGACTGAGGAGGAGAGGCTCCACGAACCAGCCCCCAGAGATTGGAAATAGTTCCAAGGGTGTCAGCAGGACGATGCGCCCATCTTTCCTCTCCCTAAGGGCCGCCCCCCCGCAAAGTGAGGAGCTTCATTCAGGCTCAGTTAATATTTTTTTTTATTTATGTAGCTTACTTTGTAAAGACCATCCTTAACATTCCTGTAACTGTGAGCTCATTGATTCCCTCTTCTCTTCGTCCACACCACCCAACCCAGGACAGGACGGCGGCCTCCGGGTGGGAAAGAGTACAGCCTCTGAACAGGAACAAAGATCCTGAGGCTCGGAGTTCCCTGATGGTGTAGTGGCTTAAGGCTTCAGCGCTGGCGCTGTCAGTGCTGCGGCCTGGGTTCGATTCCCAGCCAGGGAGCTACCCACATACCAAAAAGCAAAAAAAAAAAAAAAAAAAAAAAAAAAAAAAAAAAAAAAAAAAAAAAAAAAAAAAAAAAAAAAAAGATCCTGAGGCTCCAAGTTAAGCCACAAGGCAGGGGGCCTGGCACCATCACCACTCACTGACCCCACCTACTCCCCTGCCCCCCCCCCGGAAGTTAAGTGCCTCCTCTCCATCCCATTAGATCTCCGAAACAGAGGCTCGCAGGCTAGGGTGAAGGCCCACCAGGGCGAGAGCAGCACAGGGATGATTCTTCCAGCCGAGATGGGAGAATTGCTCCTGTAAGCTGGCATGGTGCCCAGCACAACCAGTGTGCCAGCTGCCTCCACCTAAGATGCCTCAGGTACCCCGCCCCCACTCTCATTCCGCAACAAGTGACTTCCCCCTGGCCCTCCTCCCCTCTGTCTCTGGCCTCACTGTTGGCTGGCACCACTGACCTTGCCCTCCTCAGACCTCCACCCAGCCTCTTTGTCTGCTCCTGGGAGCCCGCAGGCGGCAAGTTGTGCAGAAGCCCAAGAAAGTGAGACCTTTCAGCTTCGCCTCTCCTTCCCCAAGGTGTGCTCAGAACGGTGGTCGCACCTGGACGAGCATCTAGTAAGGAAAAGGGAGATGGGGCTGAGGGGGTGCACAGAGAAAGACGCAGGGAAAAAGGTGACGTGGAAATTATGGCTGGACACCATGAACCCCCTCACCCCAGATCCTCAAGAAAGCCCTCGGCCAGTGGGGCTATTGTCAGGCCAGCTCCTTTCCTGAGCCCCATTTTGGATCATCCAACTCCACCAAGGGTGTCCTGAAGGCAGCAAAGGGGCCTTGTTCTGGGGAGAGAGTGACCAGGGGCGTGACCTGACATCTGGGACAGAAGCTGGTGGGGGTGGGGCAGCTGAGGAGGAGGTGGGTGCTTCCGGGTGCACCCTTCTGACCACAGCCGGATCTCCTCACTCTCCCATCCCCCTTCCCACCCTATAGAAGAGGAGTGAATGGCAGTAACTTTCAAAAGACCCTCCTTCATTCCCTGTGGTCCCACTCCCCTGCCTGTTATTGTAATGAATGCTAATGATACTCAATAATTGATGTCCTCATTAGCACATCAAACCTACTTTCCCAAGAATGGAGGGAGAAAGTGGAAGGGGGCGGTTCTCTGGGGTCCTGACTGTAGCCAGCTCCCTGCAAAGAAATTCCTCCCGGGCCTTTCGGAAGGGAGGGAACCAGTGGAGGCACTCACTGGGACGAGCCTAGGTGACCCTCCTCGGCCCGAGCACGAGACCCTGTCTCCCCGGTCACGTGGCAAGCAAGGCCCTATCTCTCCCATCAGACTGAGGGCGCTGAGTTGGCCTCATTAACTAGGGCTCCCCCTCAGAGCAGGGCAATGGTCCCTAAACTGAGCACCAGAATCACCTAGAGAGCCTGTGAGAATAGGGGTTGCTGGCCCCACCTCCAAATTTCCTGATTCTGTAAGGTTGAGGAGGAGACTGCATCTTCAACAAGTTCCCAAGTGCTGCTGCAGCTGCTGAGACCACACTTTGAGAACCTGCAGGGTAAGGATGTCTTCTTGCTTTCCCAGCTTAGGGCTTTGCCTGCTAATGTGAAGTCACTGCAGGGTCTGGCACACAGGGAGTGTCCAGCAGAACTCTGTGGCATGGATGAACGTGCCTCGCCTCTCCTTCCCTCAGACCACCACCGAGGCCAATGTGCCACCGTAAGCGCCCCTGGTGACTCATTTCTTCCCAGACCTTGACCTTTGATCCTGAGGGACAGAGATGACCAGGACTGGCTCTGCTGATGCCCGGCTGTGTGTCACCATGCTTGGGCACTGCAGATACTAGTGTGTCTCCTCTCCTGGGAGAAGGAGATATTATAATAAAGGTGAGGGAGAGGCTTCCCCACACCCCACTTACTTTGCAGTGACCTACCAGGGCCCAAGTGGGCAGACGGGCTCATGGGTAGTCTGTGAGCAGGCAGGCAGCCCCCTACTTCCTTCCCACTCAGTCCCCTAGGTGTAAGAATCGCCCTTAGTGCTGGGAGTGGGGGGAGAAGAAGACTGGAGCAGGACTGTAGAGATGGCAGGGGAGGGGACCGGAGGGCAAACAGAAGTAGAAGAGAAGGAGAGGTGGACAAAAACACAGGAGGTAGGAGTGTTGGGAAGGCAGGAGGGGTGGCAGTGAGAGGCCCTAGAAAGGAAGAGGAAAGAGAGAAGAAAAATGAGGAGGGGACCAGAGCAGGGAAGAGGAGGAAGGCAGTCTGTATCTGTCCTTGAGAGGATATAAGTGAGCCACTGGGGCCCAGGTGGGCCACAAGCCCAACTCCTGCAGAACCACATCCAGCTTAGCTTTGAGGCTCTAGATTTTGCCATCTGATCCACATGCCTGGTTAAAAAAGAAACACACACACACACGTGTGCACACGCACACACACGCGTGCGCACACACACGCACACGCACACACGCGCGCACGCACGCACACACACGCGCGTGCGCACACACGCACACGCACACACACGCACATGCGCGCACACACACACACACACACACTGCTGTTCCAGCCCGCAGCCTTCCTAAGCCTGCCAACTGGGCCTATAAGCCTGTGGTGGGTGGGTGGGAGGGAAGAGAGCCGGTATCATCCTGCCCTATTTTACCCAAGCTAGGGCCTGGTGACCATCTCCTTCCAAGGTCACAACAATCACCTGTTTATTAGTCAGAGTAGGCGGAGTCCTCACACACTGCTGGGGGGAACGTGAAATGGTTCAGCAACTCTGGGAAATAGTTCGGCAGTTCCTCAAAAAGTTAAACAGAATTGACATAAACATGCCACGTGGTCCACCTCCTGACACCTTGAATTTAACCCAGTGAGGCTAGGCTGACCCTACGTGCTGTTTGACAGGGGACAGCACTGTTGTTTTCTGTCCCATTTAAAACAGTATGTCTGGTCAGCTTACATATGACCCATCAGCCAAATGCCCTTCATGGATGAGTGAATAAACAATCTGTGATCTATCCATACAAGGGAATATTATTCTTCCATATAAAGAATGAAGCACTAACACCCGCTTCAACACGGCGGAACCTCGAAACATTACGTAAGTGACAGAAGCCCGACACAAAGGGTCCCGTAGTGTATGATTCCATTTATATGAAATATTCGGAATAAGTAGCTCCATAAAGATTTGCCTGGGGGAGGGGGGAAATGGGGAGCAACTATAGAAAGCATATGGGTTCCTTTTGAAAATATTTTGGAACTAGGTGGATTGGGTGGTTGTACAGCATTGGTGAATGCACTAAATGCCACCAAGTTGTTCACGTTCATTCTATGTGATGTGAACTTCTCCCCAATTTTAAAAAGCAGGAATGAAAGTAGTTTTCCTGGGAGTTCATCAGATCCACTGCAGATTTCAGAGTCTACCCTCTTTGGAGAGGGGAGCTTGTGCCCACACGAGTCACGGCTTTTCCAGTGCTCTGGGCCACCAGGCATCTGCTCTGAAGCCTGGGGAGATGCGCACAGAAAGCTGCGTTCTGGGCCCAGACTGCATCCCGGCAGCCTCCTCCTCTGCCTGGCTCCCACCCCCAGGGAGGGTCCTTTCAGGTTCCTGCTTCCCAAGCAGGCAGCCAATCAGGTGCCTGCTCAGCTCCCCATCTTCAGCTAACAACCTGCCATCTGCCCCCGTGGTGGGCCCACCCGTCCCCAATCTTGCTTCAAACATAGCTTTAAAAAGCCCTCTGGTTTTCCTTCCCACAGACTATTTTAATAAGCCCCTAAGTGGAGTCCCTGCTCTCTGGAATCTCTTACTCCACCCCCAGTCCTCTCTCCCCAAGTCCAGGTGGGGAGGGGAGGGGTCCCCGATGAACCAGGCACACGTGCTGCTCCCTCCTGCTCTAAAGCCCCATGAGGTCCTTCCACCCAAAGACCTTCAGTGACCACTCCCTACAATATGGGATGTGTCCTTTGGGGACCCAGAATGCTTTGAGGTCCCGACCAAAGCTTTGCGCCCTCTCCCTAGACAAAGGACCATACGCGCCCATCCACAAGGTATTTGTGGGCCTCCCTGACCTCTGCAGCCCATCCAAGGACCCCTAACACCATTCAAAGTGTGGAAAGTCAGTGTCCCCATCACTGCTTCGGACCCCCCGCCAACCCGGTTTGCTTTGGAAGCAAACACCACGCCCTGGTTCTTTGGTCTTTGGGGCCTTAGCCCTGTGTCCACGAGCACGTTCTTTCCGTTCTCTTACCCAAGTGGCAGTGTGAGATACACACTCCCCGGTGTGAACTGGAAATGGGTCTGCCTCAGCACACGTTAGGGAAAGGGACCCCACCGATGGCTATTTAGGCTGCGCCCGGGCAAGAGAAAGCGCGGTAGCTACTTTATTTCACACAATGTAAGCGCGTATGAGGGCTGTCCGGGAAAAAACCCAGCCGTTGGCAGCATGACCTTGTCATATCGCATGGCTGGAGACTTTCCAGACAACCGTCAGATATACAGAATAAATTCCTAGGAGCATAATAGCTGGATAAAAGGTGTGCACAGTAAGTGTTTTAAATACGAACAATTATTTCTGGTTTTGCCCTGATTAGTGAATCCATAGCAACCAATTCTTCCCAATTTAACCACCTATTTTTCTTGTGGTGTGCCAGCTGGGAAACCGAGGCAGAGGCTGCCCACCTCCCTCCTGGAAGAATAAACAATTGGGTGAGGGACCTGGAAGCATGAGGAAGCCCAGTTTCGTCGGTGAGAAACATGCCCCCAAAACCCTGCCCTCCTTGGGAAACAGGGAAGAAGAGGCTGTCTCGCCTGAAAAGGGAGAAACTAAATAATAATCAGCTCACGCGTGAAGGAGGAGGCAAGCCGAGGACATCCAGGGACACCCAGGGTGGCAGCAAGAGGCACTGAAGTTAGCTCCAAGTGTAAGTGCCGGAGGGGTGATGGAGACCTAGCACCAGGGAAGGGCTGCGGGTGACTCCCTCCTCGGCCATTAAACCAGGATTAAGGGCGGAGGCCCACCAGGCCTGCTGGGAGCAGAGGGCTGCAGCAGGGGACCTTAAGCCGCCCTGTGAGGGCACAGCCTGGCGGGGTGAAGGCTGAGAACTGGATTGCTAAGGCAGGGCCCAGAGCTTTAGAGCCTTCAGAGCACCCCCATACTCAGGCTTTTGAGGAGGGCCAGCGAGGACTATGAGCAGCCCGCTTTGCTGATGAGAAAACTGAAGCCCAAAGAAGTTAAGAAACTTGATGAAGGCTTCACAGCTGAACCAGAACTTGAACCCAAGCCTTCAACCCCCATGTCCGGTGAGGTGGCCTCCATTGTTCTGCCTACTGGCTCTGGAAGCTTCCCCAAACAGGACCCAGGCCTCTGTCCTTGCTTCCTCCACCAAACTCGGCAGGCCCTCTGCAGCCCGCTCCTCCGTGCCGCCCTCCCGACCAGCACCCCAGTGGCACAGCCCCAGAACGGGGTGGAGACTGCTGAGAGAGGCTGCCCGTCCCTGTCCTGTCTAACGACTGAGCTGAGGAGGAGGAAGGAGATGGGAACAGGTCCCAGGCTCCCGTCTCACTTGTCCGCGCCCGTCTGAGTCTCAGGCTCTCTCGTGACAGGAAAGTAGGCCAGTTTGGAATATGTCACGGATATTTTCGACATCCCCATCTGCACTACTGCTTTGCAGACAGCCAAGTGAGGTGCCGCCAGAGCCTTCCTGCCGGATGAGGGGCACACCTGCTACCTCTGGGGCTCAGAGCCCAGGTGGGGGCTGGGAACGTGCACAGGGGGCCCTGGAGGCCACTGGGCAAGGGTCCAGCAGCCTGGCCAGGACAGGAGACCAGCAGTGTCTGTCCCCCTTCCCAGAGGAGCAAAAGCAGAACAGCTGCGACCTGTGGATGCCACCCCACCCCCCACTATCCTGGGGACAGACCACTAAGGAATGAGCAATTAGTCCTGTGGAGAAAGGGGTCCAGGAAAGCCTTCCGGGACAGGCGACTGACATTTGAGTTGGGCCTTGAAAAAGGGAGGCAGAACCTTGCTAGGTGGAGAAGATGGGGCAGTGTGTTCCCAGCCAAGGGACATGCTTGGGGTGTGCTGTGCCCGGTGTGCCCGGTGGCGTAGAGGGCTGACCAGCGAGGGGCAGCAAGAGAGACTGGACAGGGGTGGGCTAGCATGGGCTAAGGAGCTGTTAATGGTGCGTGCCCAGCTATGAAGCTTGGGGTGCTGATGCCCACAGAGGATAAGTGTCATGACAGAAAGAACATGCAGCTGTGGGCAGGCAGGAGTCACCTTGGGAAGGACAGGGGTGAGCGATAGCTCTCTTTGAGCCCCCAGCCACTCTGACCACGACCATTTCCAGTTTGCTGGCAGGGGCACCTCTCCCGACGGGACGGAAGACCAGGTCTTAGTGACTTGCTGGCTTAAAGGGGCTGCAGTCGGGGTGGGGTGGCATACGAAGAGACTCTCCTAGAAAGGTTAGTAAAGGAGCCAGCTGGACGCTGTGTTTATTAAGCACCTACTATGAGCACTTTGCAGCATGACCTCACTTAATCTTTACAAGCCCCACACATAGGTATGCTTTCCCCCTTCTTATCGATGTGGAAAGTTTAAGTTTCAGTACTAAAGAAGTAAATGGAAGTGTAAGTCCCTTCCTTAAAGTCCCCCAGCTTTTAAGCTGGGTAAGAGTTCAGATCTGTCTGTCCCCAGAGCCCACCTTCATCTCTCACCACCTCCCAGATAAGAACCAGGGCCCCCTTTCAAAGAAATGACTCCCCAACCTTCACCCCTCTCTCACTGTGCACCCTGGACCAGGCCTCCAAAGCCCCACAGCAACCTCAAGAGCTCTAGTCTCATATGAGAAAACAGTCTCAGAAAAGTTAAGTGACGCTCAAGGACACAAAACTAATTAGTGGCAGAAGCAGGACTGAGATCCAGATTCCTTCCCACCCCTAATCACTCTGCCTTATTTCTCCCTAAACACTTCGTTTCTTTATTCCCCTGTTTCCTCATCTGTAAAATGGGGCTGGGCGGCTTAGCGAGAGAATGCACAGCTATAAGCCACTTGGCACAGTGCCTGACATTCATTCATCATCTAACAAGAATTCATTGAGCACTTACTGTGAACGTTGGGAGGCAAGAGGAAACAAAAATCAGCCCCTGTTCTCTAAAAGTGGAGTCTAACAGAAGGACTGAGAGGAGAGTGGGTCATGGGCACAGAGAAAGTGCTCCATGTTTACTCCCGCCAAGGCCTACCTACTGGCTATGGGAGCTTGGGCAGGTCATCCGGTGTTCTCTTCTCGTGGATCTAGAAAACAGGAAGACTGGAAAGGTGAGAGGCTTTGCACAGAGAAGCTGGCCACATATTCTGTCACCACCAGCCTCCCAAGTGAGCAGCCCTGCTCCAACCCCTGTGGGACAGCAAGGCCCCTTTCTCCCCCACCATGCATGGCCCAGTCCCCACCGGTGGCGTGGGGTGGCTGACGACAGGCTCATGCTTTGCCTCCTGCTCCCTCTCATCCCAGGACTAACAGCCTCTGCTGCCTGTCCTGTTGCAAACTGCTGGCTGCCCAGCCTCCCGTCCAGGTCCAGCCCTTAATCTGACACAAGGACTTTGGAGGTTATAAGAGCCTGGGGTCCAGAGAATGCTTTCAAGGCCCAGACCAGCCCTGAGCAATGGAGCCCCAGCTCTTCTCACTTTCAAGGGGCGGGCTTCTGTTCAAAATCAGGGAGGTCCTCATAGAGGGAAAGGGAACTCAGAGTCTAGCCCAAGGAACACAAAATAATCAGAGTTGGGGCCATTCTTAAGCACTGAAGCCATTATTTTACTTAATTTAATCCTCTGAATATATGAAAATCCCATTGTAGAACTGCTAAAGCCTGAGGCTCAGAAAAGTGGAGTAAGTTGCCCGAGGAATCCGAAGGCCTTGCTTTCATCTACCTCCAGGCACTGGCCGTGCTCGGCCTTGCAATCCCTAGCCTACAATCCCAAGTATAGCCAGAGGTAGGGGAGCCACGACCCAAGAACTGGGGAGCAAGAGTCTTGCACCTCCACTGGGTCATCACTGCCCCTGTCACCCCATCTTGAGGCAACAGCCCACTCTACTCACCCCAACTTTAGGGTCAAGAAGTGGGGTCAGAACCTTGCTAGCTCCCTACTGCTGCTTCCAGAACACGTCTGTCACTTTCTTTCAAAAGCCTCTGCTCCATCCACCTGAGCCACCTCTACCCACCTCATCGGCATTATCCACTGACCTCCCTCACTGCCTCTCACTGGAAGCCTTTTGGCATCCTATTCCTAGTGCATCCTGGGTAACTCTGAAGTCCCAGCCTCTCTGTTCTTCAGCTTTACACGTCTAATCACTTCCTCCTCTACCCACACCCTTGTTCCCGTGCTGGACATTGTCATCACCTGTAACTGCTCACGTTTTCCTCTCTGACCTCACCTTCTGCTCCTTTTGTTCAAGTATTCCTTAGATAACTGTTCTTCAATTCCCTGTCAACTGACCCTGAGATGCTTCCCCATCCATCAGCTTCCTTCTGTCTTTATTCTCTTCCCTTTTCAGCCCAAAGTCTCTGCTTTATCAGATCACCTTAACTGCCCACCCTCTGTCTTTTGTGGCTACACTTACCTGGCAAAACCCTAACACTGGACTTCTGGTCAAGAAGGCTATCTTAGCACTTAACTTTCCCACTCCATCTTTAAAAATCTCTTTCAAATAACAGAGAAAAAAAACATACTGGAGTTTTAAAGTAGCTTAGGTTGTACTGAGGGCAAAATACAACAGAGAAGAGGAACCCATGACCCACCCCCTAGAGGGAGACACTAAAAGTAAATTTTTCTAAAAGAAACTTAGATTTCTTTGCTAACATCAGAAACAAGGCCAAGGTGTCACTCCCATCATCCCTCTTTAGCATTGCACTGGAAGTTCTAGCCAATGCACTAAGGCAGGGGCAAAGTGACATCTGCAACTGAAAAGTAGAGGTAAAAGTGTCTTTATTTGCACATGTCATGGATTCCTATGTAGAAAATGTGAAAGCACCTAAAAAGAAATAGTTAGAACTAATAGATAAATTTAGCAAGATTGTAAGATGTAAGCTCAGTATACAAAATCAATTATATATCTATAGACTAATAAGGAATAACTGGAAATTGAAATTTTCAAAAATAATACCATGTACAACAGCATCAAAAAATGTGAACTACTGACAAAGGCTATGCAAGACCTGTACAGTGGAAACTACAAAACACTGCTTAAAGAATGAAAGAAGACTCAGTAAAGGAGGAGATAGACCAGGTTCAAGGGTCAGAAGACTCAATACTGTTATGATGTCATTGATCTATGAATTCAGCACAATCCCAAATTCCCAGCAGCTTATTTTGTTTTGTTTTGTTTTTTTGATAGGAATTGAAAAGCTGATTCTAAAAACCTTAGGGAAATGCAATGGAGTTAGAACAGCTACAACAACTATGAACAGGAAGGCAGGGGAATTGGGGGGCCCGCTCCCCTGGCTGGCAGCGGGAGGCGGCACAAGGCCTGGAGTTACTGTAAAAGACGGGAGCCAGCAGATGTCCGTCAGAGCTCTGGCAGCCGTCCTCGATAAGCCGAAAGCCCCTGAATGGAGGGACACTGCCAAACTGGCCAAGCATGAAGAGCTTGCTCCTTACGATGAGAACTGGTTCCACCCCCGAGCTGCTTCCACAGCACTGCACCTCTCCCTCCCAGGCTGTGCTAATTTGGCTCCTCGACCAAGGTGTATGGGGGACATCAGAGAAACAGCGTCACTCCCAGTTACTTCAGCTAAGGCTCTAAGAGTGTGGCCCACTGGGTCCTCCAAGTCCTGAAGAAGCTGCAATTGGTGGACGAGGACCAAGATCGGGGCCACAACACCTCAGAGACAGAAAGATCTGGACAGACTCCCCAGACAGATGGCAACTGCCAACAGGAAGCGTTAGAACAAATGTTGGGTGAATAAATGGCCTCATTCATCAGAAGGAAAAGGAAAAGAACAAAAACACAATTTGGAGGATTTACACTACCTAATTTCAAGATTATTAGAAAGCTGTAGCCATCAAGACAATGTCGTGTTGTCATCAAGATAGACAACAGACCAAGGGAAGAGACTAGAAAGTCTGTAAATGGATCCACACAGACATGTAGTCAATTGATTTTCAACAAAGATGCAAAGTCAGTTTAGTAGAAAAATCTAGTCTTTTCAACAAATGATCCTGGAACAAATGATATCCATCTAGAAAATAAAATACCTCACACCACATACAAAAATTAACTCAGGGAGTTCCCTGGTGGTGTAGTGGCTTAAGGCTTCAGCGCTGGCGCTGTCAGCGCTGCGGCCTGGGTTCGATTCCCAGTCAGGGAGCTACCCACATACCAAAAAGCCAACCCCCCCAAAAAAAATTAAATAAATAAAGTAACTGCATGACATTATAAAAAATAAAAAATAAAAACAAAAATTAACTCAAAGTGAATCCTAAACGTAAACCTAAAAGTATGAAATTTCTAGAAGAAAATGTAGGAGAAAAATCTCTGTGACCTTGGGTTAGGCAAAAATTTCTTGGATACTACACCTTAAAAGAAAAGATTGAAAAATTGGACTCCATCAAAATTAAGGACTTCTGCTATTTGAAAGACACTGTTAAAGGAATAAAAAGACAAGCCACAGACTGGAAGAGTGTATTTGCCAAGCATATATGTGATAAAGGACTTTTATCCAGAAAACATGAAGAACTCTCAAAACTCAATAATAAAAAAACAAACTACCCAATTTTTTAAAATAGGCAAGATTTGAACAGATACTTCAACAAAGAAAATATTAATGTGCAGATGGCAAATAAGCATATGGAAGATGCTCATTATTAATCATTAGGGAAATGCAAAATAAAATCACAATTAGATATCACTATTGGAATAGCAAACGTTTCATTTATGTATTTATTTTAACTTTTTTTTAATGACAATACCAAGCGTTAGTGAGAATGTAGAACAAATGGAACTCTCATACACTGCTGATGGAAATGTAAAATAGTACAACCACTTTGGAAATCAGTTTGCCAATGTTATTAAATGTTAAACAGACACCTACCCTATGACCAGCAATTTCACTCACAAATTATTATTTACCCAAGAGAAATGAAAGCATATAACCATACAAAAACTTATATGTAAATATTCATGGCAGCTTTGTTTGTAATAGATAAGAACTAGAAACCCTTCAACAGTGAATGAATAAACAAATGATAATATATTCATATAATGGAATACTACCTAGCAATAAAGAGCAATGAACTACTGGTACACCCAATGTAGATGAATCTCAAAATGATTATGCGAAGTGAAAGAAGGCAGACAGAAAAGAGTATACCCTGCATGAGTTCGTAATTGCAAACTAATCCGTAGTGATAGATAGCACATCACTTGTTGCTAGAGATAAAGGAAAGGAGTGGAGAGGGACAGGAGCAAGAGATTAAAAAGGACACAAGGAAATTTTGGGGGAGGATGGGTATGTTCATTATATTGACACAGTGATGTCTTCACAGTGTACTCATATGTGAAAACTTATCAAATTGTACCTTTACATATGTGTAGTTTATTATAATGCCAATTATTTGCTAATAAAATTATAAAAAGCAATTATAAAATAAACAAAAGGGTTAATCTGAAAAAAGAAATGCAAAACAGATATTGGAAAAAAGAGCAAAAGCCATCATAACATGCAGGTTATGTTACTATCTACTTAGAAAAGTCAAAGGTTCAGCTGAAGCCTTGTAGATCTTATCAGCAAGTTCGGCAAAATGGCCAGTTAAAAGAAAAATGTAAATAAATCAATAGCTTCCTTTTTTACATTTTTTTTAGCATTAAACACCACAAACAAAATCCCGGCTTTCATGCTAGGGAGAGTCATCATTAGTATTTTTTTAAAAATAACATCTTTAAAATGAATGAATCCGACTCTCCGCTTTCACTGTGCCACATCGAGGCAGCTGAGTTTCACTAGAGAAAAACACATAACTGAGAAGATGAGGACCAGAGAAAATGCCGGTTTCCAATGTCCTGTGGAGCCTGAACATGGGTTGACAATGATCCTGTGTTTCTGGGGTTAATTCCCTTTCCTGCTGTCTAAAATTAACAGCTTCCAACATCTCCCATTCCTGTTCCTTAAACTGCTTAAAAGAGCGATTGCAGTTGTCCTGAGGAGCGTTCAGCAGTCGTCCGTGCCTCTTCCCTCCCAGCTCACGTAAGATTTCACCTTCCTGCCTCTTGCGGGTCGTCATGGCCATGTGACCCGCTCCGGCTGGTGCAGGGTGGATGGAAGTAATGTGTTACTTCCAGGTGAACACTTTTAAGAAATGGTGCCCAATTTGCTGTGTTCTATTCCCCTTGCTACAGCAACCATCCACAATCTAGCTGGTAGAGGCTCCATCCAACCTAGGTCCTGAGTAAGGAAGATGTGGAGCAGAGCTCATGTCAATCCACAAAGGCCATGTAGCCTGGGTCCTCTGAAAAGCAGAGTTCTACATGAAGTAAGCTGTGCAAAAGATCTCTTGGGGGAAGTGGCTGGGAAGGATAAAGGTGGAGGCAGAGGAGGCGTGGAGTGCCTTCAGACCACAATGCCAGTCTAACACCTTGAGAGCAGAGGAGGAATGAAGGAGGATTAGGCAGGAAGAGTTTGAGACTGCAAGGCAGTTCTAAGAAGCGTTCAGGGAGTTCCCTGGTGGTGTAGTGGCTTAAGGCTTCAGCGCTGGCGCTGTCAGCGTTGCGGCCTGGGTTCGATTCCCAGCCAGGGAGCTACCCACATACCAAAAAGCAAAAAAAAAAAAAAAAAAAAAAAAAAAAAAGAAGCGTTCGGTTAGGCTGCTGGAAAGTCCCCCAGCCAAACTGCCCATTAGAAGAGTCCAACGTCCCGCAGGAATGAGCCAGCACTAGTTCCCCTGCCATGCTCAGCCATTGGCTGGCAGCAGCCCGGGGGAAGCATGGCCTGGATACAAACACTGTGAAGGATTCATAGGCACAGCAGCTGGGGCTGTCCATCAACGATGCTCCACGTGGCAGGTTTGCTTGAAGGAAATCTGAGCAGCACATTTCAGTGACCCCCAGAGTTGCTTTAACCCAGGGGTCAGCAAACTACAGCCCACAGGCCAAATCAAACCTGCTGCCTGATTTTGTAAATATAGTTTTGTTGGAAAAGAGCCACACCCTTTTATTTATATGTTGTCTCTGGCTACTTCTGTGCTATAATGGTGGCATTGTAGTGGTGACAGTAGTTGCAGCCTGCAAAGCCTAAAATATTTACTAGCTGACCCTTTGTAGGAAAAGTTTGCCAATCCTCCTTTAACCCACTGTGATTTGAGGGTGGTTTATTGCCATAGCAAACTCTAGCCTGTCCCGATGGGTACAGTGGTCTAAATTTGTCTTCTTTCCTCACCTCCCACCCCACAACCTACTCCAACCTCGTACCACACCTCCCCGTTCCCCTCGACACCATTCAGACTTCTCTTCTAAAGCTGTAGCATAACTGTTTTCGTCTTTATTGAATTTGACCTCTCAACAACACTCAAGTTACTCATTTCTCCTTCTTAGAACATATTCTCCTCACAGCTTTTAGGACACTGTATGCTCTTGGTTTTCCTCAGATTACTTCTCTGACCACTTCTCAATCTCCTTGGCTCAAACCAACTATTAAATGTTCCTCAGGTTTTTGTTATAGGCCTGCTTCTATTCTCACTCCCTAACTTCCTATGGCTTTAATTACACGTATTCTAGCAGTTCTCAAATTAATATCTACAGGTCATTTATCAGCTCCTCCTGTACCGTCAATTGCATACCAGGTCTCTCTCCATGGCCTGTAAACTGCTCTAAAACTGATCTCATTATCTTTTCCTTTAATCGTGTTTTTCCTCTTGAGTTTTTAAAATAAATGGTAGTACCATCCACCAAACTGCTTAATCCAGAATTCTCACCTTCTTCTTTCTTTACTCTCCTTTACTTACACTCTAAATCCAATCATTAAGTTCTGTTTTTCTTAACTCCTAAATATCTAATTTGTCCATATCTCTCTGTCCTCATTGCCATGAATCTAATCCAAGCTCCATTTTTACTTATCTGGACAACTGCTACAATTTCTTAACCAAGCTCCCTGCTTCTGTGCAAGTGTTCCTTCATCTCACACTGTGATAAGAAACTTTTGCCAGTGAGAATATTGGAACAAACAAGAAACAAACAGAATATGGTCAATTTAAACCCAACTATATTAGTATTTGCACAAAATGTAAGTGGTCTAAATGCTCCAATTAAAAGAGAAAAGTGTTAGATTATATTAAATAATCTAATTATATACTGTTTATAGGAGACACATCTCTTAAATAGAAGAACACAGAAAAATTAAAATTAAAGGGTGAAAAAAGATAGTATCCAAAATAAAGTTGGTATGGTTATGTGAGACAAAATAAATGTTATGGCAAGGGTATTACTAAAACAAAGAGGGATATTTCATGATGATGCAGGGTTAATCCAACAGGAAGACATAACAGTTCTAAATTCATATGCATCTAATAATATAACCTCAAAAAATATAAAGCAAAAACTGACAGAATTAAAGAATAAATAAACAAATCTTCAACCATAGTGGGACACTTTTAATACATCTCTCTCAGTAACTATTGGAACAAGTATATTTTTAAAAATCAGTAGGGAAATAGATTTTAACATAATTAACAAATTTCCCTGACAATTATAGAATGCTATAAAAAACCAGGAGGAAACCAACAACTATAGAAGGCACGTTCTTCTCAAGTATCAATTTTGACACTTAACAAGATTAACCATATGCTGGGCCATAAAGCAAGTCTTAACAAATTTCAATTTAAATTATTAAAATCATGCATAGTGTGTTCTCTGAACTCAGTAAAGTTGAGCTAGAAATCAGCAACTAAAAGATAACTAAAGAATTCCCCCAAATATTTGGAAATTAAGTAATAAGCCTCTAAATAACCCATAGGGTCAAAGAAAAAACAATAATGAAAATTATAAAATATTTTGAATAATAATAATGGGATACAGCTAAAACCATACTTAAAGAGAAATTTATAGACATACATTAATATATTAGGAAAGAAGAATGAATGCAAATCAATGAGTTAAGCACCCATATAAAGAAGTTTAAAAAAAAAAGAACCAATAGAAATTAAACCTTCCTCTCAAAAAACTAGAAGGAAGGAAACATTAAAGACAAGAATAGAAAACAAACATTGAATAAAGTCAACAAAGCCAAAAATTGGTTCTTGGAAAGAACACTAAAATTGATTTTAAAAAATCAATTTATATATATATATATATAAAAAACAAGTAAGAGAGAGAAAGTAAACAAATAACTAATAGTAGGAATAAAAATGGCAACATTATTACAGACCCTACAGGTGTTAAAAAAATAATAAGAGTTTATTACAAATGACTTTATGTCAACATTTGAAAATTTAAACAACATGGGCAATTCATTTAAAAAGCACAACTTACCAACAATGTCACAATAATAAACAAAAATGTCATAAAAATATTCTAATTTTTGAGACCACAATGGGTCAATATCTGTTAAAGAAATTGAAGCTTTAATTTAAAATCTTCCCACAGAGAAAACTCCAGGCCCAGATGGCTTTGCTGGGAAATTCTTCCAAACAGTTAAGAAAGAAATAAGACCATCTTACACAAACTCAAAGAATAGAGAAAAAAGAATGTTTTCCAACACATTTTATGAGACTTGAATAATCTTGATACCAAAACCTGACAAGAATATTACAAGAAAAAAAAGTTATGGCCAATATCTCTCATGAACATAGATGCAAAGTCCTACACAAAAATACCAAATCAAATTCAGTAATTTTTTTAAAAAGTAATTTGGAATAATGATCAAATGCAGTTTTATCCAACAAAGGTTGGTTTAATATTCCAAAGTTAACCAATGCAACTAATCTCAGTAACAAAATTAAGCTGATATGCTCTCTGAACATTTCAATAGATGCAGAAAAGCATTTGACAAAATTTAATATTCATTCATGATTTTTAGAATTCTCAGAAAATGAAAATAAAAGGAACATTCCTCAATTTAATAAAAGATGTCTCAAAAAACCTAGTTGACATTATACTTAATATTGCAATATTGAGGGATTTTCCCCTATATTAAGAACAAAAAAAGGATGTTTACTCTCATTTCTCCTATTCAACTTTATCCTAGCTAGCTCAATAAAGAAAGAAAACAAAGGCATAAAGATTGGAAATGAAGAAGTAAATCAGTATTTGTATACACCTGATTGCATACATACAAAATTCTAAGGCATCTGCAAAAACTATGAGACCTAATAAATGAACTTAGCAACAAGATTGTCAATATATAAAAATCTATTATCTTTTTATATACTAGCAACAAATAATTGAAAAATTAAAATTTTAAACCATTCACAATGTAAAAAAAAAGTGAATAAATTTTACAGAAAATGTACAAGACCACTCATTATACCAAAAATACAAAACATTGCTTAGAGAAATAAAAGACAAGTTAAATAAATGGAGAGATTCTCATGTTCATAGAATAAAAGACAAAACATTGAAATGTCATGAGTCCCTATGTTGATATATAGATTCAATGCCATCACAATAAAAATCACAGCAGGTTTTTAAAAATAGAAAATTGACAGGCTGATTATATCATTTATATGGAAATGCAAAGGATCAAATTCATATCCCTCAATTCTGTGATGTTTTCTGGTATTAATTTTTGTCAATATCCTACTCTCTTCATTGCTGTCCTCTCTTTCTGGAACTCCTGAATCAAATATTGTACCTAGTGAGTTGTTTCACCAAAGTATTCTCTTCTCGGAGGCTCTTAAGAGTAAGGGCTTTGTGGATTTTGTCTGCTGCTTATCACCAGAGACTAGAACAACACCTAGTATATAGTGAGTGCTCAACAAATTGCATCTTTGGCTTTTTGTGCTACTAAGTGATTTTTTATTTTTTTGTTTGTTTTACTCTTCCAACCCTTCTACTGTATATTTAACTTCCAAAAACCCTTTCTTAGTCTTTATGGCTCTTTTTGCACTGCATTCTATTCTTTTTCTAATAACTATTAGGGAATATGCATTATCGGGAGGGGTGTTAAGTTTAAGTTGGTTGTTCCTTTTTTTTTTTTCCTGTTTCCTTAGCTTTTCTTTTTTCTTTTGTGTTTCGTCTTTCTCTGTCATGCTAGGAGTGTAGCAGCCACGGAAATGCACCACCCAGATCTCACTTCAAGAGAGAATTCGCCATGAGCAGTGATGTCAGTGGACAAACTTCAGCTGCAACACTTTCTTGATCAACTGCAGCACTTGAACTGAGGATACACTTTCCCCAGGCAACCCAGCCAATCACTGAGCACGACGTGGGGCACCCACATGCCAGCCCAGCGGGCTCCTCCAGTGTGTGGCAATCGGCGCTCTGAAGCTGGCTGAGACTCGGAGCTGTGCCAGCCTGACTCTTCCTACCGGATCCTCCTTCCTTCCCTCTCTTCTCTCTCACTTGTCAGTCCCGCATCTTAGTCTGAACACTTCCCCTGTCTACTTCTGTTCCCTCTTCTCTTTACTCTTCACAAGTGTCACCCCCAGTAAATCTCATGCACCTCTAACTCCATTTGGTGTCTGTTTCCCAGAGGACCCAGACTGACACGGGAGTTGGCTTCATTTGTCAGGTGATTCTCATTCAGCCATTTGTATTTAAGGGAAAAGCATTTAAAAGCGGACTGGAAGTTCCATAAGCATGAGTGAGGCTTTTTTTACTGGTGGATTTTGCTTTTTAGTGATTGGGCCAGGAGCCAGCTGCTCACTGGAAAACGTCCAAATGTTAGTATATGGAATTTTTCTTTGGAGTCTTTCAGTTTCTCCAGATAAGAGACTTCTGGTCTTGTGCCTGGAGGTAGCAACCTTGCTTTTGCCTTTCTATGCAGGGCAGTGGTGGAGTCGTCAAGTATTCTTCCACCCCCTGCTTTACCTCTCTGCCTGTCTGCCCAGCGTGCTGCCTCCACATGCCCTTCCCCTGCTTGTGTCTGTCTTCCTCTGTCCAGGTTGCTAAGGCTATGACTCTTCCCTGATCCACTTCCAATCTTCCAAAACATTGCCGAAATGCCCTTTATCTGAAGAGATAACATTTTCTTTGTCCTCATGGGTTAATTCCTTCCTTCTTTCCTTACTACCATTTTAGTAGGATCTTAAAAAAGAAGTGAGGTGCAATTCACACCATAAACTAGAAGCACCCCCCGCCCCCCATCCTCTGACTTACATTGACTCAAGGCCATCTTGGCTGCTTTGTGCAGAGTGGATTGCAGAGGAGCAAGAGCATAAGCAAGAAAGTCAGTTCAAAGGCCACTGGCCTAGCAGAGATGAGCAATGAAGGTGACTAGGATTGGGATGGTGGCAGTGGAGATGAAGAGAAAAAGATAATGCAAGCCATATTTAGGCAGTGGTTCTTTTGTTTGTTTGTTTGTTTTGAATAGTTCCCTGACTGGGAATCGAACCCAGGCCACAGCGTTGAGAGTGCAGAAGCCTAGCCACTGCACCACCAGGGAACCCCGAGGCAGTGGTTTTTTAGTATGTCCACAAATTCTTTTATATTCCTCCCTTCAAAACATGAAACTTAATTCTCCTCCCCCTTGAATGTGGGCTGGACTTAGTGACTCATTTCCAATAAATGGAATGTGGCAAAAGTAACAATGTGTGACTCTCAACAAAAGATCAGAAAAGGCATTACAGCTTCCTCTTGACTGGCTGGCGCTCTCTCTCTCCCTTAGATCACTCAGTCCAGAGGAAGCCAGCTGCCATGTCATGAGGATACTCAAGAGCTCCATGATGTCCTCATGATAAATAATTTAGGCTTCCTGCCAGTCATCAGGACTAACTTAACAGGCATGTGAATGAGGCCCCTGTAAACAGATCCTCCAGCCCAGGCCAGCCTTTTAAATGACAGCAACCTAATGAGAGACCCTGAGCCCAGCCAAGTCACTTCTGGATTCCTGACCCAAAGAAACATGTATTAATGAGATAATTAATGCTTATTATTTTAAGCCACTAAGTTCTGGGCACAATATGTTATGCAGCAATAGATAAATAATACAGGGGGTGAGAGAGAGAAAGGAGAATCAAAAACTTATTCTAGGTTTTTAGGCTTAAGCTATTGGGTAGACGGCAATATCGTTTATTGAAGTAGGGAAGCTTGGGAGCATTAGAAAGCATCAGAAATCACAATGCTGATTCTGAGATGCCATTCAGACATCTAAGTGGAGATATCAGGTAAGTGTTGCTGTAAGTCTCCAGGCTGGAGAAATAATAGTGTGTCCGTGGAATGGGGCTAGTGGTTCAAGCCATGAATGTCCAAGGAAAAAAGGTGAAAGCTCCTGGTACCCAGCCCTGGTACCAAGGACAGGAAAGGAATCAGACTAAGAAGAAGTGGGCAGCAAGGTGGAGGAAATCCAGAAGACAGTGGCAACTCAAAGCCAAGGGAAAAGGGAGTTTCAAGAAGGAAAGAGAGATAAGCTAAGGGACTGGCAGCAGAGCAAAAACTTCCAAGAAACCAGGCGTAATAGTAAGCACACAGTTATCATTTCTTGAGCGCCTACTAATTGCCTGGCACTTTAATAGATTTTTTGGTTGAATCATCACAGTAACTCCTTGAGGTAAATATCATTACCCCCATTTCACAGATGAGGGGACTGAGGGACAGAGAGACATTAAATAATTTGCTCAAGATCATGCAGTTTGTGGAGTGGCAGAAGCTACATTGAAATTCAAGATGTGAGACACCAAAGGCCCCGATCTTGACCACAAGGGATGGGCAGAATGCAAGGGGCCTGCCTTTTTTTGCATCTCACCATGAATGGGTTTCCTAAGTTTTTTTGTGGGCCCTGGGGAACCTAAGCGAATGTGGACCCTACAGGTGGTGTTCCCCAGAGAGTGAGCAAAGAAAGAGAGAAAGGGCAGAGGTGGAGGAATCTGTGCCTTTGACTTTAAAGGAGCAGCATGCAAATTATATTCAAAGCAGCATGCAAATAATATGTAAATCGCTTTTGTGAATGAGCATCTGTTCTTTTTGCATCAACAGCTCAGGCACTTTTGGGTGAGCCCTCAGCTTTCTCCCTGGGTTGCTCAGGGTCAGGATCCCTTGCAGGGTGTATTAACTAAACTGGAGAAGTAGCACGTGCCTCCCTGCAAGGGAAACTGGGCTCTGGTCAGTAAAGAGAGTGCTGTCTATCATGTCCAGGCGAGTCGTTTATTTACCCATTTGTCTGACAAATACTTGTCAAGTACCGACTCGAAGTAGGGTGCAGAGCAGATGAAGTAGACAAATAGAAGACTCATTATTTCTAATTTCTGGGGACATATTCTAGTAGAGAGAATAAATAGATATAGTAAAGACTCTGGTATCATTCTAGAGCAGTGGTTCCCAACCTTTTCGCACTTGTGTCCCCCTTTTAAACCACTTCTATAGATGGTACCCCTTGTTTTTAAAACAGCTGATTTTAAATACTGACACTTTTGTTCAGTGCCTATCTTAATGTAAAATAGTGGAAATGAGGGAATAAGTTAGGAAAGAGAAATTACTAAACCAAAAGTACAAACTGTAGATTTAATTTTACGATACTCCTAACACAGTTAAATATTGATCATGATGATCAAGTATTTAAACAATAAATTAAAAAACTACTTGAATCACGATTAAAGACAACCCACTTACTTTTACTCAGTCAATAACTAAACTGATCAAACTTCGGATGTATTTATACATTTGGGGAAGTTCTAGAAATGCCACAAATGACTTGTTCTGAAACTGTGTGTAATGATTGGTAGAAGAATGGTTTGGGGCTCATAGCCACCACCTCACCAATCATCATTTGCTAATCCAGCGGTGCTCAACCTGTGGGGCGCGACCCCTTTGGGGGTCAAATGACCCTCTCACAGGGGTCGCCTAAGACCATCGGAAAACACATATCAGATATTTACATGACGATTCATAACAGCAGCAACATGAGAGTTATGAAGTAGCAACGAAAACAATGTTATGGGGGTCACCACACCATGAGGAACTGTATTAAGGGTCGCGGCCTTAGGAAGGTTGAGAACCGCTGTGCTAATCTGATCTGATTTTGAAGTGTCTCCATAAACAGTGATTCAAACTTAACATTTATTGTTCCATAACTAATTTTTGGATTTTTCTACTTCACTTGTTCTTTTGCCATTTCTAATTATTTTTCGTGTACCCCTGAGCAGCCCAGCTCGTACCCCCAGGGGTATACGTACCACCACCTGAGAACCAATGTTCTAGAATCTAGACAAAGATTTCTCAGCCTCAGCACTATTGACATTTTATGCTGGGCAATTCTTTGTCGAGGGGGACTGTCCTGTGCACTGTAGGATCTCTGGTCTTTATACATTAGAGACCAGTACCACCCACTCCCTAGTTGCGACAACCCCCAAATGTCCCCAGACATTGCCAAATGCCCCCTAGGGTGAGAGCGAGGAGACTGAAATCACCAGAGTTGGGAGCCAGCGCTCAAGACCCTAAGGCTATAAACTCCTTGAATGAGTCACTCAGTGATCTCAGGGTTCACCGTCAAGGACCTACGCTGTTACTATTTTTGTATTTTAACCATTATGGAGGGCAGCCTTTCTGAAATTTCTCACTTAATTCCTTTCCATCAAGCATGACCTTCCCTTGACGCCCGAGGCCTCCACTCTGAGCACATACATGCCATTACTCAGTTCAGCCCCCAGAGATTCTTGAGGAGCAATCAAGGTCACCCCCAATCTAAATGGCCCCAGCATTGAGCCCTTCAGGTATACATGTCGGTTCTTTAGCATCATTCTACCTCTTCTTCCCTTGTCATCAAGTTGTCACCTGTGGGACTGTCATTCATGCTCCTCTCTCTGCCTGCGCCCATTCCCTTTGATTGGCAGCTTCCAGGAATTAAAAACTAGATTTTGCAGATCAGTGTTTTTCTCACTGTGCGCTGCCGAGCACTGGGAGTCTTGCGGGGCCACTCAGGAGCCATGGCGGGTGGCAGGACGAGGAGGAGAGGCTTCCAAGAGGCAGAAGAAGGAAAGCAGGCATGTCTCCACGGACTGTTCTCAGGTTCGTTTCTCTCTGCTCTGCCTCCTCGGGACAAAAAGTTCCAAGGGTAAAAGACATTTGTAAACCACCGACCGAGAAGAGGGGCATTGTGAGGAGCAGAGGGCTCCCCAACACCTAAAATGTCTGTGCTTTGGTGTCCAGCTTGGTGGTGTTAATCATGGCTGTCTGGAGGCCCTTTAAGCTTCCTCCCAGCTCCTTACAAATGGGTAGATGGTGGAGATGCCCATGGGGGTGGGTCAGTTTACATAGAGACCAACCCTCTCTGTATGTGGGCAAGGGAGCGGGCCCCAGAGGAGACCAGGCCTTCAGGCTTCCTATCAGACCATGAGGCCTCTCTGGGCAGGAGACGCCATACAGCCCAGGACATGAGGGCCCTTCATCCACCCAGACAGCAGAAGAGAGTAACTGCCCTGCAATGAAAACAGAAAGAACGGAGGCAAGGCACCAGGAAGACCTTCCCAACTTGGCAGCTGGGAGAGGAGCCTTTGGGAGAAGCTGGGGAGCAGGCTGTTCTGGGGCAGGAGGGTTTCTCTGTTGCTGGCTGAGGGATAATCACACCACCCTTCCCCCACACCCCTTCTAGGCCCCTGCCTCCAACAGTGATTGAGGCCTGCACAGATAAACCACTAGGCCCCCAAACTTAGCAAGGGGTAGGCAGCAGGGCTGGGGCCACGCCCCATCCTGCCATCTCTAAGAAGCCCTTTCTGTCAGAGCCTTGCCAGGCTACAACAGAATGTGTGGGGACCTTGTTGCCGAGGGGCTTGGGGCTGGAGCAGGCTCTCCCTGTCCCCACCCCCGACCTCCAGGCCCCACTGAACCCTCTGGACACAGGCACAATCAAGCATTTCATGCCTCTCAAGGGTCAGAATGAAAGGCCTGTGTCTGTCTGCGCTCCCCTCCCCCACTTCCATCTTCAGATTTTTCCATCTGCCCTTGGGCCAGAGCCTCATCTTTCTCCCTGTTCTCCCTCCTGCCCACCAAGTTCCTTACAAAGATCTGGGAACAGAAGAGATCACCTTCAATGCTCTGCACTGACGCCACTAACTCAGGTCTCTATCATACGAGAGAGGGAGGGAAGATGCTCATGATCCTCTCCCGCCACTCATGGGGACCTGGAGAGCTCAATGACACCCCAAGGTCACACAGCACCAGCCAGGCCAGACCCACTGTTCTCCTGCCCATCTCCTCCCTCCCACTCTTGCCTCCTGGGTCTGGAGTGACTTGGCACTTCCGCATGGAGCCAAAGGGCTTCTTCCCACTGGAATGACCAGACCTAGAGATGCCGCTGAACCTAAACACCAAGTTCAAATCAGAGTTCACCCTTTCTGTGGCAGTGTACCCCAAGGAAGGGAGGCTCTCTGCTCAGGCCGGAGTGCTGAGCTCTAATATGTCCCCCACACCCCCAGCCCAATGCTAAAGCCAGACAAGCAGCCAGGAACTGACGTCACCATTTTCGAGTCCCACCGCCACCACCTGTGAGCAACCATTCCGGTGCCTGACATTCTGTGGGCTTCACACCACCTCCCAGAGCCCCAGCCAGGAGCGCTTCCTGGATAAAATATTAAACATGCAAATCTGAGACAGTGCCTTAACGAGCGACAGACTGCACGACCACAGCCTGGCAAAGGAGACACATGCCGTCCGGGGGTGGGGGTTGAGAAGTATATATAGATATAGACTTTGGATGTATCTATGCAATGTTGTGTATGAGGCAGAGAACAGCAGGGATGGAAAACTACCACAGCAGCCTCCAGCTGGGGTGGCCTGAGGTCGGCAAGAGGCTGCGGGAAGGGAAAGGCAGGAGGATCCCCAAAGCCAAGCACAGAGTAGGGGATGACAAAAGCCCTTTGTGCTTAGATTCTGGGTGGAGGGGGCCAGACGCTCAGGACAGGGTCCTGGGCATTTGGTTTCGGAGAAGGAAGTTAGAGGCAAAACCTCAGGGAGGAAGAAGAGAAAGATGAGAGACAAGAAGGCAGAGGCTTGGAGGGTTACAGGGACAACCAGCAATGCCTCCACTCCCCCAAGGGCACTGGGGGCACTTTAATAGGCACACATTTTGGCCCGGGTGTCCTGGAGCTCACAGGACACTGGCTCAGTGTGGTTCTGCCTTGAACCAGATTGACATGAAGATGACAATGGTGTTGCTCAAATGTTAATGTGCGAATGAATCACAAGGATTTTGTTAATAATGCAGGTTCTGATTCAGGAGGTCTGGGTAGAGCCTGAGATTATGCATTTCTAGCAAGTCGCAGGTGATGTCAGTGCTGCTTGCTCACTGACCCCAGTCAAGCAGCCATGCTCTACAAGGAATTAGAACAACATAGAGCTCACTTTGGCTCAGACGGACATAGAACCCACAGGCGTCTCAAGGGGCCCAGGATACTGATGAAGATGGCATCTGTCCACGGTGTCCAGCAGGTCAAGGAATTAGAACCATATGGCACCTCCCTGGGCCCAAGCTGACATGGAATTCCCAACCCGGAGTATTGGGACTCCCACAGCAGCCCACACTAAAGAGTCCACAGGGCTCCAGACCAATTGGAGCTCACAGGGCCTGGAGTGGCATTGAGGCCAAGGATGGGGGGCTTGAACCAACGAACATGGTGCCCATATTGCTTCAGAGTATCATGGAGGCCACAATCAAAATGGAGCCCACTTTGACCCAGATTGAGATGGAGTCCACAGTGGCCACACAAGGCTGAACTGATTTGGAACCCACAAAGGAATAAGGTGATACCCTCTTGGGCCCAGAGTGACATGGAGCTAGCAAGGGCTTGAACTGAGGTGGTACCCAATACAAGCCCCTGACCTAAAGAGGGCCTTCAGCGTGGGCCCCAGGACTCTCCAGGGAAGCTCCAGGATGCAGAAGGCAGGAAGGGCGGGGCCGGAGGAGGCTGCAGAGGGGCGGGGCCGGAGACAAGATGCGTGTGTCCTGGCTCTGGGGCGGTTTGCCACGGGCCGAGTGGTACTTAGCTGGGACCTGGGTTGGAAGGTGTTGAGAGAGAAGGTGCTACTGCTGCTATTGCTGCTGCAACAGCTCAGCTGGGGGAGGAAGTGGGAAGCTGGAGACAGGGGGGCACGGGCCTTGGCACAGGACGGCGTGCCCTTCACAGGGAGGCCTGGCATGGGGGAGGGCCCACTGCCCTATCCAGGGTCCTGGTATTCAGACTCTGCTCTCATCATACACTAGGGACTTGGGGGTTATGGGATTAGGGTTTAGGGACTCCAGGTGGAGGGGTGTCCAGCACTGGGGGAACAGACAAATAGCATCTCCCTGGTTAGAGGACTCGGGGCCCACAGGAGTAAGGATTCTCACTCCCTGGGACAGGAGGCCCTTCCCAGGCAGCCAGGTCCCTGGGCAGGGTGCCCTGACCCTGTTGTGTCCTTCCCCAAGGAAAAGAAAAAGACAGCGAAGGTTCTCCCTCCCCAGGTCCCTGGCAAAGACCCATCAGTATCCGGAGACAGATGCCCACCATCTTTTTCTTTACTGAATCTAGGCCTCACTGCCATCTGATCAGACATCCCTCAGGCCTCTTCCCCACCCAGGTGCGGGGCTACTCCAGGTCTACCTGCAGCTTCTCCTTAAGTCCAGGTGAAGGCAGGGGAAGAAGGAGGGAGGGAAGGGTCTTGCTATAGGAACTTGCTAAAGCAGATCTGGTAGTATCAGGCAGGAGGGACACCACCCTTTCTAACAAGGGGAAAAGAGACATTTTTCTCACCTAGATGGCAGTTCCATGCAACATCTGGACCCTCCCCTACAAGCCCCAGACCAGGACACCTCCAATGTCTCCACCTCTCTGTCTGCCTCCCAGCCCCACTCCTGGTCCCGGAATGATAAGGTTCCTCCTCCCACTCCCTTCTATGCACGCTTCTCCCAAGGCAGGTGACAAGAAGAAGCTAGGGGGCTCCCAGGTCTCAGGGTACTTGTCCCTGTCCCCTCCCCTCCTCCGCCCCTGCCACCTTTCCCCATTCAGCCTATTACTGCTGGAAATTGATCCCTGACTCCACTGCCTCCCACATGCTGACCTAGTTTCTGCTTCAGAGGGGGGACACATCCTTACAGGGTCCTAGACACAGAACCGTGCGTAGCCAGGAGATTCACATCCCATACACTCAGGAGAGCCGGATGCAAGAATTTAACGGCATGCATTCCCAAACACACTCATCCAGAAACACCTCCCCGATTCAGGAACATTCCAGGGCCCCCTCACAGACACACACACAGAGCCCCCTTGTTCACAGGACCTGCCGACACGTGTGGACAGATATGCAGGCCCTTGTGAACTCTAGACACAATTCCCCACAGGGGCTCCCCCTCTCAGATCCCCATCCTCTAAGCCTGGAAAACACCAAAGGAGACACATGCGCTCCCCACATGGCCTGGGGGTGGGACCGGGAAACCCCCAAACCCAGGAACGGATCCCCAGTTTCCCCTCCTTCCTCCACCTGTTAGAGCTACAGGTGACTTATTTCTGGGAGACAGGATCCTGTACCTCCTTGGGAGGGGACACTTCCCTTGTGTTTCCATGACAACAAAGTTAAGGTCATATGACCTTGGCCTGTGAAGATAACAGGAGGTGGGCTAAGGCAACCCCCACTGTGAGGCCTTGAGCATCTTACTTAATCCCTCTCAGCTGTTCCTCCGTTAAAACAAATACTTGACTGCACAGCTAGGGAATAGGAAGCCTTTGTAAATGGTCAAGCTCAAGGACAAATACGTAAGAGATCACCATTTACTCTGCCTGTTGACGACCATGTGGTGGGCAGAGGGGACCTCCAACCTCTCTCTCCTGACAGCCCATCCTGTGCTGCAGGAAGTCCCTAGGCCCAGGGCAGAAATGGGGACAGAGGCTCAAGGAAGACAGACTAAGGGCAGAGGGAAGGCTCGTGTCACCATCTGCCCTGCCCACAACCCGCATATTTCAAATCCTCTGGCTCTTCACTCCCAGAATGCTCTCCCAACCCAAATCCTGCTGTCGTCCTGGATAGCCTTGGGGTCCCAGCAAAAACAGAAAGGTAAGCAGTCCCCACTTACCAACCTCCCCTGCCCCCAGAACCCAGCCTTCAGTCTTTCTCCCAGCTGCTCTGTGCCCTCCCCAACGCCTCCCACCCTGACCCCACACTTCTCAATTTTCTACTGAATTCTTGCCCCCACTCCTGGCTTCGAGTTCCCTATCCAAGCCCTGGACCCACACTTCATACCCTCACTCTTCTGGTCCTTGACTTGCCCTGCCTTTCAGGGGAAGAAGCCCCCCACCCCAGGCCCACCCACCAGCCTGCTGCACTCCTAGACCCCAGGCTAAGCTCAGCTGGAAAAAGCGCCCCCACCCAGGAGTTTGGGGCCTCTACTGACACCGGCTTCCAACCGTCTCTGTGTTGTTAGCAGATTCCTTCTCTCCAGCCCACACTTTATCAGAGCTCCTCAGTCCTCCACCCAACCCTCGGCCCCCTCCTGCACCCTTTACCTAGTCTCCCATTTCTCCGAGAACATGGAAGCTCTCTAGAAAGGATTCCATGGAGTTCCCTGGTGGTGTAGTGGCTTAAGGCTTCGGCGCTGGTGCTGTCAGCGCTGCGGCCTGGGTTCGATTCCCAGCCAGGGAGCTACCCACATACCAAAAAGCAAAAAAAAAAAAAAAGAAAGTATTCCTACTTCCTGCTTCCATAGCTGCCAATTAGCCTGTCTCCCTGCTGTCCGCTCCTCTGTCCCGTGTGTCCACACGTGTGTGCGCATGTGCGTGAGCCAGGGCATGTTTCCGAGCACACGCCCTCCTCCCTGCTTGCCTGGGTCCCCGCCCCTGCCCCTCCACAGGGGGGCCTCACTCCCTCACTAGTCCTTCCTCCAGGGTCTTCAACCCCTTAGCCTCCCCCAACTCCACTGTAATCATGCTTGACCCCGAGTCTCCTTCTAGATCCTTCCCCTTTTCTTTCCTTCACATCCAAGTTCCTCAAAGGAGATGTCTGCATTTGCTGTACCTGCTTCTTTACCTCCTGTTTCAGCACACCACCCCCCTGACACACGCACACCCCCC